>PYHX02000495.1:14379909-14737477 GCA_004302925.2 Cochliomyia hominivorax
TTTAGGATATATATAAATATATATATATATTATAATATATATAGTATATATATATATATATATATATATATATATATATATATATAATATATATATATATATATATAGTATATATATATATATATATATAGTATATATATATATATATATATATATATATATATATATATATGTAATATATATACTTATTTTTTGATTATTTTTTTTTTCAGTTTCGAAAACAAAATAATCAAAATAATATAATTTGACTAAAATGTTGTCAGTTTCATATGACAATTGTTAGTCACATTTTTAATGTTTATTATTCTCGCAATATGGATGGATATGGGAGAGAGGGAGAGAGAGAATATGAATTTTATAGATACATAGATACTTAGATAGATGCTTTTTCAAAAATGGATTTTATAAATTATACATTGACAATTACTTATATTACATATATATGACACACACGCATACATATATCTGCTGCTACAACGTACAATTATATTTCATTTATTCGTTCATTTATTTTCCCAGATGTGTCAAAATTATTGTTATTGTAGTTGTTGCCTGTTGTTGTTGTTGTCTATTCAAAAGTTTCTTCAGTTTTGTAGTGCAAGTTACGGAGTATAAATTTGAAAACAATTACAAATATCAAACGATAAACTTTATGTCGAGTGTTACTTCTATTTATGTATAGAAGTGTGAGTATATGTTCTAATATGTATGTGTGTGCTTATGCCCAATAAGTGTATGTACTCTGAGGTAAAGTGTTGTGGGTTGTAATTGTGCTGTGGTAATCTACACACGTGTATGTAATTTTTGAATATCAGATTAATACAAGAATTGATTGTTTTAATTCGTATCAATTCTTATAAGAAAATGGTTTCAATACTCAAGGATTCTCGATTCCACTTAAGCCAGGAATAAGTTCTATTTGTAATAAACAAAATTTCTATTATGTGAAACATTAAATGTTTCACGAAGCTAAATCCCTATTGGGTCTCGATTACACCCTCCACTACCACAAGTGATGGTGAATAAACGCTATGAAGGAATCATCTCAGGTCCCGTATTATATTACATACTGCAACAAATCAAAATCCGAGTTGGTTTAGCGATGTCTGTTGTTGGCACGCTCACAGCCAAATATTTGATAGAGCTCAATGATGTTCGGCCTCAGAATATGTTATAGTTCTAAGAAGTCTCCTATTTAAAACCAGAAAAATTGGTATATAAGTTCAAGCGAAGAAATTTCGAAATTTGTCAATCATAAATTGACAAATTAGGATAAAATTTTGTCATTATATTCAGCTATATGTACTTCATTACTGTTCCAATAATTATCAAAATCAGTTCAGTTCGAAATTGTAACCAATTTTATGACTAATTAAATATTCCGTGTGATATCTGAGAAAAACTGTTATATGTTGTATATGTCTGTGAGTCTCTGTGTGAATGTGTATGATACATAACGTATTTAAAATACACGCATTTGTGGTATAGGGTGTTGAAGGCCATGATTCTTTAGAAAATTTCCGAAAATCATATGATATAAAAACTAAGGAGATACAGTTGGGCACGGTTGTGCTAAATGAATTCTCAAATGTTTTGTAAATCTTCAAAGGATATTTGATATTCAAAGGATTAGAAGAGTAAAAATTATATTGACCATGTTATAGAATTAAATGAAGAAAAGATTTTTTAATTGACTTTAAGTCAATTCATGAAGCTAAATCTCTAACTAACGAACTTATGCTTCTTTGTGTGTTTGGAACATGTACACATTTAAAAATTTTAACTTTTAAGGGCTTTATGCCAATATCTTCATAATATAGACTATAATTTTATTCGCTAGAATTTGAGGGGAAGAAAATATTAATTATCGACTACATTTGGAACTATTGCAGCGAGAGTTTCAGTCGAAATAACAACCTTTTTAAAAAAATGTTTTTCTGAAAAAATTAAGAGCGGATAAGAGAGGAACCCCACATACAAAGACAACACAAATTGTCAAATGTCTTTTGAGCTATAGCAGAGAGGTTTTAGAAATTTAGTACCATATTTTAAATTTTAGTGAAAATTTAAAATTTAAGTGAAAATTTGAAATTTTAGTGAAAATTTTATAATTTGTACAAAACATTTTAATTTAAAAAGTTAAAATTTTTCTGTAAAAATTTTAAATTTTAGCGAAAAATTACAAATTTATAAAACCTAATTTTTAGTGAAAACCACTAGAATTTCAAATTTCATTTTGAGTCGATATAAAGTTATTCATTTGTATCTGTCCGTCCTGTTAACAATCCATTTGAATATTGTAAATTATTTACTTGTCGCGATTTTAAAGGTGTTCTAATGAAAGTAATTTGATTTTTGCTTTTGACGACACTAAGCCTATTGAAATCGGTGATCAGTCCAGTATTTCAGTTGACAAATATTTTCCCCAAATTTGAGTCTTATAAAGGTCCTAAATGTAAACAGGATTTTAAATTTTTAGTGAAAATTATTTCACGAGGATCGCCTTATTATTTTTATAAATCCCCTTACAAATATCACAAATGTAGATCGCTCGTAAATAAATAAATGTTATGAATAGTGTAAGTATTGCAATTTCACTAATATGGATAACTATCACTGTTCCAAAGGAAGAATGTGCAAGTCCTTCCATAATTCTCTATATCTCAATCGCTTAAAATTAAGTGTGAAATTTTCTCTTACTTGAAAATTTTAATATTTTATTATATAATGCAGCACCTTCTTCGCTGACTTAGAAACAGCCCAAGATAACTTGGATTTCCTTAGTTTGTTTACCAGAATCAATATATTTCTATCAACAATTAACTCCTTGAGAAACTGCTTATGAATATGTATAAATAAGAGTAAAACATAAATATCAGACATCATGTGTTTGTGTATGTTTAATGTCACAGATGTTACTCTTGATGTTACATTAATGTAATTGTCACACATTCAAAATCACAAGGTACCAAAACCATTCCAAACACTCGTATTTGTCTCTTTAAGATGTTAAAACATTAAGAATAAAATTCACAAAATATTTATGACACACTAACACAAACGCACGTACCCCAACACTTACACTTACTGACATATAAAATTCCTGTTGCGTGTCATTCTTTTATATACAATAACAAAAAACAACCAAAAACAACAACAACAAGATGAAATGTCATTATAAATATTACATAATTCTTATTAAAAGAAAACGAAATAAAATGCTTCATTTAAATTAACAACAAAAACTACAACAACATAGAAAAAACTGTATTAAATTTAAATGAAAAAAAAAACGGAAAGAAAAATCTTTTTTCAAGAAACAAACCGGAACAAATTTTCTTTAAAAAATGAAACAAAATATTTACTTTATTGATGATTGTTCATGTTCATTTTCATCATCATCATCTTCATGTCTTCATCCAATTTCCAGATTCCATTGAAAGGTGACATTTTAAGTGTAAAAGAATGTCACTGATACTCAAAATATTCAAACAAGAAAAAAGTGAAGAGTTTTTCATTTCTCTTAAATTTATATTTCACTTCCGCTTTAAAGGCTGCGCTGCTTTTGAATTTATTGTTTATTTAAAAAAGTTTTGGTTTCGGGTTTTTAACAAGAAAATGAATTTAGAAAACAATTTCAATTTTAAAGTGTTAATATGATGGAGATTCTTTTTTTTCTGTATATGATGTTGCATGTAAATGTAGAAGTGTTAGACGAAGGCGAGAGGAGTCAACAAGATGCCTCTTTCATTGCATGGGATGACGCTTTTGTTTAATTTTTATTTATTGCTTATTTTTCGAAGCTGCAGCATTGAGTGTAAATTTTATTATTTTCTTCTTTGTTGCAGCAAAGCACTTTGTTTTAATACTTATTTAGTGGCAAGATGAGTATTTCCGGAAAAATGTACATGAAATGCGTAAAAACCATAAATTATTGTGGTGATAGTTCCGCTCAACAACAACAAAAAATATTTTTTTTAAATATATACTGAAACATAAAAATAATAAAGAAAAGTATAAAATGTTGTGGGTTCCCTGAGAATGTATTGAGATAAAAGTTCAATGTTTCCATTTTTTTCATTGAAGTTTTTTTATTTTTATTTGAGATTTAAAAAAAATAGGCAATTTCGGAAAAAAGAGTCATACCATTTTCTATAAAATGATTTATCAAAATAAATTTTAAAGGAAATCTTCTTTAAAAGAAAAATATTCCATATTGGAATTTTGAATCGGAATCAGTACATTATTCACACAGTATCGCAAACAAATCTATTACTAGTTCAGTTCTAGTTTAGTTTTAGTACGGTTTTAGTTCATTTCTAGTTCAGTTTTGGTTTAGCTTCAGTACGGTTTTAGTTCATTTCTAGTTCAGTTTTAGTTCAGTTCTAGTTTAGTTTTAGTTAAGTTCTAGTTCAGTACTTGTTCAGTTCTAGTTTAGTTCTAGTTCAGTTCTTGTTCAGTTCTGGTTCAGTTCTAGTTCAGTTCTATTTCAGTTCTTTTTCAGTTCTAGTTTAGTTCTAGTTTAGTTCTTGTTCAGTTCCAGTTCAGTTCTAGTTCAGTTCTTTTTCAGTTCTAGTTTAGTTCTAGTTTAGTTCTTGTTCAGTTCCAGTTCAGTTCTAGTTCAGTTCTAGTTTAGTACTTGTTCAGTTTTAGTTCAGTTCCAGTTCAGTTCTAGTTCAGTTTTAGTTCAGTTCCAGTTCAGTTCTAGTTCAGTTTTAGTTCAGTTCCAGTTCAGTTCTAGTTTAGTTCTTGTTCAGTTCCAGTTTAGTTCCAGTTCAGTTCTAGTTCAGTTCTAGTTTAGTACTTGTTCAGTTTTAGTTCAGTTCCAGTTCAGTTCTAGTTCAGTTTTAGTTCAGTTCCAGTTCAGTTCTAGTTTAGTTCTTGTTCAGTTCCAGTTTAGTTCCAGTTCAGTTCTAGTTCAGTTCTAGTTTAGTACTTGTTCAGTTCTAGTTTAGTTCTTGTTCAGTTCTAGTTTAGTTCTAGTTCAGTTCTTTTTCAGTTCTAGTTTAGTTCTTGTTCAGTTCCAGTTTAGTTCCAGTTCAGTTCTAGTTCAGTTCTAGTTTAGTACTTGTTCAGTTTTAGTTCAGTTCCAGTTCAGTTCTAGTTCAGTTTTAGTTCAGTTCCAGTTCAGTTCTAGTTAGTTCTTGTTCAGTTCCAGTTTAGTTCCAGTTCAGTTCTAGTTCAGTTCTAGTTTAGTACTTGTTCAGTTCTAGTTTAGTTCTTGTTCAGTTCTAGTTCAGTTTTAGTTCAGTTCCAGTTCAGTTCTAGTTCAGTTTTAGTTCAGTTCCAGTTCAGTTCTAGTTTAGTACTTGTTCAGTTCTAGTTTAGTTCTAGTTTAGTTCTTGTTCAGTTCTAGTTCAGTTTTAGTTCAGTTTTAGTTCAGTTCTATTTCAGTTCTTGTTCAGTTCTATTTCAGTTCTTGTTCAGTTCTAATTTAGTTCTAGTTTAGTTCTTGTTCAGTTCTAGTTCAGTTTTAGTTCAGTTCCAGTTCAGTTCTAGTTCAGTTTTAGTTCAGTTCCAGTTCAGTTCTAGTTTAGTTCTTGTTCAGTTCCAGTTTAGTTCCAGTTCAGTTCTAGTTCAGTTCTAGTTTAGTTCTTGTTCAGTTCTAGTTCAGTTTTAGTTCAGTTCCAGTTCAGTTCTAGTTCAGTTCTTGTTCAGTTCTATTTCAGTTCTTGTTCAGTTCTATTTCAGTTCTTGTTCAGTTCTAATTTAGTTCTAGTTCAGTTCCAGTTCAGTTCTAGTTCAGTTCTGGTTCAGTTCTAGTTCAGTTCTAGTTCAGTTCTAGTTCAGTTCTAGTTCAGTTCTATTTCAGTTCTTTTTCAGTTCTAGTTTAGTTCTAGTTTAGTTCTTGTTCAGTTCCAGTTTAGTTCCAGTTCAGTTCTAGTTTAGTTCTTGTTCAGTTCTAGTTTAGTTCTAGTTCAGTTCTTGTTCAGTTCTATTTCAGTTCTTGTTCAGTTCTATTTCAGTTCTTGTTCAGTTTCTAATTTAGTTCTAGTTCAGTTCCAGTTCAGTTCCAGTTCAGTTCTGGTTCAGTTCTAGTTCAGTTCTAGTTCAGTTCTAGTTCAGTTCTATTTCAGTTCTTTTTTCAGTTCTAGTTTAGTTCTAGTTTAGTTCTTGTTCAGTTCTAGTTTAGTTCTAGTTCAGTTCTTGTTCAGTTCTAGTTCAGTTCTAGTTCAGTTCTAGTTTAGTTCTAGTTTAGTTCTTGTTCAGTTCCAGTTTAGTTCCAGTTCAGTTCTAGTTCAGTTCTAGTTTAGTTCTAGTTCAGTTCTAGTTTAGTTCTAGTTTATTTCTTGTTCAGTTCCAGTTTAGTTCCAGTTCAGTTCTAATTTAGTTCTAGTTCAGTTCTAGTTCAGTTCTAGTTCAGTTCTAGTTCAGTTCTAGTTCAGTTCTAGTTCAGTTCTAGTTCAGTTCTATTTCAGTTCTTTTTCAGTTCTAGTTTAGTTCTAGTTTAGTTCTTGTTCAGTTCTAGTTTAGTTCTAGTTCAGTTCTTGTTCAGTTCTAGTTCAGTTCTAGTTTAGTTCTTGTTCAGTTCCAGTTTAGTTCCAGTTCAGTTCTAGTTCAGTTCTAGTTTAGTTCTAGTTCAGTTCTAGTTTAGTTCTAGTTCAGTTCTTGTTCAGTTCTAGTTCAGATTTTAGTTCAAATTCCAGTTCAGATTCTAGTTCTGGTTCTAGATAAGATTCTAGTTCAGATTTTAATTCATTCTAGTTCAAATTCTAGATTCAGTTTTAGTTTAGTTCTCTTTCAGTTCCTAATCCTATTTTAGTTTTAGTTCAATTGTAACTTATTTTATTTTCGTATCAGTTCCACATGTAACAATAATTCATTTGGTTATTGGGGTTTAAACATAATACTCCTCCGTTATTTAATTTGTATTATGCTAATAATAAAATTAACTGGAAATGTGTGTAACACCTAATAATACAATAATTCGGATTAAATTGTTCATAATAATAAATAATACAGAACAAAGACCACAATCTACTGAGAAATAATTTTCTTATTTTGTTTTGGTCATTTAAAGCCACAAGTAATTGCTTATAATTTACATACAGACATTCATACTCATACAAGCACACACACATATATATTATATACATAACTGCATCTTTATAAACATGAACGTGTTCATAAGCCTCAATTTCAGCACAGGATGTGAATGGGCCAATGCAAATACCAACAGCACAAGCGGCAGAAAAAAATAAAATAATAAAAAAAAGCAGAAAATAACAAAAAATAAAAATTAAAATATTTTACTTAAAAAATATTGTTATTTCTTTTATTTTTTATTTTATTTTTTTGGTTTTAAAAATCATTCATCATTCGTTTAACCACTTGAAGCTGTAGGTCATACACATACAAATAATATCGATGTGTTTGTTAAGATTCAATTGTTGGATGTATGTGAGTGTGAGTGTGTGTACACACGAGTAGTTGCTACTTTAATGTCGAAGTCTTTATTTAAAAAATATCATTAATATTCTTGAACACCCATACATAACAACGACAACAACAGCAACAACAATAATAAGGACAACAAAATATATAAAGTAGCTTCAGTAGTCAACAGTACAAACAGCTTCAGTAGCAACAACAGAAGAAACAGCAGCAGTTACAATAACATCATCAACATCATTAGCAAAAGTTGCAACAAAATATGCGACACAAATACTAGATACACGCATGAATACACACAATCACTTTATTCCCGCATTCACATTTGTATGCGACGGGGGGAGAGTGAAAAGTCTCTTTTGAAAATATTTCCAATATGATATTAATCCTTCTTTCTCATTGTTATTTGTTTGTTAAGTCTTTTCGTTAAAAAAAGATATATTTTTTAAGGAACTTTTCGGATTGGCCTCCAAAATAACACCCACTGAAAAATAGAGATCCTATAATTTTTTCTTATTATTTTTTCTGTTTTTTAAACTTACACGTGCATATTCATATTACAACAACATTAATATCAACACGGCTGAGAGGGAGAGAATATTATTTGCAAACAAGCGAATGAACAAATGAAAACAAACTCAACAACAATAACGAAAAAAAAGAAATATTGCAAAAACAAATGAACACAACAAAAAGTTCCGAATGAAAATAATATTTATACACATGCAATTATTTTGGTAATGCACATGTATGGGCATGTGTATGTGTGTATGTGAATGTATGTTTGTTAACATTTCAGAATACTTTAGATTCAATTCAACACTATCGACCATATACACGAACTATTTGCTAAAGAATACAGTGGAGTTCAAAAAAAATGTTCCAAATTAGTTCAATTTCAAATTTAGGTCATTTTCATTTCCTGGTCTTTATTTCTTGATTTGGTTCTTAGTTCATCCTCTAATTAAGTTTCTTGTTCAGTACCTAGATCCAAGTTCCAAGTACAGTCCCTTGTTCAGTAACTAGTCCAGTTCTTCGTTACATTCCTAGTTCAGTTCGTGGTTCACTTTCCTAGAGCAGTTCGTAGTCCAGTTCTAAATTAATTTTCTAGCTCAGTTCCTTAATTTATTATTAATTAATTAATTTCCTAGTGCACTGTCTAGTTCAATTCCTAGTTCAGATCATTATTCAGTTCCTATTTCAGTTTCTCTAATTAAATTCCTTATTTAGTTCCATATTCAGTTTCTAATTCAGTTCCGGTTTAGCTCTCTAGTTTATTTTTGGCCCACTCCATTTGTCCGTTTGGGTAATATATTTCAATCCAAACTGAAATCTGCATTTTGATTGATTCCATTGTAATTCCACTGTTTATTTTTATACCATTTGTTTCAGCAGTAGTTATTCCTTTCCTTTTTCTCTCTCCAATCTTTATTTACCGGCATGAGAGTCCTTGATGAATTCCGAGAATGTGTGAATATGTTTGACTGGGGTATTCATTCATGTTTGTTTGTTTACAATAAGTAGTATAATGGACGTTTATTTAAACGGAACCGAAAGAAGGAAAGAATCCCCTGAGCAGATGAGGTGGGTGAAATTTAAACGCCTAAAATACCAAAAAAAAAAAAGCTCGCAGAAATATTGCAGATGTCAAAGTAACCCACAACATAATAGAAGCAAAGAAAAAAATGAATAACGGAAATCAAAATAATAAAGACAAAAACAACAATACATTCGCATATATTCAGACATAAAAAAAGTACAAAAAAGGGAACTGGACCATGTGTTGTCATGTTAAACTACTAGAAAAAAGTACTAGTACTACAACAACAATAACTACTACTACTTCTACCACTATTACAACTTTCACAAATACTGTGAAACATTTTAAATATTGTTAAACATTGTACTTCATACATAAGAGTACAAAAGAAAAATGTGTTCAGGACACATTTTTTTTGCAAAATTTATTTTATTTTTTTTTTTCGTTTTTCGCATTCATTTCTGTTGAATGCTGGTCTGGTGTCGTCTGAATTTAATACATTTTAACATACAAAAACTCATTGTTCATCACCGCAAGTTGTAAAACATCAACACAGCAACAAATTGTTTTTGTTATTGTACTCATACAAAAAGAAAAAAATATATACAAAAATTCTCATACAACAAAATTTCCAAACAAAATCCACAAAAATACAATGATTGCTGTCGTAGTCGTCATCATCGCCAACAACAAAAACAACAACGAGAACAACAACATCAACAACTAGCAGTAGCAACACAATCAGTCTGAATTCAAGTCAACAGAGGAAAATGTTAAATCCGGCAAAAAGCCGACTAGGAAATGTTTAATGTTAAACGGCATTGGTGGGTGCGTAAATCCTTCCTTCAGCATATTTATATAAAAATAGTTTGCATTACATTTCTCTTAACACACTCCCTCTCCTCTCTTTTTACCACAATGTTTATTATTTTTTATATTTTTGCCATATTTACAAATTCATATGACACAGTCAATAGGACCATTTTTTTGGAGTGGGAGTTTTTTGTTGTTAGAAAATATTTAAAATTTTAACCCAATAAACATTTAGTTTTAAGCTCTCACTAAGGACCCATAACTATATCAACAAGTTTACAGTGGGTAATATAAATTTGGGTTGACAGATATATTTTGTAGATTTTGTTATATTAAATGTTCTTGATAAGGAGTGAGATTGAAGAGTTCTTAACACAAGTTAAACAAGGCAAAAAAGTTCCTGACAATAATGGTGTTAAAAATTTTAATGCAAATAACAAAGCACGGAATGAAATGAAGAAACGTATGTTCTGTCAGATTTTTCGCATTGCTAATGCTCGGGGAAATGTTAAAGAAAATGAGGGTCCAAAATAAATACCAAAATGTTCATTTGACCTGACTTGATCTTTCACTTTGGAAAACAAGCTTTTGAGCGTCTCCTGTTCGAGCAAAGTAACAGAATTCACTATCAAAACGGTAATGCAAGTCTTTCCCAAAAAGCTTCAAAATTTCATCACTAGTGACTGTAACTATTATTTTTTGTCACATTTCCTCTTAAAAGTAATTTTTTCTTAAAAATTTCCTTGAATAGAAAATTTATCTCAAATTCCTTAAATAGAAAATTTCTCTAAAATTTTCTTAAATAGGAATTTTTTCTCAAACTTACTTTATAGAAAATTTTTCTAAAATTTTCTTTAATATTAAATTTCTCTCAAATATTCTTTAATACAAAATTTCTCTCAAATTTTCCTTAATATAAAATTTCTCTCAAATTTTCTTTAATAGAAAATGTCTCTCAAATTTTCTTTAATAGAAAATTTCTCTCAAATTTTCTTTAATAGAAAATTTCTCTCAAATTATCTTTAATAGAAAATTTCTTTCAAATTTTCTTTAATGGAAAATTTCTTTCAAATTTTCTTTAATAGAAAATTTCCCTCAAATTTTCTTTAATAGAAAATTTCTCTCAAATTTTCTTTAATAGAAACTTTCTCTCAAATTTTCTTTAATAGAAAATTTCTCTAAAATTTAATAGAACATTTCTCTAAAATTAAATAGAACATTTCTCTCAAATTTTTATTAATAGCAAATTCTCTTAAACTTTTTTTATAGAAAATTTCTCTCAAATTTTCTTTAATAGAAAATTTCTCTCAAATTTTCTTTAATAATTCAAAATTTTTTTAATACAAAATTTATCTAAAATTTTCTTTAATAAAAAATTTCTCTCAAATTTAGAAGGAAATTTCTCTAAAATTTTTTTTAATAGAAACTTTCTCTCAAATTTTTTCTCAAATTTTCTTTAATAGAAAATTTCTCTCAAATTTTATTAAATTTCTCCTAAAATTTGGAAATGAAAAAATTTTATAAAATTTCCTTTAAATAGAAGGTTTTTCTCAAATTTTCTTTTAAGAGAAAAATTGGAGAAAGAGAAACACTGTTTTTTGAAGAAAACTGTCTATCAAAATATCTCTAAACAGAAAATTTCTGCCAAATTTTCTCTAAACAGAAAATTTCGGCCAAATTTTCTTTATATAGAAAAATTTTCAAAAATTTTATTCAAACAGTAAATTTTTCTCAAATTTACTTTAAATTGGAAATTTATCTAAAAATTTCTTCCACTGAAATATTTCTCGCTTCTACTGGGTATATTTGCATATACTTTTTCCTTATCTCTTTTTTTAGCTTTTAATAATCAGGGGTGTATTTTGATAAAGTTTGTTGCTCTACATGTGAATGTGTGTGTGTGTGTGTGTGTGTGTGTGTGTCAGTATATATGTATGTAGTTCTGCCTTAATGTTGTTAAAGAACACCAGAATGAATAAATAAATGTTGATTGCTTTTGTTCTGCCTGTTTATTTTTCCTCTATTTTGTTGTATTTTTTTTGTTTTTGTTATTTCTCATTTAACATATTTCATTTTGGTTGTTTTTCGTAATAATGAAAGCTAATTAGTGTAGGAGGCCGTATACTAAAATTTCTATTGTTGGAAGAGTTGAAAGTTGATGTTATTTACTATGTCTACAATAGAGCGACATCGGCAGCAACAACAACTACAACAAATAAACTAATAGTTGCAGCCGACAATTAAACGACAAAAATCCATTGAGGACAACAAATACGAGAATTCATGTCTGTCCATGTGTCCGTAGACTGTTCTATAGTTTAGACATAAAAATTTGTTAAATATCATGTAAAAATTTCATATTCATGTTTGAGAGTTTTGTGTCAATTTTATTATTTTTCTTGTTTGTTTATTTTGGTAATATGAAAGTTGTCAACACTGTTTTTTTTTTTTTTTTAATTTTCATTAAAATTTGTTTTGGAGAATGACTGGGATTTAGAAAAATATTTTTTCATTCTATTTGAAAATATTTTTGGCAAATAAACTCATATGTAAATAAGGAACTTAATTTGTGATGTCGTTTCTGTGTATGTGTGTTTGAGTTGGAAATAAATCAACAAAATTTTGAATGTTGTTGTCGGTTATGGAGTCTTCAGTGGTGACTCATTTTAATTTAATAAATTTTAAATTTTATTAAAAAATTACTTAAAAAAATATATGTTTTTCAATTAGGATCTAGTACATCAGGACTAGAAATACATTAGAACTGAACTAGAACTGAACTAGAACTGAACTAGAGCTGAACTGAAATTGAACTAGAACTGAAATATAACTGAACCAGAACTGATCTAGAACAGAGTTTGAACTAAACTTGAACTGAACTTAAACTAAACTTGAACTGAACTTGAACTGAACTTGAACTGAACTTCAATTGAACTTGAGCGGAACTTGAAATGAACTAGAACTAAACTTGAATTGAACTAGAACTGAATTAGAGCTCAACTAGAACTGAACTTGAACTGAACTAGAGCTGAACTGAAATTGAACTAGAACTGAAATATAACTGAACCAGAACTGATCTAGAACAGAACTTGAACTAAACTTGAAGTGAACTTAAACTAAACTTAACTGAACTTGAAACTTAAACTGAACTTGAATTGAACTTGAGCGGAACTTGAAATGAACTAGAACTGAACTTGAATTGAACTAGAACTGAATTATAACTGAATTATAATTGAACTAGAACTAAACTGGAACCAAGAATGTTAATTCAACATTGATTCATAGTAACTATAGTTGTTTAATTTTCATAGTAACTATGTTGTTTAATTTTATAAATTAATATCGAAAGATTCCAATAATATTATTTCACCACAACTTTAGAAGCTTTTAATAAAACAAAAATTAACATTGTCTTAAATCAACTGTATTCTACGTTGATTTTGCATTAAGTTTATTTTTATTTTATTTTTTATCTGAAATAGAATTTGATAAAAATATTTATTTAAACATTTATTAATTTTTAACACAAAGTTAATTTATAGCTTAAAATTAATATATTTCACTAAGTCTTTTCCAACAATATTATTCATTATTTTTACACCCTCCACCACTATAAGTTCTTTTTCGCAACTTTATTCTTTATAAACTTTGTCACTCTGTGTGTAACTCTAAAAAGGAATCATGTCAAACCCCATAATGTATATATTTTATTGTATTATATCAAAATCTGAGTCGATTTAGCTGTGTCCGTCCGTCTGTATGTTGTTGGCACGCTTACATCTACAATAATTGACAGAGGTCAGTTAAATTGTGTCAATCAATTTTTTATAGTCCTGTGAAAACTCCTACTTAGTATATTAAGATAAAATATATAGACCGATTTTTGATGTAACATCTAAGTTCAAGCAAAAAGCTTTGGTAAAATTTGTAATTATAAAACGACAAATTAGAATGAAATTTTGTCATAATTTGTTCTTTATTATCAGTAGAAAAAAAGTTGTTGCCAAAAATATAACCAATTTTATGACTCATTAAGTAAGTGTTCCTGTGTTATATTGAAGAAACTCTTTTATATATTTTATATGTCTGAGAGAGTATATATGCATTTGACATGCAGGGTATTGAAGATTCGCCAAAGCCGAATATAATATTCTTAATTGGTTCACTTTAAGAAACTAATAAGAATTATAGAAGAAAAAGTAAACCATAACAGAAAATCAATAAAACCAAAATTTATTAACAATTTCATAAATCCTAATAACATAATAAATAACAGAAGAAACAAAAAAAAAATAAGAAAAATCTTGTCTTCTAATATTCGCTAAAATATTCCCAACTGAAGAAAATATGAAAAAATGGGAAAAAAGCAATTATGAATATAAGAAATGGAATGTAATTTATAATCTAAAAAATAGAAATTTTAATTTATTAACACATCCATTATTGTGTGTTTAAGAACATTCATAAATATAAAATAACATAATATAAATGTACGTATATATATGTCTGCTTCTTCCTCCTGAACTATACGAGTATTAATGTTTTCATAGTTTTTTCCGTTTGTTTTTTCTGTCGAGTGGAAATAAATATTTTACGCTTTCGCTCAAAAATTCATAATTCACATTATTCACAAACGCAAGAATAACAAGAACAACAGAAAGAACAGAATCAGTGGCATCAATATCACCATCAATAGCAACAGAGGTGATATTGATCTGTTAAGTAAAACATTTATCTTACGTGCAACACAATCCAAATAACACATCACATGTTTTCTATTTATTCATTTGCCAAGAGGGTTTCGCTTCTTTTTATTTATTCCTTCAGCTCAACAAAAAGCGAAATGAAAACTATTGTAACAAATAAATATTAAAAGACAAAACTATCTTTATATGGATGTATTGAAACACGGAGACACACTCTCAAAACAACACGGCAACATAAGGCGACATTTATCCATCCAATTCATCCATGCACCCATTCATCCATAAAAGCAATTACTCGCAGCCCCCTCAACACTATACCCACCGAACACATTCAACAGGAGAGGGGAAAAAGAAAAAAAAGATATAATTTTGTTTTTTTTTTTTACTCTGGAATAAATGAAAGTGTGTGTGAGTGTACGTGTATGTATGAATGTATATAAACATCATAAGTACTCAGAAAGTTATCCAATTTATTTATCTTGTATTTCTTTAACTACATCCGTCACACTGTCAGTCAACCCAAACAAACTAAACATCGAAATATCTATTCACTCGCTCGTTCGTCCACCAGAGTGAAATCGACAGAATATTTCTAAAAGTTGTTGTTCTATTATGAAGGTGGAGGATGAAGGTTACAACAACTTAGTGTGTTGTTGTACTTATACAATAACGAATGCCAACCAAATACTTCTGCATGTCACTTAATCTTAAAATGTTGGAAAATTATTATATTTCTATGAAATATACACTCTACAAACAAACAAACAAACACACACATACACACACTTAGTCACACCTTCTTTAGTTTTTACACTTAATTCCTTTCTTCAAATAATTCTGCATCCGATAACAACAACAAAACAAAGATTTGTATTGTACGTGCATCGGACGATGGATATATCAACAACATATAATCAATATGCATCAAACGGTACACCATTTCTGAAATATTTCCTAATAATTTCCTAAGTTGCTCTCATTAAATGTTCTCTTAAAAAAAAACAAAGAGAATTTTTTTCTATATAAAGAAAAATTAAAAGAAATTTTAAGAAAATTTGAGAGATTAGAAAAAATAAAATTTAAGAGAAATTTTCTATTGAAGGAAAACTGATGAATTATTTTCTATTAAAAGAAAATTGAAAGGAAATTTTCTACTGAAAGAAAATTAAAGGAAAATTCCTTGCCAAAGAAAATTAAAGATAAATTTAATTTTCAAAGAAAATTGAAGAGAAATTTTCAATTAAAAAAATTGAAGAGAAATTTTCTATTAAAAAAAATTTAAAATAATTTTTCATTAGAAAAACATTTACGATAATTTTTTAATTAAAAAATTTAAGAGAACATTTTCTATTAAAAATTAAAGAGATAATTTTTCTAATCAAAAATTTAATTAAGAAATTTTTTATATAAAGAAAATTTAAGAGAAATTTTCTAATCAAAGACAATTTAAGAGAAATTTTCTCTTGAAAGAAATTTTAAAATAATTTTTCTATCAAAAAAAATTTAAAAGAGAAATTTTTTATAAAAAATTAAGAAAGACATTTTGTAATCAAAGAAAATTTAAGAGGAATTTTCTGTTCAAAGAAAAGTTTAGTTAATTTGTCCATAAAAGAACATTAAGATAATTTTTATATTAAAAAAATTAAAAGAGAAATTTTCGATTCAAAGACAATTTTATAGAAAAGAAATTTTAAGAGATTTAAGACAATTTTTCTATTAAAAAATTTAAGAGATAAATTTTCTATATTAAAAAAAATAAGTGAGACATTTTCTATATAAAGAAAATTTAATAGAAATATTCTACGAAAAGAAAATTTGGGAGAAATTTTCTTTTAAAATAAAATTTAAGAGAAATTTTTTAATCAAAGAAAATGTAAAGAGAAAGATTTCTTGTGGAAATGGTGTAATAAAAATAGTCTTAAACTTGTGTTGATGCCACAAATAAGAATCGAGATGAAATGTGAAGAATAACAAGAGCAACAACAAATTGATGTTGTTGATTTCTTTTTGTTTTGTTCTTCTTTTCTAATTTTATTTACCTTTTCTAGTTGTTGATGTTGCTGCTTTTGGTTTTGTTCTTGTTGTTGTAGTTTGCAGTTGGTTGGTGTTGTTGTTATCTTATCCATAAAATATGTATGTTGATGCATCTGCTGCCACCAATCACACTTACTAATGGTTCCCTTAAGTCTAATGAGTAACGAGTGTCGTCTTTGTGTTATGAAACGATAGATACAATAGACACTGAGTGTGTGTGTGTGTGCTGTTTGCTAGGGGGGAGTAGCAGAGAAAGGAAACTTTTAATTTATGTTAGAACAGTCTGTTTGGTGTATTTGAAATATCGAACAGAGGGATCTTGAAAATCTAACAACAACAACATAATGTCACAGATATTTTTGTGTTCTACTTTCTTAAAATATTTAAATCGACGATGCTGATGGTGGTTGATGATGACATTTGTTGAAAATTGATGTTTTTTTTTAATTTTAAAATCTGGAGACTAGAAAAATAATTAAATAAAATTCTTAAATAATTTTAAGGTAGACTTAAACATTATTTTTAGAAAGGAATTACACATGAATTAGAATTGTTTCCTGGTGGCATTAAGTTTGTAAATTATTAAGTTTTTTTTTTGGGATTTAGAAAACATAAAAATGTCTCCTAAAATAAAATGACAAACAGATGTCTATCCATGTCTATCATCGGTATCTTGTGCTTAAAATTGTACTCATCAATTACATTTTAAAAATCCAGTTTAATAATTAAATCTGTCTTTTACTCCAAACTGCGAGACCCAATAGTGATACAAACTTTAAAATCAAAAATAGATTTTCCAAGTGTCACTTAAATTAGGTTTATCCTAAATTATACACGTTTTACAAAAATCTAAAGAGAAGAAAATAAAGTGTGAACATTAATTGAAATGATCATTTTTGAAATTGAAAGAGACATTTAAAAAAATGATTCCAACAGCTTTATTAGTTTTCAGACGACTGGATTTTCTTGGTGGAGATTTGAAAAAGTGTGTGTTGCATGATTTAGATGGTTTTGTTGAGTGAGTGTGAATGTGGCTTTATGGTGGATATGAAGGAGATATAGATTTCTTAAGATAATTTCAGCAGCATTAATACAACTTCCGTTATAAATGGCCACCGAATTCTCACATAATAAAACGAAATAATGTTGTTTGACATATAATCAGAATATTCTTAGAAATAATACCAAATATTATGGACAATTTTAAAATATGAGATCCAGAATATTATTTCATGGATGATATATGATTTTGAAAATAAAAAAATGTTTTTTTTTAAGATTTTTTAAATTAACAAAATTTGTGAGAAATTTGAAATTTTAAAAAAATTTATTAAATTTTTCTATTTAAAATAAAAAATTAAGAGATTTTTTTTTGTTCAAGAATGTTTGAGAAGCCAAATTTTTCACTCCCGAATATTTTTTATGTTTATTGAATTTTTGAGAATAATTTTCTTTTTATGTTTCTATTTAAAGAATTTTTGAGAAATTTTTTTCTATTCAATGGAAATTAGAACATTATTTAAGTAAAATGCGAGACAATTTTTCTATTAATAAAAATCGATGAATCTTTTTGTATTAATAAAGATTGAGAGAAAAACTCTTTGGAAGATGTTTCCATTTAATGAAATTTGGAATAAATTCTATATTTAAAGATAATTTAAAAATAATTTCCATAGATATTTTTCAGTTTAAAGGAAATTTTAGAGAAATTTGTATATGTTTGTAAAAGAAAAGGCTGAATTAGGAACGCTAAATATTTTTTAAACCGGGAAACATCTGTAACTGAAAATCGAAAATTTAATGAAAATTAAATTCTCTCAAATTTTCTTATTAAACGAACATTTTGCCAACTTTTTCTTTAATTTCGCTAAAACGAAAAACTCTTTAAAACCCCATTATTTTTTTGGAAAATTTTATTTTTAAGTAAAACTTAAGAAAGAAAAAATTCCAGAAAAGAAAAAAAATTGGAAAGTTTTTCAAAAATGTTCCTTAAAATTTTCTTTAAACAAAAACTTATTTTATAAAGTTTTCTTTTTAATTTTTTGTTTGTAAAAGAAAATTTATATATTTTTAATTTTAATTACAAACAAGTAAGAATAATGTATTCGGCTTTGCCGAATTTTTAATGCCCTTCATCGCAAGTGCGTGTAAGTTATACACTTACTAACAAAAGTATTAAGTATATAACTGTTTTTCTTAAATACAACCCAAAAATACCTAATGAGTCATAAAAAGTTATAGCTATATTTTTGGCCATAACTTTTTTCTACTGAAACGATTATTGATTTTGGAATGATAATGAGGTACATTAAGTGTTATTCTAATTTGTCGATTTTTAATTGAAAGTTTTACGAAAGAGATTGCCTCAGATATCGGTCTTTATCTTTTGATATATTTAAATAGGACTATAACACATACTCAGGCCAAATTTCATTGAGCTCTGTCAGTTATTGTCGATGTGAGCGTGCCAACAAGAGGTAGGCAGACGGACATAACCAAATAGATTTTGATTTGATGCAAGAATATATATATGTTAAGGACTCTTAAGTGATTTATTTAGCGTTACACACGGAATGACAAAGTTAATATACCCTCTTCACCACTTGTGGTGGTGGAGGGTATAAAAATGATTTTCAAGTTAAACAAAATTTTATTATCTAAAATCGATATAAATTAATTTATTTTATTTTAATAATCTTTAACTAATTTTAGATACAAATCTTAAATTTATAAATTTATTTTTATCTGTTTTCAAAAACTTTAACATGCATTTCCCACTACTGCTATTGGACTAAAGCTTTAACTTTAAATCCCACGCAAAAAGTTTTTAATGAGGAAACAGATTATTATTTTTTTAATTACAAAATCAAAATTCATTTATGACAAAAACAAACCAACAAGTGAGAATGCTATATTCGGCTATGCCGAATCTTCAATGCCCTCCACCATAAATGCGTGTGAAGAAACATCGTTATAATTCGTACATACAAACTCTCACGTACAGTCACAAATGTATATAATATATTGAACACTTTATGAGTCATAAAATTATTAATATATTTTTGACTATAACTTTTTTTTTCTACTTAACCAATTTCGATTAGTTTTGGAGTGATAAGGAATTACAAACAGGTTAATATTATAATTTTATTCTAATTTATCAATTTATAATTGAGCATTTTACGAAAGTTTTTGCTTGAACTTAGAAGTTGTCGGTCTATACCTTTTTATGCACTGAACCGATTTTATTGGTTTTCAAATAGGAATCATCTCAGAGTTATAGCAAAAACTCATAACAAATTTCATTAAGCTCTGTCAATTATTGTGGATTTGATCGTGCCAAAACCAGACAACAGAGAAACATAGCTAAATCGACAATATGGAATCCGAGATGATTCCTTCTCAGCGTTACACACGGAGTGACAAAGTTAATATACCCTCTTCACCACTTGCGGTGGTGAAGGGTATAAAAATGAAAAAATAGAAACCGAAGAAGTCCAACATCTGGTGGAATGAATAAATTAAAATGAGATGCAAATGTTTTAATGACGATAAATACAAATAAAAATTCATATAATTTGCTAAAATAAACTTCAAAAACTGTTGTGACATTTACGTTTAGATATTTATACCTTCTTATTTCTACATTTTTAAAATATTACATACAAACATACACACACATTTTCATTTCCATTTCTTTTGAATAGAAAAACTAAAGAAATAAAAAGAAAAACAAACTAAAATGAATACAATAAGGAAAAATAAGGTCAAATTTTCCATTGTATTTTCGTATGATCTAATATTTAATTTGGGAGCAAGAAAAAAAAACTAAAGGAAACCTACAACACAAACACAACTCCTCCGGTGAGCAGAAACAGTAAAAGTCTTTTGTAAATATTTCAAAAAGAGCAGAAATTATCTTGTTTTTTTCCGATACGAAACAGACAGAATATGAGGTGAGTTCGAGAAAGGTAGACATTAAGGTGAATTTTATGAATGAGAAGAAAAAAGCGAATCCTGTTTAAAGAGAACTTAGAGATAAATTCATTCATTCATACTCAGGCACGCGCCTTTTAAAGAAAACAGGATAAATACTCTTTTCTTACTCACCAAGGTGAATAAGAGGGAGCTTAACTGGGAGATTTTTTGTTTTGGGAGAGCTGAGAGTAATAAGAGGTGTTTTGTTGTGTTGTGCTTTGTTTTTGTACTAAAGATAAATTTAGCTTGTTGACAAAATGCAGATGTGATGAGTATAAATGAGTGAGTGTGTGTGTGTGTGTAAATGTTAGTGAGTGGAGCCCTCACATTAACAAAAACTAAAGGAAGAGCATACTACAAGGTCTTTTTTTGTTATTGTTTTTCGTATAGAGTTGAATTTAAATGATAAAACAAATCTGTTGTAAACATTTGAAAGATAACAGAGAGTAAAAAATTTATTGAATGGTGGTGCCTGGTACATGAGATATGAGATATTTTACTATAGGTGGTGTATTTATTCTGAGTGTATAGGTATGTATGTGATTTTTCCGAGTTGAAAACAGAACTAATGATGCAGACTTTTTTTGTTTATATGAAAAAAAGAAAGACATTAATATAACACAGAATTTTGTTGTGTGTTGTGTGAGCGCAACGACTGAAATTCCTACATCGTCGCCGTGACTGGCCACATTTACATACAAACAAATGTTGTACTCTTCTTACGTTATGGTAAATTCAAAAGCAGCAAAATACTATAATGGCAGCGCCATCCAGCCACTGTAGACAAAGCAAGTTTTAGTACGTGTTCCTCCGTGTCTGAAAACAGTTCGAATTCCTTAACAAAGCGCGTGAATTTCCGTTTTTTCTGTTTTCAATTTGTATCTTCAACACAAAAAAAGAAGAAAAATAAAAAAAAACATATCATTGGAAACATCAGACAGACAAACAAACAAAACGATTTACCATTACACACACACACATATATAATACATTTATATGTAAAAAAATAAATATCAAAAGGAAAAAACATTTACACTTACATTAAACCAGCAACATTAACATACCAATACATTTACCTTTATACACTTACACACACATACATATATATACACACAAGCATACCATTACACTTAACATATCTATATAAATAAAAAAGGAAAAATATTATAAAAAATATATGTAATTAATATAAGTAAAAAAACACATAAACACGCACATCAAAATAATTAATTAAGAATTAAAAAAAAAATATTTAAGAAAAATATTAAAGTAAATTTTTAGAAAAAAGTGTTTAAAGTGAATTTAAATTTAGTATACATTTAAAAAAAATAAAAAAATACATATCAACAAAACTCAACCTTAAAGTTGTGAATTTAGAAAAATAATGAAAATTTTAAACAAAAATTAAACAAAAAATGTTTAATTTAGTCAATTATTAAAAAAAATAAATAAATTTGAAAATTAATAAAAAATTGCATTTAACACGTTTTGTTTATTAACGAGTCTAAGCAAAAAACAACAATAACAAACAAACATTTTCCAAATTTCAGTCTTTTTAGACTTTAAATAAAAATATTCTTTAAAAAAAATTGCAACAAAAAATTGAAGAACTTTAAAGAGCGAAATGAACAACATCGCGCTGAATCTGTTTTTTTTTTTGCGATTGAAATGGAGGTGAATAAAACTAAGAGTGAATGAGTGAAAAAGAGTGTAGTAATGTTTATATTTTGGCCCCTTTACCGTTATAAGGTGAAATTCTGAATAAAAAAAAAAACAACACAACAAAGAGCAAATGTCAAGTGAATTTTTTCATAATATAAAAAAGCAAAAAAAAATCAGTGTAAAGAAATTTTAACAAAAAAATTAAATTAAAATAAAAATTTAATAAAAAAGTCAATTATAATTAACTAGAAAAAATTTAAATAAAAAATTAATATTACAACAACAAAAGTTTAGAAAACAAAATCCCCCTCTAAAATCAACAACGAAAATCTTGTTTCAAATAAAAAAAAACGCAACAAAAAATATTCCCACAAAAGCGTTTAAGTTTTCTCAATTCCCAATCACAAAAAAGTAACCATCAATTAAAATATATAAAAAAGCAACAACAACAACAATAAAACATGAATAAGAAATTCTAATAAAACAAGTTTACAAAAATAAAATCACAAAAACAAGTGTATATTTGATAATTCTTAAAAAACAACAACAACAATAGATGCATACAAGTTGCATGCAACCATAACTTAAATCTGTTAATACACACACACATACCATTACACATTAGCAGCTTCCTCTGGAACCGGTTACAAGCCAACAACCAAACCATTCATATTTAAACCAAATAAATCAGTGAAGAAATCAAGTTTTTAAAAAAAGTTGTTTTTTTTTCTAAATACAAATTGCACCTGTTTGTGGCATCGTAAATTGCACATGATGGTTGAACCCTATAATTAAAACAACAACAACAAAAATAAAGCTTTGAGTTTTTGTTAACATATGCAAAAGTTTAATGGCCTAAAGGAAACTTAACCATTATTATAATAATAACAAGTTTTCTAATAAAACAAAAAATAAGCAACAAAAAAAAATTGGCAAGAAAATTTTTAAAACCGGGCTTAAACTACTAATTAATGGCTTTTACAGGATTTTAGCCATTAACAACTTTAATTTTATAGAATTATTGTAAACAAACAAAAAAACTGTGAAACAAAATATATTTTTTTGTGAGTGTATTTTTGCAGTTTTGCATTCTTTAAACAAAAAGCTTTAAAGTTTGCAACAAAGATCCAGCAACAACAACAAAAACTTTGTTAAATTTGTTTTTAACCCGGAATTTCTTTACAATTTTATGGTAAGTGTTTTTTGTTCTGGCCAAAAGAACTAAAATTGTTTAAATTAAATATTTTTTTTTTTTAACCAAAACCAACAATAAAACAGGAACAAACAAGAGTTTAACAAACAAAAAAACCCATAAATTCTTATAGACCACAATTTGTAATGCAGCTTGTGAGAGAAACAACAAAACAAAAAACATAAAGTTTTTCTTTCTCTTTAATAATTGAATTTACCAAAATTCAATTTTTTTATTAAAAAGGAATTTTCACAAAAATTTATTTGATTTTTTGGAAAATATTTTTTATAAAATAAATTTAATTATACAACTAAGGAAATATTTAATGAAATAAAACATTAAGGTTTAGCACAATTTTTAGTAAGTTTAAATTACAGTAAACGGAGTTTAAACTGAACGCAAAGATTTAAATTTTAATTTAAAATCAGCTTTAAAAGTTTAGAGTCCAAATTATAAAAGTCTGAGAGATAGAATTGTGAAAAGAAAGGTCAAGATAATTTTTTAACTACATGAGTAACAATAAACTTGGTTTAAACGAGGAATTTTGTTCATTTCAAATAAAAACTTGTAATAATGGTTTTCATCATTTTTATGATCTTTACAATTTACTTTATTATCATTAAAAATATGATCGAATTAAGTCATTACTTAAATTTTAAATTTTATTTTATAGTTAAACCTAGATTAAACTCAAATTAATTATTGTTAGCCAAGATAAACAACAGTTTATATACAGTGACTTTTAAATATAAAGATCATTTGATCAATAGATACTTTTTATTACCACTAAAAATATAACAAGTTTTGCAGAATAGTTAACTCTAAATTTTAAAAGGGATTAAGACATTGCGGTAGTTAAAACCTAATTTAAACTATGTTTAATTATTACTGCAAAGAAAACCAAAAGTTTTTTATGACAAATTGTATATTTAAAAATATTTAGCAACAAACGGATTTCATTGCGGCTAAAGATATTTCAAGTTTTACCATATAATTAATTTTTAATCTTAGTTAAGTATTAAAACGATTTAGACGTTAAAACTTAGTTTAAAATCTAATAAATTATTGTTTGCAAACCAAAAGTTTATATATTACAAATTCTGATTATTTAAAAAAATAATTAACAGACACATTTTATTAAACCTTAAATAATTGCAGATCTAGTTAACATTAAATCTTAGTTTAATCCCTTTCCAAATGTAACAATAGCAAACAAATTCCTTTCATTGACTTTATTCTATTAAAAATTGTTGAATTTCCTATCTTTATAAATTAAATTGAATTATAAATGAAAAAATATTTAACTTTTAGCTTAATGGAGAATTTAAACTTAAGTTTAATGGCTTAGTTAAACTAATTGTGAGTTTAAAAAACTGTTAATGTTTCTTTATTAAAAATAAAAATATAAAATATACTTAAATTTATAATGATTTTTTTTATTAGGTAACCTTAGTTTAAACCGGGGTTAATTATAGTTCGCTAAGAAACTCAATATTTATTTAAAGTTATAATTTCTGTTAAAGTTAAAGGTATTTAATACCATCATAAGTAAACATAGAAAATAAAGTGAGTTAGATGGATGGATGCTTTGTATTTGTAAGATAAACCAAGTTTAACTTATAGTTAACATTAACCTGCAAATAAAACTTATTCATGAACATTGGACAAAATATTTCAATAGATATTTGAACTTAAACTAGAGCCTTAATTATCGAGAGTTTAGATTTTAAAACTAACATTTAATCATTATACAGATCTAAATTCTCATGGATCAAAGGCAAGAACTTTAGAACTTTCATGCTTTAGAACATATATTTTTTACCCTTGAATTGCAATTCCGGACAAGCAAGAATTAAAATGAAGTCTAATCGGTTCAAAATATATACAATGTGTCCGAATATTTCATTACTTCTTAAGCTCTTGGAAACAAATGATTTGCTTCAGTGATTTACATGAGGCTTGAAATACCAATAACTTTTTTTTTGGGAAATTTTGATGGCTTTTGAATCTTAAACGTTTTTTTTTTTTTTTTTTTTTTTAACACTAAAGCATTATCAACTTAAAAGTTTAAACCAAAAAAAAACTTCTTCAAAGTCTTCTTATGATATTTGTACGAATATATCACAGACGATAAATGTCTTTTGTAATTTTTGAAAATTCAAGTGACTTTACCAAATTTTGGATGAATTGTTTGATCTTATTGAGTTGTTTATTTTAGTGAATTTAATTCTTCCTTAACCTGTGTTGTTTCTTTATTTTAATTTAAACAATATTGTTTACGATCGGGTTGTTTATATTATATAGATCTTCAGCTGATCACTGACCTTTACAAGTCAGCATTATTTTAACCTTCTTTATAAAGTCTAACAGATTTTTGTTTACTTTCAACAACTTAAACACGATTTCATGATCAGTTGAACAAATCTACTTTTCAACAGCTGTTGAAGAAGAAATAAACAAAATTTAAAATTTATAATGTAAACAATTTATAAAATCACTTCCTCCGCTCAAGCGGCAAATTGTTTATAAAAAAAGATTTGATAACAAGTTACGGTTTTCGACTCTTTTAATTATTCTTCGTTAGATCGGATCTTTTTAAAAAGTTTATTTTTAATTTTTAAAGGAGAGTTTTTTATCGCTTTTTGAAAGGAATTTTATTTAAAAAAATGCTGAAACTTAAAAAATAAAAAAAGCGAAATCGTAAAAAAGAGTTTAAAAATGAATAATTCGCACAATTTGTTTTGAAGTCGTGTTAAGGACTCAGAAATGTTTTTTATGAATCTGAAAAATGGATGTTTGTTTATTTGCTGCTTTTGTATGGTTATACAAACGTACATATTAAGATGTGTTTATTTTTGTTGTAGGGATTTTGTTATTGCATTTTTATTATCAAACAACAATAGTAAGCACAATTATATTTTTTGTTGTTTTGTTTTCTTTTCAACCATTTCACATTTTTAGAGCGAGTAAAAAAGTATTAATCCTCTTTTTAACTCGTAACTGAAAGAGGAGTAAAATAAGTTTTTTTTTTTTTCGAGCAAAATCGAAAAGTTAAGAAAAAATTTTAATCAAAAAGAAGAGTGAAAATTATGATGGTTTTAAAATATGGATTTAGCTTGGAATTTTTCCATACTCTGTTTGACCCAAATAATCATTCTTAAATTTTGTTATTCTTTCTCTAAGATGATTTTGATCCATTTCTGGATGTTTCATTTAAAATGTTCCATTTCAATTAAATTAAATAATTTGTTTAAATTAATTTAATATCCTAATCGCTTTACTTTTTAATGACAATTTCCTGTACAAAAAAAAACTTCCTGTTTTAATTATTTAAATAAAATTCCTTAAATTAAATTTTTAAATACTTAACTAAATTTAATAAACCAGATATAGAATTAAACGAATATTTAATTTTAACATACAATTTTTACTTAAAAATTTTCTTGTTTAAACAAAAAACACAATAAATTATTTAATATTTATTTATATACCTTTTTCTCTTGCTTCTATATTTAAATGAGCATTCTTCATTATTATCATTATCATTATTATCATCATTTTAACTCAAACTCTTTTTTCCTAATTGTTCGCCCACTTTAAGTTGCAATTTAATTGTTTAGAATCACTTTAAACTTAAAATAAGAGAAAAGTAAAATTTACAACTTTTCTTTTTTATACCCTCCACCAACACCAGTGGTGATAAGCGTATAAAAATTTTGTCATTCCGTGTGTAACGCTAAGATGGAATCATCTCAGACCCATAATGTTTATTTATTCTTGTATCGAATCAAAATCTGAGTCGATTTAACTATGTTCGCTTTTCTTATGGTGCTGAAAAGATTCCTATTTAAAACTAGCAAAATCGGTTCAGTATATTAAGATATAGACCGATATCTGAGTCAAACTCAAAAGTTCTAACCCAAAATATAACTTATTTTCTGACTCATTAAGTGATACTGTGTTTTATTTAAGATAAACGTTGATATATTGCATACGTTTGTGAGTGTATGTGTGAGTGTGTATGTATAAACCATAACGTATTAACTTCACATGCATTTGTGGTGGAGGGTATTCAAGATTCAGCACAGCCGAATATATCATTCTTACTTGTTTCATTTTAAATATTTTCTCTTATTTTTGGAAAAGATTATTTTGAGAGCAAAAATGTTTATCTCTTCTAAGTGCTGGGGATTTTATAGAGTTTTAATATTTTATTTAAAATATTAATTTAGATATTTTGATATTTTAAATAAATATTAAACAATAAAAATATAAAAAAAGACTTAAATTTCATTTTATAACATAATTGCAATTTTCATATAAATACAAAATAATTTTATTTGAAAATGATTTAGTTGAGAGAATTTTTAATAAATAATTAATAACAATTTTCTATAAATATAAATATTTAAAATTTTATTTGAATACATTTAAATATTTATAAATTATTAAAATAATAAAATTTAATTAAATTAGTATGATTTCATTATTTTTCCCTAAGTGATCATACCGCGTTGTACTAAGGAGTGTGAACGAAAAATTCTTAACACACATATATGTTAATTAAAGAAAAGAAACCACATTATCGTTGAAATTTTTAGTACACTTTAAAAATAATATTTTTAAGTTTTAATCACGATTTACGAAATGTTGAACCTTTTTTGGAAACCTTTTCATTAACACTTTCTGTCACTTTGCTCATTTCCGTTCTTCCGTACTTTTGGACACTTTTTCTCTTTTACCAAGAGCCCAATATTTCTCCATTGACCTTAGCTCCGGGTGGTTTGGAGGATTTGCCTCTCTTGGTACAAATATCACATTATTATTTTAATACCACTCAAGAGCTTGCTTATCATAGTGACAGGAATCAAGCCACAAATAAGTGCACACATTATGAAGTCTTATGAATGGAAGCAGCTGTATAATTGGCTTCTTTTTTTTTTGGAAAGTTTAACTGTTTTCTGGTTCTCAACTTCGTTTCTTCAATCATCACCAACATACAATTTTTCTCAACTTCGTTTCCTCAATCATCACCAACATACAATTTTTGTTCAACAATTTGCGGAAAATTTGACTGTACATATGCAGCCAGAATATTTTGTTTAGAAAACTTAAATTTCATTGCCCGATTTTTGATTTTAATTTTTTACCAGTGTTCCTTACTGGAAGTTTTAGATCTTTTGTCTGTTTTTGGACCTGCATTATATTTAACTTTTTGTACAAAATAATCGGAGCGCTCAGCACGACTGTCTCCCTACCGGAAGTGTTGTAAGGTTTTATGAAAATTCTTACTATTTTTTTTTCTTTAATAACATCATATGAAACTTTCATTTTACCTGGACTGGTCTTCTATCAACGGACAAATTCTCTCATAACTACTTAATAACATTAAAAATAATTTGTAAGACCAAGTTGGGTTTTGTTGAAAATATTACTGAAATGTTTTACAAAGTTACTTGATAAAAAATCAATGAAAAATGTATTTTAATGAAAAATGTATGTTAAGAATTTTTCAACCTCACTCTCAATAAAATAAACTTACTCTTTACAGTTGATGTTTTAGATTTAAGGTTCTTAAATTAATTTTGAAAGTGGGTGAAGTGATATTTCTTTACTATATATCACGTTTTCCACTGATCCCATATTGATCGTTTTTAATCACATAGTGAATTATTTCACTACCATATTTTACTCAAGATTTTAGTGCAATTATTTATTTAAATTTTGAGATTGTCTTAGTTATCGGTCTACATTATTTCTAGTAATGAATCAATATTGTTGATTTCAGTAGCGAACTACTAAGGACATCAATAAACATTCTAATTGAATGTAATTTGAATTATTAATCTTCGTGTATTTTGTTGTTCATCTGCAAATATAGCATCATCAAAAGAATCCTGCGACCTGAAAGGAAGTTATAACTTGAACAAATTAAAATTTCATTTTTATATTTCCGAACATGATTTTCGGAAAGGAATTAACCAAAACCGAACTATCAGAATTGGAACACTATAACATTGTTCATCTACATTATCATCATGTTTAAAATCCTGTGATCCCGACAGGAAGTGATTGAAATTTCTTGAAAATAATAGTTATGCTTCTTCTGATTATCAGCAAAAACTTAATAATCATGTGTTAAGGGAAATGGGCCAGCCGATAGAAGCAGGGCAAATAATATATGTATTGGCATCTTACGAGGGTATTTGAAATTCGGCATTATGGTACACGACTTTTATTTTAATTGATTTGTTTTAATTGAATCAATTAAATATTTTTTCATTATTACATTTTCCTTTTTGCATCTTTATTGTTTGAAGAAAATAGAAAATGAAATAAAAAAATACAAAAATAAACATTGTTCAGTTAAGCAAACATTTTAATTTAAACAACAACATTTTTGAGGATTTCAATAGAAGTCCGACAACAACATTTTAATTAAAAGAACAAAATTTCTTTGAGAATTTTAATGGATGTTCCAATCAAGACTCATGATGTTTATTGACGATGTCAGAAGTGAATGATTGTTTTATTGTACGATACGAGCAGAAGTCTCGATCAACGGTATTCAAACAACATTCTAGTATACGAAGTTATTCTGCTACTTATATGGACCTAACGCGGCTCTGTGTCTAAAAAAACTACAATTAAAATCTCTTTTTTTAAAATTTCTCTTAAGAATTTTTCAAATTAAATTCTGTTTATGCCAAAAAAAAGTTCCTTGCAATTTCTTACAATTAATCTTGCTTTCTCTCTCTAACGATTCTTTTTATTTCTTTAACAATTTACGATAATTTCCATTTAGATTTTTTTATTTCTACGTTTTCAATTATTTCAATTTCTTTTTACAAGTTTTGTAATAGTTTTCCGAACTATTTTTTTTTCTATTTTATTCTACAGTTTTTACATTTCTTCTTCGTTTTATTTGTGTGTAATATTTATCATAGTTTTACACAAAGTGTAAAAGTTATAGTAATAGAACAAGAAAATCTATAAAATAAAAGTAAAACCCGGTCAAATTGTCTGAATATGAAAAACAAATAAATAGATGAAAGGAGAGGAGTGAGGAAGAAAAAGAACAATTGTATTCAAGTAATTGACTTTGATATAATTTGCACTTATTGTTGCCAAATACTTGGTACTCAAAAACTTAGTTTTATTAAACAAACAGCAGCAATAGCAGCACTAATAATAGAAAATAGAAATTACAACAACTTATAGCAAAGAAATCATAGTTTTTCTTATTTTATTTTCCAACAATTTAACTCTTAAGTTTTTTTGAGTTTTAGTGGAAAAAGAAGAAGCCAACTGCTCCAAACAGAAATATTGCTGCTGCTGTTGTTTCTTCTTGAAACTGCTGCCAATTCTTAATATTGCCTTTCTTAGTACTTTTGGTCTGTTACCACAAAAGTAGTACTACATTCTTATATATCGATGGATATACAAGTAGTTATGTAATAAGTACATTACTCGTTTGCCTTAGGGATATCTTTGTGTTATGAACACTCTACACTCACACACACACACACATACAACAAACAATATGAACGTAAACATTTCGTGAGAAATAGCAAGAGTTTATATAGAAATAGTACGTGGATTTGCTGTTAATTTGATTAGAAAACTTTTTTTTTTACAATTGTACAGCTGAAATATTTTATATACACATACTTACTTACCATACACTCACACCCATATACATAAATCCATATGCATTTGTATATGTTTAAATGGAATCCTTGTTGTGTGTTAGTGTTAGTAATAAGAGTTTGTGGTTTTGTTGATATTCAAAAAGCCTTAAAGCTGTTTGTAAGCAAAAACTGTTTGTAGGAGGTTTTCCCAGCCCAAAATATAATAACTAAATATTGGCCCTAAGATGACTGCATTATAGAGGTGGTAATGCGTTTAGTAGCTGTTTTCCATTTTTTTCTCTCTCTCTCTCTGTATAGTATTTCATATAAGTAGTTGTGGTTGGAGAGAGAGAGCGGGTTTATTTGTTTATTTTATATTTCTGTATGGGTATTTTAGCAAATTGGGAATTAACGTTGACATGAAGAACATGAGCAGCAACAACAATAATTCCTTTAACACTTGAAATGTAATTGAGATTAAGTGAGTAGAACATATTTTCATTAAAACTTTTTCTTCATTTTAATTTTAGCAGAAAAAAAGTGCATTAAATAATTTTGTTGAAAAAGAAACCAAACCGGAAAAGGGAAAATATTTTCACACGTTTTGGCTGGAATTATATAAAAATTGTTGAATGCAGTTTAATTAGGAAACATATATGATAAACAGGAGGAATTCTTTAAAGGCTGATAAAAGTTAATTACTGCTATAAAGCTTGTTAAGATTTTGGTTCAGATTCTAGTTCAGACTCTAAATCAAATTTTAATTTAGATTATAGTTTAAATTATAGTCCAGATTTAACTTCAGTTCTACTTCAGTTCTAGTTTAATTAAGTTCAGTTCTGGTTTAGTTTCAGTTCAGGTTCTAGTTTAGTTCTATTTCAGTTCTAGTTTAGTTCTAGTTCAATTCCAGTTCAGTTTATGTTCAGTTCTAGTTCTAGATTCAAAGTGAATTGTGAACTTAACCTAAAATTGAATACAGGTTCTTGATTAAGTCAGTGAGAATCAGTTCTAGATTTAGTTCTAAACTAAGTTTTATTTCAATTCCAAATTCAGTTATTTATTCAGTGACATAAGTTCTTAATTCAGAAGTTAATTCAGTTATATATTCTGTTATTGATTAAGTTTTTGTTATTGTTTCAGATTCAGTTCTAGATTTAGTTCAAGACTCATTTAGCACTAAAATCATTTTTTTAATCAGTACTTGATTACAGTTCCTGTTCACAATGAATTTTTTCGTTGTTTAAACGAAGTTTGTTGTAGATCTTTTTTTTTAAGCTTTAAGAATTCTTTTTGAGAAAAAGTTTTCATTGTTTCAATTTTTTCTTGTTACCAAATTAGTTTTAATTTAGAAAATTTACGTTTTGTTGTGCCGAACTTAAAACACAAAGAAACGAATTTATTCTTTGTAATCGTGTAACTGACACAAGTTTATTACATTTTCTTCTCTTGTAAATAATAAACCAAAAACTAAATAAAGTTTATTAAGTTTTCTTTCAGAGTGCTTTATTGTCAGTCTGTGTGTCTGTCTATAGTTGTGTTTGTAAGTTGTAATTTTGTATTTTTTTGTTATTAAGAAAAAAATATGTAACAAATAAGAAATACTTAAGAACAATGTTGTGCTTCTTGTTGTGTAAACTTACACTTAAAATACACTAAATAAACACAGAACTCTCATACTTTAATATACATTTTTAGTGAAGTTTTGTGCGCAATAATTTTATTTTACTTAAGTTTATTTTATTTTATTTATTTTTTTTTAGTTTTACAATTTTTTGCAGGTCAGTTTTGTTGTTTTCTTTGTTTGGAATCCTGTTGAAGTACTTTGTGCTATTTTTTAACACCATCATTGTCGTTTTGTTGGCCAAAAAATATCCTAGATTTTTTTTTACTTTCTCACAGCAGTTTTTTATATTTTTATTTCATTCAGTTTTAGTTGTAGATTTTACTTGTTTCTATTTCCTTTAGTTTCAGTTTTATTTCATTTTTTTGTGTGTTAAACCAACAAAAAATAGGAACTTTTGTTGTATAAATATATAAGAGTTCATTTTTTCCGCGACTGGTAATTGGCATGAATATTTTATGATTTTCTGGATATAAAATTTTTACCACCCTTGTTCTTTATCATCAACATCATCCATTTTTTTCCTTTTGTTAACCTTTTTACGGTAACTTTATACTGTATGGCTTTTGTTAATTTTGCTTAAAAATTTTTTTTGTTTTCTACTGCAAAAATAAAGTGAGAATTTTATAGTCGACTATAACGAATTTTAAGTAGTCTTTACCATAAAATAAAATCTAGTTTCGTTTAAGGTTCAGTTCTCAATTCAGTTTTTGATTCAGTTCTAGTTAAGTAGTTTATTCAGTACTTAATTCAGTTATAGATTTAGTTCTTGTTACAGTTCTGTATTCAGATTTTGATTCAGTACTTGTTAGAATTCTTGATTCGTTTCTAGGTTCAATTCCTGATTGAGTTCTTGATCCAATTCCTGATGGAGTCCCTGATTCATTTCTTGGTTTAGTTCCTGATGGAGTTCTTGATTCATTTCTTGATCTAGTTCTCGATTCAGTTCTTGCTTTAGTTTTTGTTCAGTTCTTAATAAGGTTCTAGATTCAGTTCTGGTTCAGTTCTAGTAAAATTCAATTTCAGTTCAGTGCTAGTTTTGTTATAATTCAGTTACAGTTCTGTTCTAATTCTGTTCTACTTCTGTTCTAGTTCTGTTCTAGTTCTGTCTTAGTTATGTTCTAGTACTATTCTATTTCAGTTCTAGTTCAGATCTAGTTCTGCTCTAGTTCTGTTCTAGTTCTGTCTTAGTTCTGTTCTAGTTCTATTTTAGTTCTGTTGTACATCTACTCTAGTTTTGTTCTGTTCTAAAACAGTTCAAGTTCTGTTCTAGTTCTGCTTTAGTTCTGTTCGACTTCATTTTTAATTCTGTTTTAGTTCTGCTCTAGTTCTACTTCTGTTTTAGTTCTCTTCCAGTTCAATTAAAATTCAGTTCTTGGTTTATACTGAATTCTGGTTCATTTGCAGTTTTCAGATTAACTTGTTGAGTAACAACCTTATTAAATACTTTTTCAACTCTTGTGCTAGTGAAGGGTTTAATAAGGGCGCAATAGAAGTCGAAAACTATAACAACAATAACAATTACTGCTGCTGGTTTAAAGTAAAGTTTATGTAGTACAAATGCATCAGGTTTGGTTTGGTTCGGTCTGTTTCCATTGTTTAAACTTTTAGTTCACGTTGCGGAGGCATTATTTTATATGTATAAATGCGATATTAAATTTTGGTAAGAAACAAAGAAAGAGAGAAGGAAAAAGTGCAAAAAATCCATATAAAATAAAGAACTATAAGAAAATTGGAACGGCTCTATGCGAAAAATGATATGAAATAAAATAAACTTTTTTACGAGTACGAGAGTCTTTTTCTTCTTTTTTTTTTTTTTTTTGCAAAAAAAAATCTCTTATTTTAAAAGTCATCCTGATATTTTTTATCAAGTTTGTGATAATTTTATTTCTAGTTACTTTCTAGTTTATTTATATCCAGATTTTATTTTACGTTATTTTATTATCATATATTTTTCCTTTTTTCCCAAAAAAAATGTGAGCAATTTGAACAAAAAAAATCCCAAAAATGAAAACGCGTTTTTGTCAAAGTAAAAGTTTGTTTCTAGTTTCCTCCATTAAATATGAAAAGTGGTTTATTTAAGCTCACTAAAATTTGGTTTAGAGACAAAAATTAAATTAGTATTTTTGTTGTTTTATGATTTAGTTACGAGATGGCAAGATTAAAGTTTATGAAGGTTTTTTTTTCTGATTTTTCTCTTTTTTAACAGGTAAAGAGCTTTGTTTGAAAGTTTGAAGCTTAATGCAAGATTAAAGTTTTAATTTTAATCAGTATAGTTTTTCTTTTTCATTATTTCTAATTTATGAACTCATAATTAAAATTTTTGTTTAATTCCACAAAGGATTGAACGAAAAAGGAAACTTTTTATGGTTAAATAATTTAGAACTAATTGACTAATAAGTAAAAACAAAATAACCCAGAAAACATTTCGGTGAATGATTTTATAGTTAAAAATATCTTCTTATGCTGTAGGATTTAACCAAAAGCATGACGATCAGACCAATTTTCGTTAAAAACTGTTTTATCATTCAAAATGTAATTTTTAATATTTTTTACCAAAAACAAAATAAATTGAAAGTTTTAGTTTTCATCCTTTTCACCAAAATCACCAATAATTTAATTTTCACTAGAAGTTAATTTTCCACTAAAAATTTATTTTTTACTGAAAAAATGAAATTTAATTTAATAAAAAATTTAATTTTGTACTAAAAAATTTAGTTAAATTTTTCACTAAAAATAAACTTTTAACTAAAATTCATAAATACATTAAAAATTCAATTTTTCACTAAAAATTTAATTTTTCCCTAAAAATTCTATTTTTCATAAAAAATTAAAGTTTTTACTAAAAATTAAAATTTTCACCAAAAATTTATTTTTTACTAAAAATTTCATGTGTTAATAAAAATTCCTTTTTCACTAAAATTCCACTAAAAATAAAAAATAGTATTTTTTAATAAAAACCTAAGTTTTTTAACTTAAAATTTTAAATTCACCCAAAATTAATTTTTCCACTAAAAACTAAATTTTTTAATAAAAATTTAATTTTTCATTAAAAATTCCATATTTCATCAAAAATTAAATTTTCAAGTAAAAACATTATTTTTCACTAGAATTTTTTTTGTACAAAAAATTCAATTTTTCATTAAAAATTAAAATTTTTCATTAAAAATTAAAATTTTTCATTAAAAATTAAAATTTTTCATTAAAAATTAAAATCTTTCATTAAAAACTAATATTTTTTATTAAAAATTAAAATTTTTCATTAAAAATTAAAATTTTTTCCCAATAAAATTATTTTAATTAAATTTTTAATAGAAATTCACTGAAATTTTAATGATTATAAAGGCTCTAAGTAATTCAAAAACTTGAATGCAATTTGTAACCTAAAAAGGCTTTAAGAAGTTACTCCTTTAAACTAAACCCAAAAGCTTTTAAAGCGAAAAAGCTTTTTCCTGCTTTTAAAATAAAGTTTTTAAGTTTAAGGTTTTTGTTTAATTTTAATTAAAATTAATAGTTTTTTTAGTTCAATTCTGATCGGTTCCCCTTTTAACTAATTTCTTTTCCTTAAAATAAAATTTAAAGTCTTCTAGAATAATTTTTCCCTTTTACAATATAAAGAAAATAAAGAAAGAAGGAAAAAATTCCATTTAAGTTTTAACTAAGTGTCAAAAATTTAGCTATAAAATCCAAAAAAGCTCCTTTAAATCTCTGCAAAACTCTGTATTTGGCTTACAACTTTTGACATTTAATATGGCTTGGACATACTTAAAGTTTTTTTTATTTTTTTTCTAACTTATATTTTTTCTTGTTATTGTGTGCTTCTTTCTTGTAATAAGAAGTCTAAGAGGAGGACTAAGTAATCCCAAAGCCATAAGGCTGCTTTTTATACAACACCAGGACCTTAATAACAAACTAAAAAAACGCTTAAAGTATGTACTTTTGTATTTACTTAATATATCCTTTTTGTTATTGTTGTTGTACTTTTTACTCTCCAAAAGTAAAGTCTCTAGAGACAAGTTTTTCTTAACATTTGTTGTAATATTTTTCTTTTTCGCTCTCTCAACTGACTTTTTTGTGTGACTGATGAGAAGGTTGTGCTTTTACTAAGGAAAAAAGGAAAATGAAAACAAAAGAATAAAATTACAGTTAATGTATGTATGAGAATGTAGGTACGATTATAAATAAGGACGCCTAAAAGCAGTATTTATTTATCTTTTTCTGGGAAAAGTTTTGCCCTTTTCTTCTTACTTCTCTATCAACCTTTTCCCTTCTCTTATTCTCAACATGCATTATTCAATATTAAAGAGAATGAACAAATAAAAAATATAATCTAAATGAAAGAAAAAGATCAAAACTCTCATATATGTTCCATTTGAAGATTGTTTTGTAGAAAGGATAATACTTACTACTTTAAAATATAGTTGTCGTAGTTACAAGAAGTATATAAAAGACTAAGTAGAAGTAATAGTAAATTGTTATTGTTGTAGTATTTACAAGATACTAAAGTTTTCTTAAGTACTGAATGCAAAAAGAAGGAAAATAATGAAAAAATATCATTGTTCGGTTGTATAGAATAGTAAATACCCTTTACCTCTACTGGAAGACAATTTATTTGTGTAAAGTTCTCCAAATATTAGGATACATACACAACCTATATGTGTACAATAATACACATACACATTAGCCTCGCTCACATACATCAATAAATTGTCCTTCATATCAAAAATATATAATTTTATTATTGTTTAAAAAAATATTGACCTTTTTATTTGGGAGCACATCCTCAAGTTAGCACCGACCTGAATATCTTAACATCCTTCCAAAATCTCGAATAAAATAAATATTATTTGTCCGTCCTTCCGTCTGTCCCTTATAATAATTTGTAATAGAGTGAAAAAACTACAAAATATTTTCAAAGTCTGTAAGCAACCAAAGGATTTTATTACTTTTATATTTCCCTTTTTTATACTCAGTCTGAATATATAGATATCATTCACAGATGTCCAATAGAAGAAATATAAATTTATCCATCCTTCCGTCTGTCCCATATAAGAAATTGCAATCATATTTTAAAATTGAAAAAAAAATAAGTTTGTTGAAGTCTTTATTTGAAAAATAAAATAAATATTGTGCTTGTATTTCTATTTATATGTTCTAAATTTAGACCGTTTCTAAAATCTAAAATCGATCTAAAATTATTTAAATTGTTCTTAAATTTCTAATAGAATAGATCCATCCTTCTGTCTTTCTGTATTAAAAAATGGCAATCGTATATCAAAACTTTAAAATAGAAGTTTGTTATATAGAAATATAATTAAATTGTTGTATTCATTTTTTTTAACTGAATATTAAATTAACAGTTATCTAAAAATGTCCAAATCGTCCCCAATTTTGTCATAGAGTAAGTATAAATTTCGTCCTTCCGTCTGTCCCTTTTAAGAAATAACTATTATAAACTATAAAATTTGAAAAAATTTAAGTTTGTTAAAGTTTTTATTAAAAATATAATTTTGTTATTGTAGTCTTATTTTATAATCGTAGACCATATTTACAATTTAGAAATGATATAAAAATTTTGAAATCATTTCCAAATGTTTAATGGAATAAATATAAACTTGTCCGTCCTTCCGTCTGTCCTTTGTAAAAAATTGCAATCGTATATTAAAAATATGAATTTGTCTTTATTACAAAAAATACAATGTTATTGTTGTTGTATTCTCAATTTTTTATATTTTAGCTAAAGCTCATTAAAATGCTGTACTTATTTTATATAAATTGTTTAAAAATCTTTTAAAGAATAAATGTAAGCTTGTCCGTCCTTCCTTCTATCTCATATGATAAATTCCAATTGGAATTCAAAAATTCATAAAATTATAATTTTTGATATTTTAAACTATATTTTAAATTTGATTTCTAATTTTTTATAGTCCACAATATAATAGAAGGATACAGATTTCAGGGGGCTTATGAAATTTTTAAGTATCACTAATTGAAATAAATTTATTACGTCCGTCTTTCTGTGCTGCCGTTCAAGAAAAAAATTATTTCAAATAAAAATTTTAATTATTTTCGACTATAATTTTTTTCCTATCAAACCGATTTCTAGACTGAATTGAAATGATTTGATATTAGTAATCAATGTATTCAAGTTTCCTTTTGAAATATCTATACTTAATTTAAGAAAATTTTGAATATCTGAAAACTTAAAGAATTAAATAACTTTTAAAGATACCTGAAATATTGGTATATATTTTTTGTTCGTGGACGGATTTTGTTAATTTTCAAAATCGAAGGAATATAGCAAATTATTTGAGTGAAATTCATTAAAATCCGGACATAATTAAGAGGCTGAGAATGTCAAGCAAGACGGCTGGACAGACGGATAGGCATATATTTAATCTGCCTTGATATTTCCTTATTCACCATTTCCAATACTGAAGGGTGTCAAAAAAGAGAAATAAACAACAATTTTATTTGATTCAATGTTTTGTCACTAAAACTATAAACATTTTTGTTTTAATAAAAATACCTACAAAAAAAAAAAAAAAAAACATCAAATGTTAAGAAAAATACTAAAATTCAACCAGAAAGAAAAACATCATTTACATAATATTAACAAACACATATGCAATAACACAAATAAACTCAACTCTTGCACACTAACACACACACATAAACACACACAGAGTTTTATACAACAAACAAAAAAGACATTAAACCTTTTGCTTAACTATATATCCTTGCATAAGGACACATTTTTTGTGTATTGTTGTCATTTCTCTCTATTATCGATGTCTCTGTCATTATTATTGTAGTTGTTGTAGTTTTTGTTTATAAGGTTGTGTATAATAATAATAAAGTTGATCATGTTGTTGTTGTTGTTGATATGGTAAAGTTTAAATATATTTTTACTTTATTTGTGTGTGTTGTGTTGTGTCGTTTCATTATTATATGTGTATTTTTTTCGGTATCAAAACTGTATGTGTGATTATTATGGCTGATTCACTCATATGTGTGTTTGTGTGTGTATATATACTTTTATATATTGTTCAGTTGATTTTGTTTTCAGTCATCCAATGATTTTTATTGTTTTCCGTTTTGTATCATCATCAAAATTGAATTATTTCCTCTTGATTTTTATGTCAAACGTCCCCAAAGTTGATTGCTGTTACACATTTAAGCTTATAAATATACATGAATCTAAATGGATGGCGGGAGAACTGGGAGACTAAGAATAATTTGACTTTTTTGTTGTCGCTGTTATTTCAAAGTTATAAATAAATAATCTTTTTTTTTTTCTTTTTTTTTTGTTTAACCAGTAAGCAAAGCGTATTCTATGATAATCTTAATTCTTTTGATATGGAAAGAAAAAAATATTCATTTATCTGCAATCAATTTATCTGATTAAATTTGAAAGCTTGATTTATGCTAGATAAATTTTTCATTATGAATTGATGTTTTAATTTGTTTGTTCTAATTGCAGAAATTATTTACATTTTTATTAAAATCGTATTTTAAAAGCTTTAAGCTTACAATGATCTTGAAAAGCTTTAATTTTAACTTTAAAAATTTTAAACTTTAGTTTCTTTTTAACAGCGTTGAAGCATATAAACTTCCAAAAGTTTTACTTCATGTTGATTTTGAAATGGATTTAAGTTGATGAAATTTAAAAAGCTTTAAGCTTATATTAATTTTTAGTTTATCTTAAGCATTTTGTCGTTTTTTTTAACTTTAACTTTTTTTAGAAGACTTTTTGTTAATTAACTAAAAGCTTTTGCAGGAATTTCATTTCATTTAGCAAGAATTCATTTTATAAAATCTGTTAGCCTTTTTTATAAGAAAAGCTTTACAATATTCATTAATATATTTGATATCATTAGCTTTGATTATGATTAAGCTTTTAATATTTTCAAAACTTTAAAATGAAGTAAATTGTCTATAATATTGGTTATGAAAGCTCCCAAATTAAGCTTTTATTGCAAAAGCTCTCAAATTAAGTTTTTATTGAAAAGGCTGTAGAGCTTTTAAACACAATTAAATTTAAATAGCATTTAAAACAATTCTAATAACTGTTAGGGAAATTAATACTCTGAAAGGTTCAATAATACATTTATAAATAAAGCTTTAAAGCTTTCGTAAAACTGTCCACATAGAGGATACTTTTTTAAAGCTTTAACAAAATGTTAGTGACTCTCTAGATACGTTTAAATTTATTCGTTTGTGTAATATTTATATCTATGACACACGCACACTTGTGTATTTATAATAACACATACATACATGTTTTACGAGAATATAAGTAGATAACGTTGATTTTAATCAGTTTCCTATTTGTGTCTCTATTTACCTATCGAAGAGGAAAGATTTTCAGGTTAACAAAAAAACCGAAACACACACACATAAGTGCATACATCCACATACAGAAAATAAAAGCACAACAACACAGGGTTAACAAAATATTAATAAAAAATCGGAGATCTATACTTTGCATATACACACATACATATATGTAAAAATAAATAAGTATTAAATTTGTTTTATTTATATATGTGTGTGTATAACGTAAAGCCCTCTATATAGACTTGTGTGTATTTAACAATGTGCTAGTATTATTGTTGTATGGGTAATAACTGTTAAATAATCTAGAGTTGTGTGTATGTGAGCAATATGTATAACTGTTTTTATAAGTAGTCATTTTTTTGCTTCTTTAGCTGATTTTGTTGTTGCTCTTGCTACTATTGTTGTTATTGTTGTTTTTATATCAACCAGATATGTAAACACCCATACTCATATATATTTTATATATAAATATTCCTATAAATGTTTAAATACATTTATGTATTTGTGAATTGAGTTGAGAGAGTGTGTGTGCTTTTTTATAAGTAAAATTTTGTTTATTTCCTCTATCAATTTAAGCTTAAATTTAATTTTGTTCCTTTTGGCTATGAGAAAGGAAAAAAAGGATTTATATGATATCAAGCTTAACAACAACAAGAAAAAACAACAAACAGTAGCAGCCAGCCACAATAACATTAAATGTATGAATGTTTGTATGTATGTATGTATGTATGTATGTATGTATGTATGTATGTATGTATGTATGAATGTATGTATGTATATATGTATTTGTCTGTCTGTTTTGTATTTATTTAGTAAAGTTTACTACAATAATAACAACATCATTTATACTTTTTTGGTATAAATTATACTTATTATCGCTTCATGGATTTTAAGCTGAAAACTGTTAAAAACTTTTTTAGGTTTTTTTATTATTATTATTTGGGTTAAATTTTTACTTATATCTTTTTTTAAAGGTACTTTTTTAATATATTTTATTTTTTAATAGTATTTTTTTAATATGTAAAAATAATTGGTTATTTAATTTAATATTTATTTTAAAATAATTTAGTTAAAGTGTTAAAGAGGTTTAAATGAGTTTAAAAAAATGTAAATCAGTTTATCTAAAGTTCATAATTTTCAGTATTTAGTTGTATTTTAAACAAGTATTTTAATACAGAATATTTTAAATATTTTTTGTTGTTCTATTAGGGTCCTTTTAAAGTGTTAAGTATCCTTAAATTAAAACTGCTTTTTTTCTCATTTGATATTTTAATTTAATTCTGTTTGTATGTGTATTGGGTTATATAAAAGGTAATAAAGCAGTTATCTTTTGATTATATAATTGTCAGAATTTGACTGTCTCCCTTTGTCTTTGTTTCGGCCATTTCAATTTCCTATTGCTCGAAAATATCTGTATTTTGTTAAAATGATATTCAGCTTCTTGAAACTCCCCTTGTTTTGGCGTTGTCACTCTTTAACTAATTGATATCAAACTTAACAAGTTGCAACGTAATCGCCAAAAACCTAGTAGTTCTTATTATGAATTCCTGATGGCACTTCAATGGTTCTGCTTAACAGCCATTGAATATTATATCTCCAGAGAAATATCTCCCTATAAATTTTTATAAATTTTAGATAATAAAATATTTTACGTCCAAATTTTTAGAACAAAATAAAGAAAATTTTTTCAAAACCCTCTCATAGTTTTTACTTTATGTCTCACCATTTCTGCCATCATATATAGAAGTTTCTTAACATATTTGAATTCCTATATTTGAATTAATTTGTATCCTTGTAGTAGTAAATTTTACACATTTACTTGAGACTTTAAAGGATAAATAAATAATTATATAAAATTATAAAAAAAAATAAATTTATTTTAAAAGTCCATAATTATTGCTCATATAATTTATGCATTATTGCCAGAAATATTCAATTTTCATTCATGAAAAAATATGTCTCCTGCAAAACTTGATTTTTTAAGTTAGACTATCTTGCAGCCAATGAGCGATATGTGAAATAAATTTGGTGTATATTTTACACCACCTCTGCGTATATGTGAAAAAAATTAATATCGTGTGCTAAAAAGTTTAAAGAAGAAAAGGACCAAAGAATTGGTTTCATAAATATTACCGAACATTTCACTTTTCGAAGTTTTTAGAATGTGAAAACGTAAGTACTGCAGTTGAAAATTTTTATATCATCCAACATTTATTTGATAATAAGTGTTAATTTCCGGTTTCCCCCTAACCCTTGGCTTATCCCTCTTCTTAACACAGTGATATTAATAATAGATTAATATGATGACCCTTTTTCTTCTTTTCTCATTTTCTAAAAGAAAAATTAGAAGAAAAACCATAAGAATATTAACACAAAAAGAGATATAAATAGATCGAAAACTTTATCATAAGTTTAACATTCATTTTAATGCATAATTCCACAAATGAAAATTTAATTTTAAGTCTTTTTCTAGCTGCTACCAGCGTATCTTTAGCAAACAGATCTCAAGGAAAAAATGGCAAAAAAGTTTTTTTTTTTCATTTATTAAGAGTTTTCTTTTGGATTTTTTTTTATTTTCGGAAAGAAAATAAGGGTCATTTATTCTTCAAGATTATTGTTTAAGTAATTAATAATGCTGAATTTTCAAGTGCTAAATAAACGACCCTTTAAGACAAGAACACCAACAACAATGAACACATTCCCAAAAAACACCCTTTTCAAAAAGATAAAAACAAAAATTATCTTTTTTCTAATGATTAGAAAAAGTTTTAGTTAAATACATTTTAATTGACCTCCTTTAAAATCATGTAAAACCAAAATTTAAATTTTCATAATACAAACACATTCAACAAATTACGTTTACATTAATATTTTCTCACTTTCACTAATACATTTAAATATTTAAAAAATTTGAAACAAAAAGAAAGAGAGAGTTTGTATGTTTGTTTCTACTTTCATTTAATAATTATAAAATTGTGTTAATTTTCCAAAACAACAGCAACAACAAAAAGTTAGAATACTATATTCGGTTATGCCGAATCTTTAATACCCTCCTTCACAAATGCATGTGAATACAATCGCAGACGTATATAATATATACAAATTTTTCTAAAATACAACACAGGATCACTCAATGAGCTATAAAATAGTAATATTTTTGGCTATAACATTATTTCTACTGAACCGATTTTGATAATTTTTCGAATGGTAATAAAGTGTATGTACTTCATTAACGAAATATCATGGCAAAATTTCACTTTTCGTTTATGATTGAAGATTTTAACAAAGTTTTTTGCTTAAACTTATAGGTTGTCTTAGATATTGGTCTATATTTTTTAATATACTGAACCGATTTTTCTGGTTTTAAATAGAAATACTCGGGCTAAATTTCATCGAGCTTTGTAAATTATTGTAGATCTGAGAGAGCCAACAGCAGACACAAGGGCAGATGGTCAGGCAGGTGTGCAGGCTCAGATTTTAATTTAATGCAAGAATCTATATACATTATGGAGTCTGAGATGATTCCTTCTTAGCTAAACACATGCTATGACAAAGTTAATATACCCTCTTCACCACTTGTGGTGGTGGAGGGTATAAAAAAAGCTGAAAAAAATTATTAATTTATAATACAAATTTAAAATTTAAAACCAGAATCTCTGTGGCAGCAGCAACAACGTAAGCAATCTCAAACGCCTCAGCTGCTGCTCTGTTTAATTCAGCTTGTCAGTATTTAAATACATTTGTAAAATTTATCATTATTACATTTGTTGTTCTTGTTCTTGTTGTTGCATAACGCCCCCTATTTTTGTTTATTTCCAAAAATTTAATATTCAAACAACATTTTACACAATTATTTGACAAGATTAAAGTTGTTTTTTCTATTTTAGCTGTATTTGCAAAATTTATGTGTTTTTTCCTTCAGTGTGAGAAGAAAGTGAGAAGAATAAAATTCGCAAAAATTTAATTATTTAAAATTTTGTTTAAAAGAAAAATTATTGCCAAAAGTTGAAAGTGAAAAATAAATAAGAAAATTTTACAAAAAAAAAAATACAAAATTTATGAGTTAAAATTTTGTGGAAAAGATTAATTATAAAAACAATCGAAAATGTTGTTGCGGAAATTAAATTTGTATTATTGGAAATTATTAATTTTAATAAGAGATAAGAGAACATAAATACATGAATACTTAAATTAAATTTTAGCTATTTCCTGTTAATATCGATTAAATAAGAGACATTAATTTTAAATATTGCCTCAAGTGATTTTTCAATAGATATATAGATACGAATGGATATACAGATAAAATCGGAAACTCCTTAGATAAAAATTAATTTTCAGCTTTTTCACATTATGCCAAATTTAAAGCCTCAAAGAACACGTAGATAAAAAAATGAAATAAATACGAGAAATGTGTCAAACCTTAAAAAAGCTAAGAACTTAAGATAAATAAAAAAATTATGTTTTTTATCAATCAGGATATAAATAAGAAAAAAGTCCTTTCAAAATTTTAAAAATTCAAATTATCAAAAATTAAATTTCATTTAAAATATTTTACTTAAATTATTAACGTTTATAATGTGCAAACATTTTGGAAGGACCTCTGTTTATGTTATTATCCTGAAAGATTCAAATTAATAATTTTATTTTATTATTAAGATTTTTACATATTTTTTGATACCCATATTGAAGTTATTAATATTTTTTGAAAGTTTAAAATCTTGTCAAAATTTTAGAGACCATTTTAAAGAAAACCTGATCCTTTGTGAGAAATTTCATGAGCCTGTTTAAGTCAATTTTGTACCGAATTTTATTTATATATGGAATTTTTTTTCTATCCCTCGGGAATCGATATTGTATTTTTATACCCTTTATAATCACTTATGTTGAAGAGGGTATTAAACTTGTTATTCCGTGTGAAACGCAAAAAAGTAAAAATTTGAATAAAATTTCGCCATAATTTTGAGTTTAATGTACCTCAATCAAATCACTCATTATGTGTTCCTGCGATTTTTTTTCACTAAAAATTCAATTTTTACTAAAAAAAATTATCTTTTCTCTCAAAAAACCAAATATTTATTAGAAAATTCTATTTATCTCAAAAGAATAAATTTTTCACTAAAAATGCAATTTTTCATTAAAAATGAAATTTTTCATTAAAAATGCAATTTTTCACTAAAAATTCAATTTTCACTAAAAATTCAATTTTTCACTAAAAATTCAATTTTTCACTAAAAATTCAATTTTTCACTAAAAATTCAATTTTTCACTAAAAATTCAATTTTTCACTTAAAAATTCAATTTTTCACTAAAAATTCAATTTTTCACTAAAAATTCAATTTTCACTAAAAATTCAATTTATCACTAAAAATTCAATTTTTCACTAAAAATTCAATTTATCACTAAAAATTCAATTTTTCACTAAAAATTCAATTTTTCACTAAAAATTCAATTTTCACTAAAATTCAATTTTCACTAAAAATTCAATTTTTCACTAAAATTCAATTTTTCACTAAAAATTCAATTTTTCACTAAAAATTCAATTTTTCACTAAAAATTCAATTTTTCACTAAAAATTCAATTTTTCACTAAAAATTCAATTTTTCACTAAAAATTCAATTTTTCACTAAAAATTCAATTTTCACTAAAATTCAATTTTTCACTATAAATCAATTTTTCACTAAAAATTCAATTTTCACTAAAAATTCAATTTTTCACTAAAAATTCAATTTTTCACTAAAATTCAATTTTTCACTAAAAATTCAATTTTTCACTAAAAATTCAATTTTCACTAAAAATTCAATTTTTCACTAAAAATTCAATTTTTCACTAAAAATTCAATTTTTCACTAAAATTCAATTTTTCACTAAAATTCAATTTTTCACTAAAAATTCAATTTTTCACTAAAAATTCAATTTTTCACTAAAAATTCAATTTTTCACTAAAAATTCAATTTTTCACTAAAAATTCAATTTTTCACTAAAAATTCAATTTTTCACTAAAAATTCAATTTTTCACTAAAAATTCAATTTTCACTAAAATTCAATTTTTCACTAAAAATTCAATTTTTCACTAAAAATTCAATTTTTCACTAAAAATTCAATTTTTCACTAAAAATTCAATTTTCACTAAAAATTCAATTTTTCACTAAAATTCAATTTTTCACTAAAAATTCAATTTTTCACTAAAAATTCAATTTTTCACTAAAAATTCAATTTTTCACTAAAAATTCAATTTTTCACTAAAATTCAATTTTTCACTAAAAATTCAATTTTTCACTAAAAATTCAATTTTTCACTAAAAATTCAATTTTTCACTAAAAATTCAATTTTTCACTAAAAAAATTCAATTTTTCACTAAAAAATTCAATTTTTCACTAAAAATTCAATTTTTTACTCAAAATTCATTTTTTCATTAAAAAATCAAATTTTCACTAATAAATAAATTTTTCACTGAAAATTCAAATTTTAATAAAAAATTTAAAATTTTCTTTAAATGCTTTTAAAATAAAATATAAATTCGTCAAAAATGTCCTTTTTCTATAGAATAAATTGTTCACTAAAATTTTAATTTTATCATTCTCAATAAAAATATTCTAAATTCTAAAAAAATTTCAGTTTTCACTAAAATTTTTTTTGAAGAATTTCAAAAAAATCCGCTAAAATATTCCAATAATTTATCTACATTTTAAATTTGACAAACTTCTTTAGAGAATTCACTTATCTTACTTTAGAATGCATCATTGAATCAAGTATAAAATAAACCAAAGTAATAGATCATTCTGATCAGTTTTCTGTGTGTGAGTGAGTTTTAATCTCTGTTAAATTCCGAAGAAAATTTTATTATGTCTTTATTTGAAACAAATTATTTCGAAATTTCGTCAATTTTTTTGTACTAAAATAATTAATGAAAATATCTGTTTTCGAATTATAACCCTTAACTATATAATTAATGTTTCATTTTTAAATCAGGATAAAAATAGAAAAACCTTCACATTTTTTTAAAAACCAAATAATTTTAAAGTGAAGAAAAAAGGAAAAACATAATTTAAATAAAGGAAATTCAATATCTACAAAACGAAATCTGTTTTTGTTGTTTCCTTACCAACAACATACCAGCATTTTTTAAATAAATAAATAAATAAAAAAAACTATATAATAAATTTAAAATTTCTAAAAGATGGTTGTAGTCGTTGCTGTTGTTGTTCGCTTAAGATTGATGGCCAAAACAAAATGGGTTAATGAATAAAATTTTGTTTTGTAATGTTTAGTGCTAAATTCTACTAAACGATTGTAATGGACTCATGTTATATTATGAGAACAAAAAAATGGAAAATAGAAACTTTTCTAGAAAAAAATAAACTTTTTTGTTGTTGCAAAGACTCTTAACACAATTGTGTTTAATCAGTAATTCCCATACAACAATTATATTAAGTGAGAGAGAGAAAAAAGCAAAAAATAATGGAAAATAAAAAGGTTTATTTGTGTACATGTATAAATGTATATATATGTGAGCATATACACACATATGTATGTATTCGTTTAAAACCCAGCAGAAAACTTAAAAATATTTTTAAATATAAAAATCGGATTCGATTAAGAAATGCGTAGATGTTTACTATGAATATTTTTATTGTTACAGAATAAAATCAAGTTAAAAAAATTTACCAGAACCCATTTAATGGGGTGTGTAAAGATTTTGTTATATAAAAACGGTCGCATTATAGACAAATTTATGAACTGATGTCTGATATAATTTCAAAATTTAGAATTTGTTAGAAAATGTTAAATTTTCTGATATATGAAAAATCGATTAGGATTAAAAGGATTACAAATTTTAAAACTGTCAATATCTTTAGAGTTACAATTAAAAAATTTTAAGCCTGTCAATTTTTTCAAAGCCCCCATACAACTTCCACTTCTAATATCACTTTGAAGTACATAAATTTCATATATATACGTTGGTATTATATTTATATTTAGTTTAAACAAGATAACTATAAAAGAGGATCGATGTTCAAAGTTTTACGAGGGTTGGTCCATAATTTTCCATAGCATAAATCTTACACATAAATCTGATAATGTAATGAACTCTTAAATAGAAATCAGAAAAACAAATCGTACAAGGCTTCTTCAATAATTTTTCATATCACAAATATATATTTATAGAATATGGTGTAGGGTATTTAATGGTCAGTTAATAATTTTCTTATTAGTTTTGTACATAAAATTAAGTGGAAAATTATTACCTCAACATAAAATTTTTAACTGTCTTCTGAATTGGAACTTTATTTTGATCTAATAAGAAAACCTATATAATTTATACTTTGCTTATCATATATTCATCATTTGTGCATTAATAGCCTTTTCTTGATATTGTTAAATATGTACATTTATGGTTCGATTTGATGTCCGTCCGGCTGTCTGTGCAATATTTGCTCAACATTTTATAAACAAAAACTATTTTCTAATATTATTCTTTTAAGTTAATAAAAGGGATTAAATTAAGAAAATTTTATTTTAAACAATAGTTTACGAAACGTTTTTTTTTAAAAAGACCTTTTTTACATTATTTCGTCTGAACCTATGTCTGTCCGGCTGTCCTTCCTAAATATTTTATAACATCTTGCATTTTTTTGCAGGATTTTTTTATTTAAGATCGTGTCTATTTCGCTTAAAATATACATTTTTATAAATAATTCCTAAAAATTAAAATTTTTAGAGGATCTTAGAAGAAAAATATTTTTTTTGTTTGAACTGATGTATGCCCGGCTGTCTGAATGATAATTTATTACAAACAGCTATATTCCAAGCTGAATATCTTAAGTTAACAAAATAAATTAAATTATAAATTATTATTTTAAACAATTACCAACAAAATCCTTTTCTTAAATAACATTAATTAATTTGGTTGAATATATTCTTTTGCCTAAACTAATGACTGTCCTTCTGTCCTTCCTTTATTATATTTTTTGAAAATTCAATTTTCTTGCTGGGTTTTATTTATTTGTTTGTATTTTTATTTATTTGTTTTTAAATATTTTTTTCAATTCTTTAGAAGTTTATAGTTGTTATTTTTATTTGATTTCACTAGCCAATAACTTTTAATAATAACAACAACAATAATGCAAACAAATATTTAAACAAAAAATATCAGGAAAAAAATGAAACTTTCAACTTAATTTATTTCAAATACAAGTTTTATTAATTACTTACCGCACTGCGAAAAAGGCAGAGTTGTTGACATACATCCTTTTATATACATATTCATACATTCATATATTCATCCATTCATTCATTTCACTCATATAATATTACCAATACATTCACACATACATTTACATTTATGTGTTATATATTTTGTTGTTTTGCTGCTCATATTATTGTCGTTGGATTTTGGTCGTTGGTGTTTTGTTGTACCTTTCATTACAATCACCACATACTTATATAACTTTAGGTATATATATATGAACTCACATACATATAAATACTTACATATTCATACAAAAACTCTACGCATTTATTTTTTTTTTTTTTTTTTTTTGCAGAATATTGAAAAATGTTTATCAAAAATCAAATATAAAATAACAAAAACTAACTATTTTGCCACTGCCACAATTACAACTACCAACACATTACTTTTGTTGCAGTAGCAGTGACAAAAAAAATTATAACTATTAAAGCAACCAAACATTAATAACAACAACAGCAACAATAGTAATAGCAGCAACAACCTTAATAGTAACGTTGAAACAATTTGAAATTAAACAATAGCAACACATTATGGTCAACAACATAAAGCCAACCAATTCAACCATAAATATGAACGACTATAATATAAATTTGTTGCAAAACTGAACATTATTATTTAAAAAAAAAGTTATACTTATAATGCAAATTCACTACAACGAGGTTGGGTACGAAAAGGACTTAAGGAATAAATTTTTAACATTCTCTAGTTTTCTTTATAGAACTTTGAACCGATTTAGAAGATTTTTAATAACTAACTATAACTATAATAACTTACTATAAGGCATATTTTAAAATTGTGTATATTTATTTTGAAATAAAAATTTGGTAGGAATTGGGCCAAAAAATTAAAATATGTCAGTTACTATATTAAAAGTCAAATAATTACAATCTTACTCAGATTAAAATGAGGGATCAGAGAAAATGGCGTACAAAAATTATTAAGCAAAAAGTCCACACGCTAAAATATAAAAAAAACCTTTCCGAAAGTGCTCTCAATACATCCGATAGGAAAGCAGCCCGATTAGTTCAGTGCTCGGATAATAAGGTACGAAAAATTAAAATTAATACAGCTTTAAATTCATACAAGAGCGCGGAAATTGAAGGCAAGTTTTCTAAAAAAATATTCTTGCTAAAAAAATTTTCCAAAAAGATTTTGGAAAATTTTAAACCAGTTGGTTTAAAAAAAGCCATTGATTTGCAACGGTACAATAACAAAAATGTGGCATTTGAACCAAAAGATGTAATTCCTACAATGAAATTATCACCTTTTAAAATAATTCTAAAGCCTTTTCGAACTTCCCTCCTAAATAAAGCAAAAGCCCTTTGAACTAAACTAAAGTTACTAAATTGTGCAAACAGAGCAAAATAAAAATTAAAGCAAAAACTTTACGCAGAGAAAAAATTATTAAAAAATTTAGTTCGTTACAAAGAATTTATATACATAAAAATTAAGTAAAAATAAATTTTTAAATAAAATTATATAAATTTAAATGGAAAAATAGACCACATACCTCTAAATACATCCATCGATATAATAAAAACTTTGAAATCATTGAATTTAACAGAGTTAGAGGAAAAAATGTTTGATTATTAATACCAACATTCCAAACACACACACATGCAAATAAACATAAGAACATTTATGTTTAAGTTTATACATATGTATAGGTTAACATTTTACATGCGCAATAATTGTTCTATAACAACAGCAATAACAACGACATCAAATGCCTAAAAGTATGCTTCTACGTTCATAAATTGAAATAAATTATTTTTGCTGCAATAGATCATTAATTATTGACCACAAAACATACGGGATACCACAAATATGCAATGAAATATATATATATAAATGTACATACATATATACACTTAAACATTGCAACGCATACACATACATATACGGTTTTAAACGTATTGTGGTAGATATACATTCTTATAAATCTATGTTTCTATATGAACACATTCATTTACATAAACGATTGTTGACATACTCTTTTATACTTAAACAATTACATACATATACGCATGCATATAAACTGACATACATGTGAGCCTTTAAAGATACATATAGTCATATATGTACATCAACACATTTACACTTATTGTGAACGTTAGAAATAAACTCACATATTTTCAATTGCAAGACTTAACATTCAAGTGTACGTATTCATTTCGTTTGATAACAGTAGACAATGGTCTTTGAAATCTTAAGCAAAAGGTTTTTTTGGGGATCTACTAAATGTACTCATGACTAAATAAATTTTATTGTTATTAATTACTGATCAAATTAAACGAAATTTTTAAGAATGTTAGAGTTTATTAAATTAAAGTTTTTTTTTTTATAAGCAAGGACAGCCGGACGGAATATAATATGTTGAAAAGGGTGTAAATATGTTTTATATAACTACGGCATAGCTTTGAAACTTATCACATAAGTTTATGTGTTTGCATTTCATCTCTTCTGAGTCGACTGAACTTTATACGTTTGTCTTGGTCTTTGTTGTTCATTATGAATTTTGAAATAATTCAAAAAATCCGAATTTAATGTAAATTAAAAATATATAATTAAATAAAATTTAAAACTAACTTAATCAGCCCAGTAACAAACAAGTTGTTGACCGATAACTGAGTTAACCTAAAAATGTAAATTTAAAAATTAACAATATTTTTTTACAAAGTTAAGGGGTTTAATAAACCATAATATATTTCAAATTCATCGCAATTATCTGTTGTTATCTTAAGAGTTTTTAATTTGAACGTAATAAAATTGATATATACATATCAACATTCTTATTTGAAATAACCTCAAAATTCATATATGAATTTGAGTACATATTTGAACTGAAAATCAATTGATTTTTAAAGAATTGGAATCTATTGAATTTTATCCATATTATATGTTATTATCCTAAACTCCTTAATATTTAAAATCAACTAAATCGGTCCAATTCCTTATAAGTAATAGACCAAAGTCTGAGATAACCCTAAATTTTCAATTTAAATAATTCTGAATTTAATAATATAAATTTGATACTAAACAAATTGCTTTTGTAATAAAAGAGTTATGACAGAATCTTTAAATAACCTCAAAATTTTTATAAAGAATTTTTGTGAATATTCACTTAAATATTAAAATCCAACTAAATCGGTCCATTATCTAAAATCTGAATACGCCTAAAATTTAAAATAACAATTGGTTGGGTAAAAAAGTATCTGAGTTGACTGAAATTTATTCATATTATTCATTTTATAAATCTGGATCTTATGAGTGTAAACAAATCGGTTCTGTTACAGAAAAGTTATAGACAGAATTCTCAAATAACCCAAAAATTCATATATGAAATTTCAATACAGTTTTATACCAAATTTAAAGAAGTTTTGTAAATCGGATTTTAAAACATTTAATCCAGTATTCCAAGTACTTGAATATTAAAAACCAACTTATTCGGTTCAGTATCTTTAAAGTTATATACTAAAATCTGAAATAACCGCAAATTTCAAATTTACAATTTTCGTCTATTTTTTAATGAAATATTATTGTTGTAATTTAATTTTATGCTTTTCAAAACAAATCGGTCCATAAATAAAACAAATTATAGGTGAAATCTGAAATAACCTAAAAATACATATGAAAAATTATAGATTTTTTAAAACAAATTTAATTAAGTTTTATAATTTAGAAAGTGATGAATTTTTAGTAGATTTATATGTCATGATTCTGAACTCTTAATAATACAAAGCCAACAGAATCGGTATAGTAATATAGAAGTTATTGGTTAAAATTTGAGATAACCTAAAAGTTAAAAAAAAGTAAATTTCAAATTTCAATCTGAATTAAATAAAATTCATCTGGATATTCTTTTCTTTTAAATTCTTTCATATTCAGTAAAAAAGTAATAGAACGATATCTGGGACATCGATATGGAATCGGTTTCATCTTAATCTGAATTTGATAAAATACAACTAAACCAACAAAGTTGGTCCACGAAGAAAAAGGTAAAATTTGATTTGATTTTACCGATATTTGAGTCTTAAAATTAAAAAAAAGAAACATTTTTCCCAAATGCATTAAAAGAAAAAAATTGTAATCAAAAATATATATAATTAAAAAACTGACAAAATGTTAAAGTTACTTTATTTAAAATTAAAAATACATATATTTTCTATTATCGAGTTAAATCAGGAGCGAGAGTGTAGATATAAAACAAATTTCCTCCAGAAATGGAGCTAATATAAGATTCTTTATTTCAGGTTATTCGGTCATTTTATTATCTTTTAGCCCACTGTAACTGATTAAAAACATTTGAAGTTGTAACTATAAAATACCACAGTGGTGTTGAGAGTCCAGCATAAAAGAAACCTCTTTTAGCCACAAATTTTAAATGACAACCAATTATTTTCTGCAATGATAGGAAATATTCAAATACATACATATACATTCACACACACACACTTACACATACACATAGACATATGCTAATACATAAACATAACATTTATACTGCTTATGCAGACATATACATTTTTCATACTTATGTATATCCCATAGAGACTTTTCGAAATGATTGCAATTTTGTGGCTATTAGCTGGTTGTCATTAATGGATGCTATTATAGGTTATGTTCTACATAAAGAGATACAGAGAGATAGAGAGAAACTATAAACTGTAGTTAAATAACTGTTACTAAAGAAAATATTATTTAAGATTCATATTTGTATGAAGTGAAAGAAGAAATATAAAACAGAAATATAAAATTGAAAAATGCAAAATATTTTATGTATATAAATATGCATATGATAAGTAAAAGATATTGAAATTCTTTATTAAAAAAGTAAAAAAAAATAGTTAAAAGATAAATGTTATTTTATCCATAAATAAAAATAAATTATAGAAAAAAATGCAAAAATTGCCTCATAGCAAACAATTTCAAATCCATATCAATAAATATTTCTAATAAAAATGTACATTGAAATTGATGTTCTTGTTGTTGTTGATAATGTTTTCTTTTTTCATCTTTACTGATGGTTGGCAATAGAAGCTGCCTAAATAACACAAACAAACCATCAAAACCAATATCTACAACAACACTTCAAAAAACCAACCAATACATACACATATACAAACACATAGATACCACAGACAGCCATATAAGCACAACATTAATGCCACAATTTCAAATTGCTGCCACGACAGCTAAAAGTACCAAAAAAAATTTATATACGCCCATTGGCGTTTTATATTTTTATGTTGTTTTTTCTTATATAAATTTTTTTTTATTTAAAAAAATATATTTCACACGTACCCCTAGTGATACATAAATGTGACATAAAAATCATCACGAAGGAACAAAAAAAAACCATACAAATTTATACATGTTTAATACATACATATGTATGGCGGTCTACATGATTATACACCCACATTTTTATAGAAATTTACAAACACATAAACATGTTTTTTTAATACGAGGGCAAACTTTTAAATAAAACTAAAAAATTTCACTTTCACATCAGTAGTTTCAACAATCACTTTTTTAGTAAATATAACTTTAAAAGGGATTCTTTCAGAGATTGTATCAAGAGAAAAAGTAAATGAAGTACTTTTTCATCAATCTTTTACTGTCAATCATTCAGATTATTTTATACACTCTCAGGTATTATGGTATTTAAAATTAACAAAATCAGTTCATTAACACAAGAGTTATAAACCGATATCTTTGACAACCCAAACAAGGTATTTTCCTATTGTTTAAAAGAATCTCATATATACTGTCACTAAACGAATGAAATTCACTTTAATTGTTTATTATTATCTTAAGAATGTTTTTATGTGAAATCTGCCACATCAGTCTAATAGGAAAGAAGTTATATACCGATTTCTGAATTAACCAACAAAAATCATCTGCAACAGATTTTCTCCAAGATTTCAAAAAACTTTTTCGACTGTTCTATTGACCCGAATTCAATGAAATTTACTTGAATTATTGAAAATTGTTTTAAATTCTTTTATATGTAAAATCTACAAAATCGGTTGAGAAATAAAGAAAGTTATAGATAGATATCTGAGACATCGAAAAAATTCTAATTCGAGGAATTTCAATAATTTCTGCAATAAAAGCTCCTATGATTATACTATTGAACTGAATTAATTGATATTTATTAAAATTGTCTATTATTCTCCCGACTACTTTCATACATAAGACCAATAAAATCGGCATATTGAGAGAAAAGTTATAGGTCGATATTTGGGACAACACAAACAATGATATTCTAATGTTTAAAAAATTTTGACGCGCTGTCCAGGTTCAATTAAATTCAGTTTAATTATTTATTATTATTTTAGAATGTTTTGTTTTTATATAAAATCCTGAAAATTGGCTCAGTAATTAAAATAGTATACTCCGATATCTGAAGCAAACATGAAATTGAAACAAAGAATTTGTTTGTTTTTCCATATCGACTTTTATGATAATTTTATTCACTTGAATTTAATTAGATTTATTCAGATTTTTTACATTTCGAATATTAAGTTTAATAAAATAATCCAGCAACAAACAGGTTATAGACCGATATTTGCGACAAGCAAACAAAGACTTCTAAAGTTTATAAAATTCGCATGGGCGTTCTTTAATCTGAATTTTCTTAGATATTCACTATGTACTAAAGTACTTAACTATGTGAAATCTGCAAAATCGGCCTGGTAACAAATATGTTATAGACCGATATCAGTTATAACTTCAAAATTCAAGCAAAAAATTATCAGTTATATATTTTTCTACAGAATTTAATGGTTAAATGAAGCAAATTGACTAAAAATAAAATCAGTCTTTTACACAAAGGTTATATACCGATATCTGAAATAACCTTAAAATCAAACAAAAATTTCAAAGAAAAATCTTTAGAAGATCATAATGTTGTGTTAAAAAATAATAATGATGTATAAATTAAGATAATCAGTCCAATAATGCAAAAAGTTATATACCAATATCTGAGATAACCTAAAAAATTAAGAAAAGAAGAAAATTATTTATAATAAATTTGAAATAAAGTTGAATTAGAAAAAAAGCAGAATGGATCATTCTTCAACTGTAGTCAAAAGTCTTGTATGGTTCCACATGAGTTCTCTGAAATATTAAGGAAAATTATAATGTTAAAACAATGGAAGTCCAATTTCACCATAAAAATTTTTTAAAACTCAAATCACTAAATTTGCTCGCAAATTAATTCAAAATTAACAAAATTCTTACTAGTTTATGATTGTGATCTAACATAACCTCATTAACTATTTACAGCTTGTTCGTTTTAAAGTCCTTTCTCTCCTGCCTTCTTAAAATATCTCACATATTTGTTTTTCGCTGGTTAAAGATTGTTTAAATTTATTTCTCGGTTTAACTCTTCTTCAAACACTTTTTTTCATACAAGTCTTATATTTACTCTGCTATAAATATCTTTCCCTTTCTTCCAAAGAAATAAAGAGCCCGCAGTTCCCCAAAGCAATAAAGACAACAGCAAAAATACAAGAAAAAAAAGACAACCATGTTCAATATTTGTATTCCTAACGCGATTCTATGCATTTTCTTCTATTTTTTATATTTTTTCTTCTCCTGCCATCTACTCATTCATTCATTCATTCATTCTTCTTTATCCTTATAAAACGACAAGCATTTGTCAAAGCCAACAACGAGCATTTTACACAATCATGTGTTCCAAGGATACAAATATATATTTTTTGGTCTCTACTATTTTTAAATTGTTCGCAAATTCAGTCGGCAACTTGAAATTTCTAAAGCTTTGGAAACTTGAAAAGGGAAAATATTATTTCAAAATTCATTCCCCTCAAACTCCTGGAGGGCATTTGCTTATTTTAGAAGCAAAAAAAAAGAGTTTAAGTGTTTTTCATATTTATATCAAAATATTATTATTTGCTTATTAAAATTTATATTTCTTTTATTACAAAATACATATTTTTATTTAATATAATTTATCAATTTTATTGTCATATTTTATTATCAACAATTTAGTAAATTTAATTTTGCTCTTATTGTGATTTTATTGCTCTTTAACGCCTTTAGGTTTTCCCAAAAATACAAAAAAATAGTTAAGTCACCAAAAATAAAATCGTCGCCTTAGGCTCTTCCAACTAACTTTACACATAGAAAAGTTTTTATTGTATAATTTAAGGAGAAAATAATAATTTTGATTAAATTAACTACTATCAAGGGTATAATTTTATATATCAAATAGACATTTTATTGGAATTTTAAAAATTTATTTGGAATTTTTTTAAGGACATGAAATGATGATTGAATAAATGATAAAATTTAAATTTAAATATTTTTGAGTAAAAATAAATTTTACACCTTAATATAAATATATTTTTAAAAAGCAGTCAAAATGACTGAATTTCAATATACTAATTTATTATATATTTTATGAATTATTTCATAAGTTTGAAACAAAGATTTCATAAAATAATAATAATACAAAGAAGTAAAAAGGACTTCTTTAAATGAACTAAAATATTAGGGAAATTTTCAGAAATATAGTTGAATATTAAACATATTTAATATCTTCGATCGTGTGAGCAGAAAAAAGTCTGTGAAAAAGAGATATCTCATATTTATTAATATTTTTTGTGATCAAGTGTTTTTCTTTCCTTTGCTTTGTAATTTTCTCTCTAAAAATCAAGGATCGAGTGGGCAATAAGGGAACACTTTTTATTTTCATACCATAATTCACTTAATACTAATTCGACATAATTAAATCAACATTTCGTTACAAAAGTAGTAATTAAGTTTTTATTTTCGGTAACAAAAGTTAAAGAATTTAAATTTTACGGAACTTTAAATTTTTGTTAAAATTCTTGAATTTAAACTTTGAAATTATTCAGTCAAACTTATTAAATTAATTTCAATTTAAAATTTTACATTTCACCAGTTTGCTTAAATCCTAATATTTTCATAATAATTCGAAAATATTATTTTATCATATTAGTCACATATTTATTATATAATTTCCAACAATAATATTAATAATATTTAAATTAATAATTTTGTATATGTAGACTATAATATTTAGCATATCGCCTGCTCCTAAAAGTATGTTAATTTTAGACAACAATAATAAGCCCTATAGTTATGCTAATATTTATTAAAAATTAATCCTTTTAATTTAATACAACTATTTAAATGTGTATGTGATAACAAAATCCTATTTATTAATAAATTTTTCAATTTGACATCGAAAAAAAATTATTAAATAAACAATTTTTGTTGTTGGTCTTTATGAATATTAAAATTTTAGTTTTTATATGAATGAAGAGAATGTATTAACTTTGTCATTCCGTGTGTAATGCTAAGAAGGACAAGTTTCAGGCCCCAGAATGTGTATATCGATATAGCTATGTGTGTCTGTATGCCTTTCTGTCTGTCTGTCTGTCTGTCTGTTGTTGGCATGCTCACATCCACAACAATTGACAGAGCTCAATGAATTTTGTCGAGAGTATTTGCTATAGACCCCAGAAGTATCCTATTTTAAACCAGCAAAATCGGTTCAGTATATCAAAAGATATAGACCAATATCTGAAGTAATCTCTAAGTTTCATCAAAGAGTTTTCGTAAAACTGTCATTTAGAAATTGACAAATTAGAACAAAATTTCATCATAAAATAAAATTATATGTACTTCATTATCATTACAAATTTCTCGAAATCGGTTCAATAGTTTAAGCAAAGAAATATAACTGATTTTATGACTCGTGTAGTAGTCCTTTGTTATAACTAATAAAAAGGTTATTTATAATATATTTTGTGAGCGTATATGTAAGTGTGTATGTTCGAAACATAACATATTTACTTACAGGCAATTGAGATGGAGCGTATTGAAAATTCGGCATAGCTGAGTATAGAATTCTTAGTTGTTTAAATTAAGTTAATTATCCTTTGAAATAAATTATTTAATGTTTTTCCTTTTTTTTAATTTTTAAATAATTTTCAACAAATTTAATATTTTTGTTTGTATTTGTTATTTTTGAATCAAAAATCCTTTAAACCTTTTGATTACTTTAATTCTGGGTTAAAAATTATATATTTCATTAAGTTTTAAGCTTATAAAGCCTAATTAAAGCACTTTGTTACATTTTTTTAAATCCTTTTCGATAAAGGAAAAGGGTTTTTCTGTGTGTGCGTATGTGTGTGTGGGTGGGAAAAAGGAATGTTTTGTTGCTGTTAATTAAAACATGTGTTTCTTTATTTTAGGGTGTTAGAATCTGTCGTCAAGGTAGAGTGTTATATTAACTTACCAGCATCTAGAAGATAAAACGTATATTTAATGGTTTGTTTTACCTTCTTTTTTTGGACGAAACACATCAGCATGACACAAAAGGCAACGAACGCATTGTAAGACAAGGAAAAAAAGAGGAAAATGACAAAAATTTGTTCACCAGAAAAAAAAGGATGCCAACGACAAATTTTCTAAAACTTCACTTGTCGTGAATATTGCGGGTTTATCTCTTGATTTTTCTCTTTTGGAGAATATGTTTTTTTGATTTTTAAGGTTGTTGATATGCAAAAGGATTTTGGAGAAAAATCAAGAAATAGACGGAAATCCTTTTAATGTCAACACTACCACAAAAGGTGAATGGGGGTTTATTAAATTTGTTTTTTTTTAATAAAACAGGAAGAAAAAAGTATTTTTAATTCTGTCTTGAAAACATTGTTTTTTAAAACCATTTAAATCTAATTAAATAATGAATTTCTGTGATTTTTTCATTATGAATTGTCAAATCCACATTATTGCAGCAATAAAATGAAATTCATATACATTATTTATAGATCAATATCCGAAACGATCTTAAAACTGAATGGAGAGTAATTTTTTTAGTAAAAAAGCTCATGTCCGTGATAAGAAAACTTCTCAGGACAATAACAAATAGAAATTTCATTGAGATCTATCGATTATTTAGGATGAATAAACTATACATTATGGAATCTTAGATGATTCCTTCTTAGATTAAATGTGTAATGAAAAATAGCAGAATTTAGTTAAAAGTGAAACGTATTTTAAATTCACCTCCATACAACATTAGAATTTTTACTTCTCCTTCAAAAAATCTCCTCGTTAAAAGTTTAAACTTTCAAATTCTTGTTTTAGTCATTATAATTTATTCATATATGTATGAAAACAACAGCAACAACAATATCATAACAATTGTACAAAATATGAATAATTTGTTGTATTTGTTGGTAAAGGCAAAGTATCTACAACTCTAATATTTGAAACTGATGAAATCCATATAAAAAGCAGCCGTGGCAGCCACAGCAGCAGTAAAGACATGAATGAGCACGTTTAATGTGAACATGGATGGGTGTGTGTATGTGGTAGGGATACGTGGGGTAAAGCATGCTTTGCGTGCACAATAAAAATATTCTTTAAACATTCCAAAAAGAAAAGCGACAGTAAATTTACGTTTATTATTTGTTATTCACGTTTTGTTCGCCAACAAATATATTTTTTATAATTTTTTTATTTTTATTTTTATATTTTTGTTTTCGTATCTTTTGTACATTTAAGTTCAGTGGCAGTTTATGGTGAAAAATTGTTAAGTAAATCAGCAGAAACAGCAGTAAGTCCGTTAAAAAATTATCCTTCTCTTCCCTATAGTCTCCTCCACCAGTAGTTTGTTAACCAGTAACATTACCAGCTATTGTATTCATGCTCTTCTATACTCCTATAAAAATGACATTAACTGTGCCGACCGACCAAGCTTATCCGCTCAATTTTTTGTCTTTATTTTCTATTTTTTCTTTTTTTCTTTGTTTGGTTTTTGTTCGTGTTTGTTTCGTTTTGTACTCCCTGGGGAGCTAATAAAACTCGTATCTGGGCCACCAAGGACTAAAGCAACGCAAAATACAGAAAAAAGAGTTCTTTTTATAAAATTTATGCTTTTATTTTGTTTTGTTTTGTTCTCTATATATCATTGATGTTTACGGTAGGTAACAACAACTACCACTACTCCTACTAGATTTATAATATAATTTTATATTTTAACACAGATACTTACACTCACACTTTTACTGACATACATGTAAGTAAAATATACATATATACATATGTGTATAAATATGTGTGTATGTGTGAACTTACTGCATATGTGTTTTATTAAAAGGACTTTACTCTTTCTCATTTCTTTCTTTTTTTTAACTTTTGCCTTGCACAATTTATTTTATTCTTTACACAAACAAACATACATACACACAACAAATGTGTACTTGTTATGAATTGTAAACAAAACAACAACTTAAACAATAACAACAACAACAATAAAATAACGTTTACTTATATTCTCTCAAATACAGGGGGTGTTGAAATCATTCATTCATATAAAATAAAATGAATAATGAAAAAAGTGCTTTTTAAAACCAATGACCTGTAATATAGTTCTTTTCTCCTTTTTTTTCAAATTATGCAAATTTCATTTTAACTCTTATAACATAATAAGTTTGTAAATTATAGTTGTTTTTATGGAAAAAGAAAACATTATATTTAAATTTAATATAATTTTATGATTTTTCACACAATTTTAAGATGAAAAAAAATCGATTCTGAAATATTTGAAGAGTTTTATAATTTTCCGACTATAAAAAAGTATTAGGATTTCATTGCCGATTTTTTTTTAATTTTATTGACCTTTTAAAATAAATAATAATCAAAATATTCCTAATTGTGGGCGTTGCATATTGTTAAAAATGGACTGTGTTATTTTTGGACACTCAATAAAAAAATAAAGAATGGAGAATGAAATTAGGGTAGCTCAGAATTTGTATCATATTTGCAAAAGTGGGCGGGGCATGCTCTTAAAGACTGACACTTTATGTTATAGAATATGATTTTTTTAATTTTGATCAGATGATTCTTTATAAAATAATTACAACAACTAAAAAATTCTTTCACCTCTTAATTTTTGACACCAATAAGGGTACACTTTAATTTCATATATACTTTTCTTTTTGTTTGGTCCCCTCTTTTGAACACTTTTTTTATTTAAATGAAAACTTTTGTCTGTTTAAATTGAAATGTTTAGATCTTAAAATAAAAAATACGTTAATTAAATTTTGGGCCAATAGCGATTGTACTACCTTCAGTTTGGTCCACATTAGAACATAGCTCCCATGCAAGACCCACTACTGAAAATGTTTTAAATGGCATAAATTTGAAAACATCATAAGTATTATGATATTTATACTTTTTAAATAAAGATTTATGATGAAATGGAATTCTGTTTGAAATTTTACGAGGATCATTTTATAATTTCCCAAAGCTTCTATTTGAAGTCCTTTAAAAAAATTTATTTAAATTCTGTTATAACGTTTAAATTATACATAAAAAAATTTGATTTGATACATATTTGGGAACTAAATTCTACGAGGATCGATCGATAATTTTTCAGAGCTGTCACAAGGAAGGCATAGGTTTTATTATAATTTATTTATCATTTATAAATAGTTTTCCATAATTCTTTCCATATAAAAAATCGTAGGAACATAAAACTCCGATTTTTTCGATTTTTTAATCAACAGATGTTTGTATAATAATTTTCCTCCTCGACAATTTTTTTGCATCACTCTCTTCATCTTCATTATTATTTTCCTTTTTAATTTTTCATTTACTTATTAATTTAAATTCTTCTAATTCAAATGCATAACTTTAGGCTTTTCTATGAAAACCTTCATAGAACTTTAGGCTTTTCTATGAAAACCTTCGTTGTTGTTGTTGTTCTTATTTAACTAAATTAGTTTAAATCTGTTATTAAACAAATCAATATTGATATCATGATGATAGACATGTGTTTTTTCTTTTCTTTTCTCCTTAAGCTTTTAAAATATTTTACAAATTGATTGTTGCTGCTGCCAAGATTTAGGTGGGTTAATACTATAATAGCCTACTTATAGGAGGATTAGTATAGAATAGCCTAACCTTAAGGCATAATTTGTATGCTGTAATTTATTTAGTGGCTGGCATAATGTTTACTAGGAATTCTTTTGTAGCATGAAATTTATATTGTACTGTACTAGATATATATTGAGGGGATTAACTTGTTGGATTTGTATTGTTACATATTTTAAGGCATATTAACTTAAAGTTTTTTTTTTCATTTATAGGTCACTATGTTAGGGAAATGGGAATGTAATGGGATAGATGAAATTTATGTGAGAACATGTGTTAATTTTAAAAAGTTATGAATAAAGTTTTAAAAAATGTTTTATTATTTCAACCAAATAAACATTAATTTTATTAAATTATTTTTAAAAATTATTTGTTTTTAAAATTCCGTGATATACCTTAAGGCTGTTTGTAAATCTGTGGCTTATGTTTAGAGGCTAAAATAATATAATTTTATTAATATATATTCTTAGTATGACATGGATTCAAAGCATATATTTAGGCATAACATTAAAAATATTAAAATAAACAATAAGTATCAAAACTTTAAAACTAATTTAACTCATGTTTCTTTTCTATTTCAGGTGAGTCTTTTGTTTTTAATGCTATTACTTTGTCACAAATAAATTGTAAGTATATAAAAATATACATTAAAATTTCTGAACACTGTTATTAGGTCTAGCCAAAAATATTAATGTTTCTGGACTTTAAAAAATGCACTTTCGTTAAAAATCATATTTTTCATTTTATATTTATTTATATTTAAGTTTCCTAAAAATTAAATTTTTAATTTATTGAAACATTTTTATTATTCATGCTCTAATTTGCTAAATCACCCTGTAATTTTTATTTATTACATTTGCTGAAACATAAAAACCAGCAAATTTTATTTCAGGCAGCACCTGAAAACATTCTTCGAAACATTATGTTGTTTTGTAGCCTTCCTGTATGCTATAGTTTTTTTTAAACACAAAAGTTTGTAAGAATTTTTCCTCTTTAAACACAACAATCTTAATGTCCTGTGCATTTTAACTGAAATTGCCAACCGTTCAAGGCACTAGACATAACAACGACAAAATGGGGTAAATAAAATAAAAAAATTTCCTTATTTTTGCAATATTTTTCCGTTGCGTGCTTTAGGGCGATTTTAAAGTTGGTTTTTAATGTCGCCTTAAATTACCAACAATAGTAAAAATTTAAAAACGTAAAAACTATGAAATATAAATAAATTTTAGTTTGCAAATAAAAATATCTCATAATTTAAGTGACAAAGAATTGAATTGTAAAACTAAAAGTATGCTGTAAAAAAAGAGCAAATATTAAAAATGTAACAATTTTCATTTCCTTTTAAGGCGCAATTTTTTGCTAAAAATCTAATGAGAAAAATAAAATCTGCCTAATGTCAATGACTGTGTATTGTTTATGAATGTGGTTGTATGTGTGAGTGTCTATATGTGTAAGTATATTTTATGTGTATTTTGTGGGCTTTAAAACAAAAATTTTTTGTTTTAGTCAGGTCACACCGAAAGTCTGTTATGATTGTAAATTACTTTTTAAAATGAAAATTATCCTTAAATACACATATATGTGTACATTAAGTGTATTAAGACAAGCTGTAACCATAAGCACTTACACACATACCTATATTCATATATAAAGTTTATAAAAAAGCAAGAGCATATTTGCAGGCGTGTAGAATAAATTACTTTTTTGAATGTCAGAGGTTATTAAGAAAGATTTCATGGCGGAAGACTATAAATGTAGGATTTTTTGCATTCCTGTTGCCCACATTGTCATATATATATTTCTTTAAAAAATTTCCATCGTCTTGAGACTATTTGAAGAAACATTTTAAAATCAATTGAAAATCTGAAAGCTTAGGTTTATTAAGTGTATTTTCTAGTTCCTAATAATTATCGAATATTTTATATAAATATGATTTTAAATTGTTATTCTATTTTAAAAGATTATAGTTTTATTCTTTAAAAATTTTTCTTTCCTGTTCTTAAACCCCTCTCTGATTGGAATTATGCTAGCAAGTCTAGGATTGCCTAGGATCAGCTGCTAGCAGCTCTTTTAGTATTCAAATTATCACTTTCATTAGGAATTTCCTTAATGGGTTAAATATTGCAAACATAGAAAAATCTCATTTTAAATTCTCTTTTAATTAATTAATAAATTACTTATAATTCTTTGCATAACTTAAGGCGTTACATGAAATCTTAACCAAAATACTTAATTAATTTATATTTGTTGTTATGATTTAACTAATTTAAATTAAATCTCTTATTAAACAAATCAATATTAAGAAAATAATAAGACTAAAATGGATTTTAATGTTAAACAAATTGATTGTTGCCGCTGGTTTTTTGTTCCTTAAAACTAGGCCATATTTGTAGCAATATTTTAATAGCATATTTATAGGAGGATTATTGTAAAATAACAATTGCCTAGTTTAAGGCTTAACTTATTGTTTCTTATTAATAAAAGGATTAAAAGATAACAGATTAATATGAAATTAAATCCACAAAGAAATTCGAATGTATTTTTGTGATTTCAATACAATTTTATTATTGATTTTCTGAGAATTTTTAATATTTTTAATTAATTTAAATGTTTGGTTTTAATTTCAATACATTTGATGTTCTGTTTTTGATGTGAAGATGATGATAATTAATGTATTAACATCCTGGAAAATATTTATATTGTTAATATATTTCAAACAAAAACTTTATATTACAACAACAAAATACTTTTTAAAAAATATTAAAAAATGATTTTTCATTTCCACTCGTTTTTTTTTTAATTTTATTAATTTTCTACATTTTTCTGTTTACTTAATTTAACAATTTTCTTGTTTTCCTTAAAAGGAAACAAAATTGCCTTCAGTTTACTTAAAAAACTCAAAATTACTTGGAACTCCCTCTTCCCTCCTTCTCTTGAACTAAAGCAAGCAACAGTTCGACCAAAACAAATACAGTTTTTACTTAAAAAAGGTGGAATATTATATTTGGCTATGCCGCATTTTCAATACCCTCCACCACAAAAGCGTTTGATGAAAATAAGTCATATTTTGAACACACACATTCACATGTTTAACCACAGACATAAGCAATATAAAAAGTTTTTCTTGTCCAAAAATTTAGTTATATTTTCGACTACAACTTATAATCAACAATTTTGCGGAAGATCTTCCCTTGAACTTAGAAGTTGCTCCAGGTATTTGTCTATACTTTTAAATATTCTAAACTGGTTTTGCCGGATTTAAACAAAAGTTATTAGGACTATAGCAAATACTTAGGCCAAATTTCATTGAGCTCTGTCAATTAATGTGGATGTGAATGTGCCAAAAACAGACAGACGGGTATCGCTAAATCGGCTCAGATTTTAATTTTATACAAAAATATATTTACATTTTGGCATCTGACATGGTTCCTATTTCGCGTTACACGTGTGGTGGTGTAGGGTATAAAAATTTGTTCCCCTTAACAAAATTTATTACAAAAGAGAGACGAAACAAAAAAAGACAAATAAATAAATACTAAAGAAGAAAGCTGCACAAAAAAATGAAAGTAAGAACACAAAAAGCAGAATGTTACAGATGACTTTACCTCACGCAGCCTCTTAAATATAAAAAAAATCGTTGACTTTAACATGACAGATCGACACACTTCATACCTTTTAGAATGAAGTCAATTCAGGATTTTTTTCTTTTAACTTTTTCCTTAATAAAAGCAGATGATATCGAGCTAAAACGTTGTTATTTAAAAGAGTGAGGAAAAGATGAGTTTGATGTTGTTTTCTGGCAAATTATTTAACAAAATTTTTGTGGACTAAATTTATTTTTTAACTTTTTTTTTATTTTAAGGTTTTGCGTGCTCAGCATCGATTTTGTAAGATTTTTTGTTAGATTTTGTATTGTTTTTTATTTTTTCTTTAATTTTTAATTTTTACTGGCTGAAAACAGGTAGAGTACTGAAATTTTGAGTCTAGTTATTTTCCGTTGATAATTTAAAACAACTACACACATACACATACATGTGTATTTAATTATTTATTTATTGTAATAATGTTAAAAGATGCCCTCACGTACACTTTATGTGTATTTATTATTAATGAATTTTTACCTCAACATACATTTTGGTTTTTCGTTAATGTTGTTGTTGCTGATTTTTTAATATTTTATTGTTTTTTTTATTTTCGGAAAAAACTCATCTGCATTAAAGCAGCTGAATTTTCAATTTAACATTATTTAATTTTTTTGTTGTTGCCTTTTTCTTTGAGGTTTAATATCGTAAATAATTTATTAAGGCGTTTTTCTCTAGAACTTAATTGACAGTTTTTGTTCTATAATTAATTTATTTTTAATAGAAAAAACGCAAAATATAAAAAATTTCAATAAAATTTAAATTGAATTTTTAAATTTTATTTCAAATCTATTTTTAAATAATTAACCCTTGAAATCAGTATAACATACCAAAATATCATTCAACATTTTTATGGTTATAAATTTCACATAAATTTAAATTTATTTTAAATTTGGAACTCAAGTTAATGTAAAACAGTTCCAAAGGATAATAATTTTAATGGCATTATCCTAGATGATCCCAATAACCAATTTTAATATGATAATGATATTATTATGATTTATTTGATACCCATATTGTAATTAAGTAGTGAGATTAAAATATTCTTAACATACATACAAAACCACTAAACTTAGAGTTCTGGTTTTTTATTTAAATGAAACTGTTATTAGAATTTAAAGAAAAAAATATTTTTATACTTTCAAGCACCAGTAATGGAATTTTGAACCTTCTTCGGGAACCCTAATATTAACGTTCCTATAGATCTTTCTATCGTTTTGCTCGTTTAGTATATACCATGCTTTTTGACACCTTCTTTGTGTCCTTCAATTCCCCTTTAACAAAAGTCCAATATCTCTCCACCGGCCCTATTTCCGGACATTCTTTTCTTGTACCACTCATGGACAAAATGCCAAGTCAGGCAAAAAATAAATAGACACATTACGAAGTCCTATGAATGGAAGCTGCCTTTTATTTTAAACATTCCTTCATGTAAATTTCGGTATTTATGGAGCCCATTATAACTCGTAATGGGCATCTTTTGCTGCAAATTACTTCCTTCTATCTAAAACTGGGTTTCTATCAACGGACAAGTTATTGTGGTACTTTTTAAATGACCTGGAAAAAGCTAGATTCTCATTAAAATTTGTGATAAATATCTCACCGGAAACGGATAATTTAAAGTATTTCCCATTTATTTTTTAATCTTAAATTATTTATAATTTTTTTTTTATAAATTATTTATAAATTTTGACAAAATTAATTTTTTTTAATTTAATGATTTAAGAAAAAACTATTTTATATTCAATTAAAATTCAATTGTATTGCATACTTACAGGCATTTATGCCAGTAACTCCTCAATACTCTTGAAATTGTTAAAAACTATATTTATATGTTAAATATTTATTTTTTTTTATAAAAAACCACAAAAAATTTTTCACTTTTTTATTTTATTAATACAAAAATAACTGAAAAACTCTTGATGATACAGGTGTTTGGCTAATGGCTGTATTTTTTTCTCAACAATTCAGTTAATTTATTATTTTTTTACTTTAAATGCACCCTACATTTAAATGGCAACATAAAATAGTCTTTTTGATTTATAAGAATAATTAAAAGTATAATTTTTATTAGCAGCTTTTTGGCGATAATATAAAACGGAAAAGTATGTTAGCTGAATTTTGATATTTAAGGGAGCGTATGATTGATTTTTATAAATATTGCACATACGCCATAAAATTTTAATTAATATAATGAAATTTTTAATAAAAAAATAAATTTTTTTTTAATAAAAAATTAAAATTTTTACTGAAGAATTAATTTTACAAATTTATAACAAAATTAACATTTTTTAAATGAAATGTTAGTGAAGATATAAATTTTTCATATAAATTGACATTTTTAATAATAATTTTTTAACGAAAATTTACATTTATGACTGAAATTCAAATATTTAATAAAACTGCAATTTTTAATAAAAAAATTAATGACAACTGAAAATTTGAGTGTATTTTGTATTTTTATTGTTAAGAAAGTAAGAAAATTTAATGAAAACTGAAGTTTGTAATAAAAATTGAAATTTTAAATGAAAATTAAAGTTTTCAATTAAAACGGAAAGTTGTATTAAAAATGTAAAATTTTTACTAGAAATGATTTTTTCAAATTTTAATCTTTGCTTGAAATTTACATTTTTTCTAAAATTTTTTACTAAAAAATAAAGAAATAAAAGCAAAATTTGTGTGAAAAATTATATTTTGGAAAAATGTTTTTTGTGTAAAATCAATTAATAAAATTGGATATTTAGAAATGTTTATATAAGTAGACCAACGATTTGTATATCAAAATTTGACTACAGATTCATACTTTCTAATAAATTTCAGTGGAAGTCATTAATCTATGTTCCCAGAGCTTCTGGAAAACTTTCAAAAGCTGAAACCTCGATTTGATATAAACTGAACAAAATGGAAATCGTGAAGCTTTAAAAACGTAATTAATTTAGAACTTTTTATTTCATAAGATGTGGAAAAATATTGTGACACCCTTAAGTAGTTTCGGACTAGATTTATTGAAAAGCCCTCAGCAGCAAAGAGCAAATGTAGGAATTTAGTTTTATTAATTTTTCTAACCTAAAATTTATTACGGATCAGAAAAATTAAGAAATAAATATTTTATATTCATCAAAATTATGTTAATGTTTAGTTATGTGAGAACTACATTACGTATGTTTTATTTTTAGCAAAATATTAAGTATACGTTATTGAATCCAACAGGTCCAAATTTCAAAAATGAAAATTATAAACAGACTAAAAATTTTAGTATTTAAAGTGATATAAGAAGTGATTTTTTCATTCTATTTTGCTTCACTGATTTTATTCACCTTTTCCGAACCATAATAACATTTTCTACTTTCTAACAATCATAACAACAACAAAATTTACACAGACATTTTTTTTATAATTGAAACATTTTTTTTGAGAAAAAAAATATTCCTGCTACTGATTTTTTATTTCATTTTACTTTTTTTTGTTTTGTTTTGTTTGTTTAAATTGTTGTAATATGCTGGTGGTCATATTCCCGTTTAAATTAACAACAACTTTGAAAATTTACATATAAATATTTATATATTTTTCGTTCTACCGCTCTTCAGCTCTCTCCTCTTTGTATATATATATATTTTTTTTTCGTTTTTTGCTATAAAATAACCTCAAGCATTTGTCATGGATATGAAATATAAAAAAAATCTCTTTATATACATCACTAACAAAAAAGAGAATGAAACAACAGGATGCCTTTAACTGAGAATAAAACTAGAGGGTCAGCTTGGTAATAAAATTAGTTCTATAGATTTTATTTGCAAATAATTCCAAGTTAATTACTTTTTTAATAGCTGACTTTGGTTTATTTCTCTAACAGAGTTGTTCTTCTTTTTGTTATTCTATAAACAAAACCACATTATTTTTGCTACTTAAAAATATCTTTATTTATGGTTCTATTGGCCAATTAAATGTACTTTTTATATAAATTATCATATTTTTTCTATTATTATTATTATTATTATTATTATTATTTTTTTTTTTTTTTGGGGGGGGGGGGGGTTTGTGTAAGACCTTTGTCAATATTCTCTACTTTTTATTCTTCTTCATAAATAAAATTAGGGATGCAATTTTTGTTAAAAACGTTTTATCACCATTTAAAATTTTAATACTCCTTTTTTGTTTATTATTTTCTTAATTGTTTTAAACAAAAACAAAAACTTTATAAAAATTTTTAATTTATGTTTTTCTGTCTCCTAAATTCATTAAAAATTAAGTTTTGGAATTCTGGTTGTTTAAATCATAATTATGAAAATTTCCAACGCTTTCCGGGTGAGTTAGAAAGCTCCTCTTTGAGCAGGTGTTTTTTTGTACTTTATAAGGTGATAAGATGTCAAGGCTAAAATCACCTTAAATTCAATAATAAAGGTGATTTTGAAATAATAAAATATTTAATAGTTTTCAAAATTATTTTAAGGAATTTTAGTTCTCTAAGATGAACAAATAAGAATGTTTTTATTTGACTATGTCGAATCTTTAATACCGTTTAACATATATTGGTTTATGATAGACACATACACTCTTAAATACTTTATTCACATACAAACTATAAAAAAATAATATACGTTAATTGGGAATTTGAAATTTTCAGAATGTGCGAATCTCATGATTCTCAACTAAAGTATTTAATGAAATTATTGTTAAAATAAAATGATTTCAATTTATACCCACTAATGTGATTAAAAATTCCAAAATTGGACTTTTTAAACTTTGGTCTATAGAGTCCTAACTGGTGCTCCGATAAAAGTATTTATGAAATGATAAGAAACACATAAGAGTTCTCGAAATAACATTCTATATTTTCCATTTAAAAATTTTTCCCATTTAAGAAATATGTAAATTTTATATATTCGAAATAATTATAGAGATATGAACCTCAATATATTTTTATTTTATAAATAAAACTTTTTTCAAGATCTTACAAACCACCAGAAATATATATCATTAAAAATAAATAACACATATATACAAGATTTTGAATGGCCTCAGAGAGGGCTATATGATGATCCTTTCAAAATTTAAAAAAAAAAATTGCAAGCAGTTAAAATAATGTATTCCAGAGATCCCCATTTACTCCATTAAAACCACAAGTATAGAACTCCTATGAGTTCCAAATTCATACAAATCGATTTAGCCGTTCAAAAATTACAGATTTATTTACAAAAAAAATCAATTCCGAACGAATGTGTGTTCCAAAAATAAATGCTAAACTGTAATTTATTAAAAAAAACATTCAGGAAAATTCATATTTTAAGGTAGGAATTATTTTTATTTTGAATTAAATATGAATCATACGCCTATAAATTAAATTACGTATGATTAATATTTTATTTAATATTAATCATACATTCATAAAAGAAAGGAAGCCATATTTTGTTGTAAATCATTATAAATAAATGTGTTTATATGCAAAAATAATGTTTTAAAATAAAAAAAAAAATCAACAGAAGTCTTTTTATTTATAATTAAAATTTATGTTTACTTTATATGAAAAATTTCTCATCTGTAAATTTTACATAAAATTATTTTTAAATTTATTTATATTTTCTATCATAAAACTCATTTCATTGAAATTTTGATTCAGATTTAAAATCTAAAAATTGTTATTTTCTTTCTTTTAAAAATTAAAAAAAAAAAAAAAAAAACAACAAATTTATGAGTTATGAAGACCTTACTGCAAATGAGCGATATGTTTAAAATTTCATTGAGGTCGATCAAATAGAAATATTTTGGAAACCTAAATAACTGGTGTAATAGAGAAAGAGCTGTATAACGATATAAAAATAACCGGAAAATATGGAATTATTATTAAAATTATTTATTAAATAATTTCATAATTATATTATCAACTTTAATCAAAAAATTAAAGAGCACCATTATTGGATCTATTTTACACACAGAAAAAATTAAACAAAATCGGCGTTGAACATAATTGATCTGAGATTGATTTTTTATTAGAATCTTTCGATAATAAAAAAATATACACAAATAGAACGATATTTTTTTAATTTCTTTGGAGTAGATAAATTTCAATAATATTCTTAAGTAACTGTATTTACCGTGAAACAATGTTAAATTAACATTTTTTATCTATTCCTGTTTTAATTAATTTAACATTGATTTTTTTCTTTGGCTGCATACTTAGCATTACTTTATTTTAGTATCTGTAGCAATAACATTTAAAAATATCTTCCTCACTATATTTTTGTAATAACTTTAAATTCACTTTAATTAGCTTCTCATAAAAAGTGACATTTATTCTTTTGTTTTAACGTTTAATAAGAATGAAATATTTTTTCTTGGCAAATTACTTTTTTTCCTTTAATTGGCCATAATTCAAAGAAACAAAATATTCTTAAGTAATAATCAATTTCTATTCAATGCCCGTATTTTCCTACTTGCAATAATTTTCCCTCTTTTTTTAATTTTTCTTTTATTTTCCTCTAAAGGAGGGTGTTTTGAATTTATATATTTGCAACAGTATTTTCTACTTAGGCACGTCATATCAATTCATTTTTGTCTCTGATGAAAATCATGGCAACGTGAAAAGAACCAAGTGAAGCCGAAGCCAAACCAAACTAAAAAACACACACAGAGGAAAAATAATAATAACAACAACAGCAACCCACATTTATGCCAACAACATTTGTTAGGAAAAAATTTTATATATTAAAGAAAATAAAAACAGGATGAAGAGGTTAAGTCAAACAACCCAACCAAGAGACGTGCAAGCAAGAAGAGAGAAAACAAAAAACGAACCAGACCAAACCAAAACACATACCAACCAGTCAGTCAGCCAGACCAGTATAACTGTCTAATGGTGGAAAAAATATAAATATATTGAAGAAAAATTATATTTCTTAGCCATTAATGGTAGCCTCAGTAAAGAGTATATATAATAAACAACAGGGCCAAGGAGCAAATGAGGGTGGTAGAGGGATAGAGAGGGACAAATACAAAAAAACAGCTATGAGGTTTTAAAGCAACAAAATACTAAATTAAAAAAAAATAATTAGAAAATATATAAAAAGAAATTAAATTGCTTTCTAAATGTGGAAAGATACACATACAAACCTGTATTGCTATATACATAAATGTATCTGAAAGTATACATATACGAGGTCCGTTTCAAATGGCGTAACCTTGATTTAAAAAATTTTCAACTTTCAAGGCTAAAAGAAATATTGTAATGAATATTAAAATAATATTTAAATGGTTGTTTTACAATTATTATATAAATTGTTTTCTCTGTGTTTTGTCTCATTTTCATGTTGCTAATTAACTGTGATGAAAGAAAGAAAGAAAGAAAGAAAGAAAGAGAAGAAGAGCAGTGAAAAGAGAAATGAAATTATATATATTTTAATTTTCCTTAATTGCTATAAACTTTGTAACGAATGGATTGAAAAGGTTTTTCATTAAAAAAAAATTAGGTGTAAAAAAATATGTCAAGGAATTTAAAGGTGGAATTTCAGAGGTCAATACATTCTTTTGTTGATAAAGTGATAAAAGAAGAGAATTTCGAAAGGAATTTAATATACTTGTTTGAAATTTAATAAATGTTTTAATTTTTAAAACTGTTTTACTTCTCGAATGTATAAACTCTATTAAATAATTGTTTGTTCAGAATTAAAATATTTATCGGAATACCTGACCATGATATTTTCCATTTACAATATAATCATGCCCAAAGTAGTAACTTGATTTCAAAACAGATTACATTTTAAAATAACATTTCATGAGATTATCGACCTGAATCCCAAAAAGAAAAAAACATTTATATTAATTTCCAAAAATTTACCTAATCTCTTTTAAATCCTTATGTCTTTCCCACCGCATTTGAAGAGGGCCAACTCAGAAAGTTTCTTCCCTATCTTGTATGTCTGTGCATTTCCCGGCTTCACAAATAATCCCAATTGAATGTGTTTGTTATTATCTACTTAATTTGGTTTTAAAAGCCAACAAAATAACTTTAGTGGAAAAAAGTTATAGACAGATATCTGAGGCAACCTCTAACTTAAAATAGTTTAACAGATAAGAAATTGTTATCGAAAGTTGCTGCATAGAAAGTCTTTAATCAGCAACACTTGACAACCATTGAATTGTTCTATTATGGTAATGAGCGTGCCAACAACAGACACACAGACGAACTTAGCCGAATCGATCTAAAATGACGAAGTTAATATTCACTCTTCATTACTTGTGATCGTGGAAGTTATAAAAAGTACGGTAACTCTTTATTTAAGAAATTTTGTGTAAGTAAGCAGACAGCAGTTTTTGGTGACTGCCCCGAACTAGAGAAGTGGGTTATACTAAAAAAAACCTATATGAAGCTAGAAATCCGACAGTGGCAAAAAAAGGCAAACAACAAGTGGGTCACTTGTTCGCATTTACAATCTCCCTAAAATACATCATCATGTAACAATGAAGTTATTGAACGCTGCCATATTACCACTTTGTTATTTAGGGGGACTATTGTTATTGCGATAAAGTCTGTCGTATTCGTTCCACAAGTTTTTTCTGTCTCTCTACGATATACCCCTGGTGGCTATGAAGTAGTTAAACGTTTAAGAGTGTGTTATTTGACTGTATGAAAAGGGAACTTTAACTGCGATTTCTGCGTATATTGCTACCAAAAAGACATGGGTTTTGTTTAATATTATGCTGTAGGGATATCTGAGATATCTAGGAAATAGTATTTTTGTTTTTATTTCTATTTTTCTGACATAAATTAATAACGGTTATAGATTTTTTTCATATATAGTCAATTTTAAATATTCGTTTTATTTAAATTAATTTCTAATACAAACATTTTTATTTATTTAATTTTTATTTTAATTTTAAATTGTTCTAAAAAAGCAAAAAATACAATTTAATTTAAACAAAAGAAACTCTATTTGTTTTAAAATTAAATTAATTTAGCAAAACTAACAAAAATCTAAATATTTTTTTTACCCTTTTTTCATTGAATACAATTTTGTTTAAAAATTATTTTTTTTTTTATTTTTACTTAAAATTTTAATAATCAAAAACTTTGAGTTTTTAAAATAAAAAAAAATATTATTCTAAAAAAATGTTAAATGATCCTTTTTCATGAAGAAAACACGTCCTCTTTACAAAAAATTTACTATATTTTATAGCTTAATTGTGACTTGTGTCCCTTGTTGCTTTTAAGCACTCTTATACATACATGTATTTATATGTCTATAAATATGTATGTGTGTACATGTATATGTATTTAATTTATTTTATATTAAAGTTTCTTTGTGTGTGTTATTTAAGCCTCTTAAATTTTTAATTTGAACTTATTTACTTTTTTTTAATAAATAAAACTTTTAAGTTTTTCTCTCTGCTGTTGCTTTTGGTTTTTCTCTTCTCTTCTTCTCTTAATAAAAAGAAAAAAAAACGGTTTTTATTTGTTTAATTTAAAATATTAAAAAATATATATTTTTTAATAAAAGCAACAACAAAAAGCTAAAGAAAAATATTACCTTATTCATGAATGTTGTTGGGTTTTTTTATGATTTTTCTCTTCATTTTGGCATCATTTTATACCCTCCACCACCATCAAAATTTCATATATATTAACCTTGTCAATCCGTGTGTAACGCCAGGAAGGAATTATCCCCATAAAGTTTACATATTTCTCACATCAAATCAAAATCTGAGTCGATTTAGCTATGTCCATCTCTCTGTCTGTCCTAAGCAGTTTCCCACTTAAAATCGGATCAATACAAAAAAATATCGGCTAAGTATGCAAGTATTTGATACGGCCCAAAATTTGTGAAGTAAATTTTCTGAAAATTGCCTATATTTTTATTTTGATACTATAATAAACCCCAAGAGACTAGATTGTGCGGCCTAACTTCTGGAATATGGTTTAAGCCTTTAAAGCTCTCAAATATTAACAATCTCTATTGAAGTTTGGAACAGCTATTTTATTTATTGTTCTGAGTATATATTTTAAACTTGACCAATACAGTTCATAGCTACCTAAAGCTTGCATATATGACCCCTATCCGGAAAAAAGTTTTGAGTTTATAATAAAATTATATTTCTTACCGAATACAAGTTAATTATTTTACCAATCTCAATTTAATGCTTTCATATGAGGCCCTACCCGGAAAGCAGTTTTGAGCTAATAATTTTTTTTTAATATAGAACAATTCTATTGAAATTCGGCACAATATTTTGCTCACTGTCTTGAATATATATTATAAATTTACCGAATATCGCACCATACATTGCTCCCATTTAAGTCCCCTTCCCAAAAAAGTATTTGAAGAATTTAATAAGACTCTTAAATTTTATTGAAATTCGGTACAATAATTTTTTAAAATGTTTATATTATATGGCACCAATATTTATGGATAATTTGAAGTATATGTGACCTTGTTCCGGAATCGATGTTTATACTGATGACCAAATAATAAGTTTACTCACGCGAATGTTTAAATAATTTAAGTGGCGGAGGGTATTTGAAATTTGGCACAGCCGATTATAACATTCTTATTTGTTTTTTTTTAAGTTTATGTTTTTCATTTTCATATAATAAAGAAAATGAGCAAAAGTGGCAGCACATAAAGCAAAAATAAAGCAAAAAAAAAAAAGAAAACAAGGTTTCATCTTCAAGTTTTTCTTTTTTAATTTTTTGATTTTGAACAGTTCAAGAAGGTTTTTGCTTATTTTCTTAATGTTGACCTGCATTTTGGCCTTCATATACCAAAAAAAAAAACAAAAACAAAAAACATAAAGATATGAGCAAAGACTTTGTTTAATTTATATTGATTTTCTTTCTGTTGTTGTTGTTGTTGCTGTTGGTTCATCATCATCTGTCTTATGTTTTCTTTCAATTTTTATACCCCCCATTACTACGAGAGGTGAAAAGGATATATTAACTTTGTCATTTCGTTTGTAACGCTTAGAAGGAATTATCTCAGATATATACTTGCATTAAATCGAAATCGGATTCGATTTAGCTATGTCCCTCTGTCTGTCAGTTATTGGCACGTTCACATCCACATTAATTGAAAAAGCTCAATGAAATTTGGCCTAAGTATTTGTTATAGTCCCAAAAAGTTTCCTATTCAAAAATCCAAAATCAGATAGACCGATATCTGAGGCAACCTCTAATTTTAAGCAAAAAAAATCGTAAAATTTTGAATTAAAAATCGACAATTTAGAATAAAATTTTGCCATAATAAAAATTATTTTAAAATCGGTCTAGTAGAAAAAAGTTATAGCCGAAAATATACCTAATTTGATGATTCATTAAGTGTTCTGTGTTATATTTAGCAAAAACTTTTATATATTGCATACGATTATAAGTGTATGTGTGGGTACGTATATACGAAACATAACATATTTACTTCACACACATTTGTAGTGGAAGGTTTTGATGATTCGTCTTAGCCGAATATAGCATTCCTTCTTGTTATTCTTTTAATATTCCTTAAGCCGAGTATCAAGTTATAAATTTAGTTGTCAGTTTTTTGGCATAAAATATTTTTTGTTTCTTTTTTCTTAATATTTTGATTAAAACTTGCAAATAAATTCAATTTAATTCGTTTTAATTTTCTTGGTTTCGATTTTTGTCCATTTTCTCTTTTTCTCTCTCGCTCTCTCTCTCTCGTTTTCTTGATGTGCATTCATTTATTTATTTTCAAATTGAAATGTATTGAAAAATATAAAGCTTTTTTCTTGCTTTTTTTGTATCAATTTATTTTTGTCCTGCTCATTGAAATTATTTATTTTATATATAAGTATGTGTACATATTTATATTTACACACATACATATATATTTGATTTGTTATAGTTATTTTGTTGGTTGGTCTTTTGCATTCTTAAGTAATGAAAATATTCCAAACACAAAAATGCACTGAAGGAAAATATTGTGACAAATTTTGGTACAAATTTTGAATAAATTGTTTAGTAAATCTTTAAAGAATTTTGTACTTTAACGCAGTTAAGTCGGATCTATCGTAAAAAAATTTAAGAATTAAATCAAAAATATTTTTCCAGTCCTCGAAACAACAGTTTGTTAAGCCATCTTAACTGATATGGTGGGCTAAAATTCCCTGAAGAGCGTTACTGTAAGGCGTCTGGCATTATCACAGAAGATTTTTCTGCAAAATTTTAAAATCCTTCTTGGATTTTACTAGTTTTTATGTTAATTTTTTTAATCATGGTTTCCAGGCAAATTTAAATGGGTTAAATGGGTTTTAACAATAAAATGTTAAAAAATATGAAGACGTTTCATTTAACCTTAAAGCGTTTAAGTTAAAAATACACATTTTTATTTTTAAGAAAAAAATATTTTTCGAATGAAATACTTAAAAAATTAAAATTCAGGTGTATAATTTATTATTATTATTATTATTATTATTATTATTATTATTATTATTATTGTTATTGTTGTTATTGTTGTTATTATATTATTATTATTATTATTATTATTATTATTATTATTATTATTATTATTATTATTATTATTGTTAAAAATGTATTTATTATTTCTTTTTTGGTAAAAATTTTATGATTACAAATTATTCTTGGCTGAAATTAATGAATATTGTGTTGTGAAAGCAGGAAGAAATATTTCAAATTTATTGTTCCGTATGCAACGCCAAAAGAGAATTATATACCCAATTAACTGTATAAGAAATATATATCTTGCTTGAAAAAAAATCTGAATCGATAATTGTTTTCGAATGTGCATTCCTCCTTCTGCATATATATTTGTACATCGCCCTGCTTCTGTCTTATAAAAATTATCACGAGTGACCCCTTTCCAAAATCAGCAAAATCGCTTCAGGAGAAAATAGTTATTGACCAACATCTCAAACAACATCAAGATTCAAAACAACTCTGACTGAATTTTCACTACACACCGATCGGAGTTAAAACATATTGCAAATGTTTTAACTCAGATCTTTAGTTATATAAAGATCATTTTAATGCTAAAATTATTTGGAATCGGTTTAAAAGAAAAAAGTTATAGCCAAATTCACAATTTTTAGAAATCTAAAAATATTCACATTCGTTCACATTCAAAATTCGAAAGTAACTTGTTTGAAGTACAAAATGAAGTATAAAAGTAAAGAAAGAAAAGAAACTCATAATATTACTATTTCATTCCAACTTTTTCATTCTTCGTTTTGAGGTTCAAAATTACGAGTTGAAAAGTCCCAAAATGTTAAAAAGTTAAGTTGTTTTTAGTGTTTGCCGCAGAATTGTGCTTCACTTACTTCGCTTAAGTATTAGGTAGAGACTATAAAAAATTTTAAACAATCAAATATTATAGTCCCTGATATATGAATTAATTAAACATCCAGCCACAAAAATTGATTCGGTGTCTTTCTTCCTGTGTATTGAAATCTGTCTGTCCATTTTTTACGTTCCAAAGTCTGTCTGCCTTTCAGTCTCTGCACTTGCAATACAAACACTCACTTAACTGTAAATAAACATACATACACACACACACTTATATATTCATACAAATATATAGATGTATATATAAAAATTATTTTGACTTTATTTCGATTGCGGATAAATGCGCCATTTCTCAAATACTTAAAATTTTTTTGCGTCGCATACCATTTGCCATTGATTAATGGCTTTTTCAAGTTTTTCTCCTATTTTTTATATATAAACTTACATATATTTTTAATTTTATATATATTTTTCTTTTTTTTTCTCCATTCCATAGAATCAGTATGTTTGTAAGGCATCATTGTCGACCAATATTGCAGACAAACAAATATATTGTTTAAACACACACTCACACACACATATCCCTTTAACAAAAAATCTGACTTTAAGCACCCGAATAAATAAAAAAATAAAGAAATTGTTTCCGAAAATACTCTCACTTTGTTGGCAATGATTTTTTATTTTTATTCCAATTTTTGTTGCTTTTTTTGTATTCAAAAATAATTCTTTTTTGTTGTTGTTGTAGAGTTTTATGTCGTGTATGCGACACATTATTCCAGACATTTCGTGACAGGAACCTCTGAAAATTGCATTTCACTGCATTTACAAATTATAAGTGTTTGCAAATGTTTGTTAATGTGAGTGTGTTTGTATGTGTGTGAATGTGTTTTCTTTCTTTTTCATGAAAGAGAGTTTAAAAGTTCCCTCTTTTTCAGATCTTTTTTTCTTGAAGATTTTTTTGTTATTTTTATGTTTATATGAGTGCATAGTGCATAAGTGTATTGTTGTGTATGTGTGTGTGTTTAAGTAAATATTACTGTGAGATGCCAAAAAATGTTTAATAGTGTGACACTCGCGTTTAAATTTGTTATTTTTAAATATATACTTTTGCCAAGTTTACTTTTTCTTAACTTTTTGTGGATTCTTTTTTGATAAGTTTCTGGTTGTTAAATATTTTTTTCTTTTTCTGTTTCTTCTTCTTCTTCTGTAACAATCCAGTAAAAGTACTCTTTCCTTAGTAGTTTTTGTACAATTATTTTTCTATATGTTTAAATATGTTTAATGTTGGCAAGTCCCTTTTGTACTTGTATGTGTAAGTGTATATGTTTGTTATTAGTTTTTTTTCTTGTAATGTAGATATTTTTTTTATTTTTATTTTTGTATTATTATTCCATTCAAAAGATTTCCTAAGTGGCTTTGTGGAGTAGCTAAATTTAACATTTCACATTCAATATCCTCATCTACTTAGTTATTTTGCATTTATAATAAAAACATATTATAGTTGTAATGATATTTAAAAGAATAAATTCATTAATTTAGAAAAAATTCTACAAAATAGATCACTCCACTCATTGAAAACATACTCAAGACCACATTATTAATCCAAATTCAATGCATCATTTTTCATTTGTAGTCAAGTTTTCCTTTAAAAAAATTTTTATGAACATTTACTAAAAAAATTATTTTTGTATTTAAATTTAATTGTTTACTTAAAATTTCTTTTTTACAAAAAATTATTTTTTATTATTTATATTTTAATAAAAATTATTTTTTTAATAAAAATTGAATTTTTCACTAAAGATGCAATTTTTCACAAAAATTGAATTTTTCACAAAAATTGAATTTTTCACAAAACTTGAATTTTTCACAAAAATGTTATTTTTCACAAAAAATTCAATTTTTCACAAAAAAATGAATTTTTTCACATAAAATGCCATTTTTCACAAAAAAATGAATTTTTTCACATAAAATGCCATTTTTCACAAAAAAATGCATTTTTTCACAAAAAATGTAATTTTTCACAAAAAAATGAATTTTTTTACAAAAAATGCAATTTAAAAAAAAAATAATTTTTTTCAAAAAATGCAACTTTTAACAAAAAATTATTATTATTTTTTTTTTGCAAAATATTCAATCTAATCAAAAAAATTCAATTTTTTCAAAAAATCGATTTTTTTTTCATAAAAATATGTTTTTTTTAGAAAAAAAATGTTTTTTATTTTCACAAAATATTTTTTTTCACAAATAATGCAATGCAGTTTATCATTATCGTTGTAAATATCAAAGAAATTTCAATTTAAGAAAATTTTGCAAACTGAATTCACATTTAACAAAAAGTTCATATAGAATAAATGAACTTTTTCTTTAAGAATAATCATAAAGTTTTAATTCTTTTAAAAAATTATAGTAAAAGATTAAAATGAATAATTTGTTATAAAATACTCTTACACATGTACAAAATAATATGCATACACATGCATGTATTTCTAAGTGTGTATGTGTGTGTGTATTTTATAAAAAAAGTATTTATGTATTTATTAAAGTTCATATGTATAAATTTTTGCCTTCTCTATTACAGTATTATTATGTTTTGTATTTATATTGTAATATTGCATTTTAAAGTGTGTCTGTGTGTGTATAATATTTTATGTACATAAATTTATTTTAAGAGTTTTTCAAAGGGATTTATTTTGTAATTTTTTCTAACAATAGCAACACATATTTATTTTTATATAATTTTGTTTAATATTTTGTTGTTATTATTTCTTTTTTAACTATAAAATTGTATTTAGTTTAAGTTACAACAAGTATTATTAAAATTAAAATTAAAATGTTTATTTTCTTGTCAATTTAAACATTTTTCAAATTAAAATGAACAATTTTTTTTAAACATATTTATTTTTGTTATTTTGACGTAACAAAAAATGCTTGTTAAAATTAATATAGCCGACTATGCCGAATCTTCAATACCTTTCACCACAAGTTCATCTGAAGTAAATACATTATAATGCGTACATACACACTCACACATATACTCATAGACGTATACATTATATAAACGTTTTTCTTTAATATAAAACAGGAAATATTTAACTTTAACTTTTTTCTACTGCACCGATTTGGACCATTTTTGGAACGGTTATGAAATTCAAATAACTTAATAATTAAAAATAAAAATAACAATTTTACGAAAGTTCTTCGCTTGAACTGAGAGGTTTCCCCAGATATCGGTCTATATCATTAAATATATAACTAGGAAACTTTTCAGGACTATAACAAATACTCAGGTTAAATTTAATTGTGCTCTGTTAATTATTGTGGATCTTAGTGTGTTAACAAAAGATAAATAGATTCAGATTTTGATTTGATGCAGGAATATAATTATATTATGTGGTCTAAGATAATGCCTTTTTAGCGTTACACACGGAATGACAAAGTTAATATACACAGTTCACCACTTGTGGTAGTGGAAGGTATAATAACAATAGAGAGGAAGAGAGAGGAAGATAGGGAGTGAAAGAGAGCGAATGAAAAAACAAGTATTAATTAATATTATTTACTTTTTAAAAAATGCTTAATTGATTTATAAAAAAAATTTTGTATGTTTGCATTTGGAAAAATTTTATAAAATTTTAAAATAATATTTAATGTTTCAATTAGTGTTCAGAACAACAAAAAAAACATACAACGAAATAATAAAATGTAAAATTTTAATTATTTAATATTTTTGTTTAATATTTACACAGATAATTTGCAATATTCTGACTTTTTTACAATTAAGCTGCCACAATACAGTTCAATACTTGAAAAATAGATTTTGTGTTAAATTATATAAGTTAAATCTATTTTTTTTTAATTACGAGGGTAATTATTACATTAGGAATTTAATATCGAGTATCATAGCACAATATAAAACTTAAAAATTGTATATTTATTTTTATTTTTTTTTTAATTTTACTCTTTAATGCATTTTCTAATCATTTCCCCATTTTAATATTTAATGTTCAAAACATAAAAATGTAACCCTCGTTTAAGTATTAAATCCAAAAAGTATTTACTGAAAATCGTAAAGGGATTTTCATTAATATTACAGTAGATAAAAATAGCATTTTAAAAAAATATATATTTTCCACTTTTTTTTTTTGCTTTCACTCAATAGCTCCCCTGTTTTAAAACATGGCATCCATATATGTATATATACATATACATGTTTATAGATATGTTTATTTTTCTATACATATGTATTGTGTTTATATAATAACAATATGTTTTTAATGAATGCTTCACCAACTTCTCTCGAAATAACTATATTTGCAAATGTTTCATACCCAGAACTACTACAAGTGGTGAAAGAGGGATGTTGTGTTTGTCATATCGGAGGCAAAACATAAGACAATTTACACATAAGATTTAGTTCAGATTAACTGAAATAAAACTGAACTTGAACTGAACTAGAATTGAACTAGAACTAAACTGAACCAATTAGAACTGAAATACAGCTGAACTAGAACGAAACCAGAACCAAACTAGAATGAACTAGAACTGAATGAGAACTGAACTAGAACTAAATCAAGAATTGAATAACAAATTTTAACAAGAATTGTATCCAGAATTGAATCATATATTGATTAAAGAATTAAATTAAGAATTTAATCAAGAACTCAATCAAAAATTAAATCAAGAACTGAATCAGGATCTGAATTATAAACAGAATAAAGAACTGAATCATGAACCGAATCAAGAATTGAAACGAGTTCTAAACTAAAGAACTGAATGAAGAAGGGTATCAGAACTGAATCAAAACTTAACTAGGAATCAATCAAGAACTCGGGTAGAAATTCAATCAAAAACTAAATCAGGACCTAAATCGAGAGCAAAATTAAGAACGAAATCATAAAATGAATAAAGAACTCAATGAAAAGAACTGGATCCAAAACTCATTTAAGGACCCAATCGAAACATAATCAAGAACTGAATGAAGAAATAATTAAAAGTTCTGAAACAGAATAAAGAACTAAATCAGAAACTGAATAGAGAGCTGAAACAAGAATTCAGAACTCAATCAAAATCAAGAATTAAGTCAAGAACTAAATCAAAAAACTTAATCAAGAACTCCACAAAGAACTGAATCTATCATTGAATATAGAACTGAATGAACTTGAACTTTATTCGTCATTTGCCGAATGTAGTGCTTTCACTAGTATTTTTATTTTTTAGTTCCATTTTCTACTCCTCCCCTTCAATTTATCTTCAAAAATTTTATTGAAATTGAAAAATAAAATTTTATATTCGTTTACTTGAACCAAAAGTTTTTCGTTATAGATTTAAATCGTTATTGTTAATTCAACTATAAGAACATTGTTAAAAATAGTTTTTATTTGTTGCAGAAATTTAGTTTTAATTGATTAAATTTATTATTTATATTGTTGACATTTAAAATATTTTATAATAAATAAATAAATTCTGTTTGTTTTTCATTCCAGGTGAGTGGTTGTCTGGTTGTTAATTATCTTGGATAAATAATAATTTATTATGTAAGTTATTTATAATGAAATTAACTTAAATTTCTAAAATTATTAAGAAATCAACTTTTCTCCTTAATAAATTAAAGCCTTTCAAATAAATAATTAAATATTTCAAATTTTTTCAAATTAATTTTTTCTTCTATAATTTTAATATTTTATGTTTCCTTCAAAAAAAAAAGAAATCAATTAATTATTTTAATTGAAACATATTTAAATTAATTTCTTTTATCTTTTCTCCTCCCCAAATGAAAAAAATTAAAAAAAAAAAACAAAAAAGCAATAACTGAGAAATAAAGAAACGCAAAAAAATTAATTACACGTTTAATTACAGCTCGTTAGCACAACATCAAACGCATTAATAAATAAATGAAAGAAAAAGAATAAAAATTCATCTTCTGTTTGATCCAAAGAGAAAAAGGAAAAAATACGAATTAAGAGAAAGAAAAAATTTAAATAAAAGTTTTGTTTTCTCTCGAAACCCTGTCAATACATTTACAAAATAATACCAAACATAGTTACTCACACATACTCAAGTAATTTACAAATTTTTATAAATCCTTATGGATCAAAAAATGAAAAACGTTTACCTACAAAAATTTCCATATTGAAGCCATAAAAAATACCAAATAAATAGATTCAACAATTTGCTACAACAAAAAAGTGAAAAAAAGGTGAAACTTCAATAATAATTTAAGTTGTTTTTTATTTTAGAACTTTAACTAATTTTTTTAAATGAAAGAAAAGGGTCTGTAGCAAATATAATTATTAAAATTATGACGTTTAAACTCATTAAGCATTAATTCATTTGAAGTTGCAAAGAAAAGGTGAAATCAGGGAAAAATACTCGTTAACGTTAAACAATTGTCTTTTAAGAAATAATAAAAAATATCTAATTCAAAATCACTTTGATTTTATGGATCATTTGTAGATCTGTTCTGGTTCAGTAATACTTCAGTTCTTAATAAGTTTTTGATTCACTTCCTGATTTAGTTCTTGATTCTGTTTTGATTCAGTTTTTAGTTCAGTTCTTGAATCAGTTTCATATTTAGTTCTTGATTCAGTTCTTGATTTATTTCTTGATTCAGTTCTTAATTGGTTTTAGATTCACTTCTAGATTCAGTTCTAAATTCAGTTTTTGATTTATTTCTTGATTCAGTTCTTTATTGAGTTCTAGATTTAGTTCCATTTCTGTTCTAGTTCTGTTCTACTACTATTCCAGTTATGTTCTAGTTCTGTTTCTAGTTCCGGCACTAGTTTCTAGTACTGTTTACAGTTCTGGTTTTAATTCTGGTTCTAGTTCACGTCCTGTTTTAGTTCTCGTTATGTTCTAATACAATTAATATTCGCCACTATTCGAGTTCTGCTTTAATTCAAATTCATTTCAATTTATTCATTTAAAATTTCCTCATTTATTTTGTATCCCTGTTTAAAACTCTTTGATCTTTTAAATTTCGATCTTTTATATCTCCCCCATTTTTAAAACTATACTCCTTTTTTTTCTTAGCGTTTATCAACTTTTTAATGAATTTTATGTTTGAAATACGTTCATTATAGTGAAAATACAAATGAATTTGTTGCAACAGTAAACTACCGAAAAAAAGTTCAAGTTGTATATATATAGAAATGTATTTGTACATGGTAGCAAAATACCAACAACAAGAACAAAATGAGAAACATTGATAAAAAAGGACTCGCTAATGGTATCCTTTCACTAAAACCTCGAAGGCATTGTAGTGAAAAGAAAAAGGAATGGGATGAGAGGGAAACAATTTGTTAAAAAAACCTCGTATAAAAGGTAATAACTATTGAACTCTTCAGCAATGCCTCCAACACCTCCTTCCCAAGTATTTGGCTTTAACAATTTTTAGTGTTATTTTTATTTGAAATTTTTTATTTTCTTGATTTTGAACGACCATTGGAACTAAAACTACAGGTTGAAAATAAAAATCAACTAAGGATAACAAACACAAACGCAAAAAAACATACAAATGAAATATACATCAAAAGTATGTAAAATACTAGAAATTTGGAAAGGAACAGGAGCTAAAGGGGTAGGAGTAGTGTTGGTTGGTTGGTTGAAGGTAAAAAGTTGTTGATAATGGTGGTATTATTGTTTTAGTTGTTGTTGTTGGTGCTGTAGTGGCTAAAGTGGTAGAAGACTTTTCTACAATAAACTACCAAACTAAACAACAACAAAAATATACCAAAAAATATAGTCAAACCAAACCAAACCCAACCGAAAAACTATATAAAAAATTCAACACTTTTCATTGCTTATCGATCGCTTGGACTTGTTCTATGCAATGATATATATACATTCATTTGTATATGTATAAATTTATAAATATAAATGTTTGTTTGTGTACTTCAAATAGAATGAGAAGGAGGGAAGTCCATGTGCCGTTTATAATTTATACACTTTTATATGTATGTGTATATTGTAGGAAGGTACGTGTGCACAAAGAATTTGTTGCATACATCTTTTCATGGTTATAAAAAGAAGAAAAACCTTAACATTTTCTTTGTTGTTGTAAATTTGTATTATTTTTTTCTTTGGTATTATTTCCTTGTTGTTTTATAGTTGTAATATGTTAAAAGGATAAAGGAAAAATCATTTATGTATGCACTTACATAAGTACACACTCACTCACACACACAACAATGCTCACATACATGCACGTGACTTATAACAAAAAAATGAACAAAATAAAAAATTATATTTTGATGCATTTTAATACATATTTGAGCGTTTCTTGTAGTAACAATGCAAATACAACTAAAAAATATATCCTTTCTTTTAGTTTTGATATATTAAAAATCATATATTTCCAACAAAATTTAAAAAAAAAATAATAATAAAAATAATAAAAAGAATTGTTATATAAAATATTGATATTAATAGTATTCACAATTTACAAGCGTTAATATTTAATTTTTGTAAAATTAATATTAAAATCATTTTTTTCACTTTTTATATTTTTAATCTAGTTTAGTTCTAGTCCTGTTCAAGTTCTGTTTAGTTCTGTTTTAGTTCTGTTCTAGTTCAGTTCTTGTTCAGTTCTAGTTCAATATTGGTTTAGTTCCATTTTAATTCCAATCGTGTTTTAGTTTAGTTATTTTAGTTTCATTTAAATAGAGTTAATATATCTATCTAATATAAAAAACTTATATCATCGATTTTGTTATATTTTATCTGAACCAAAGTCCTTAAATATATTGATAACTATAAAAAGAACGTTTTTCCCAAAAGTATACTTCAAAGGTTATACAAATACATTTTACTTAAATCCTTCACAATCAATATTTCTTTTAGTTGCTGCCACTTAAATAGAAAAACCATTGACATTTAAAATGTGAACTCCTTAAATATAACATTTTCCAACTAAATGCATAAATAAGTTTGATTCATCTTCATCTTTGAAACAAACTTGAGAAATATTTTCCAATTTATAAGCAAATCCATTCACATTTGTATTAGTCTTAACGTGTATGTGATGAGTGTGTGTGTGTGCGTGTGTATGAGTGTAAGATACATATACATTTATACAAATTTTATGTCATACCTAAAATTTACTTGTTTTCTTTTCATTGAATATTTTTGTATACTTTTTGCAGGTTTTTTCTCCTCCTCCTCTTTATTTGTTTGTTTGTTTATTTGTTTACTTTCATAAAGTTTATTTATTTTTCCAAATATGCATGTAATTGCATAATATTTTTCCATCAACTATTTATGCAACATACAAGAAATAAAAAATAAAAATAGAGAGAGATTTTTTTGGAAATTATTTAAACGAAATATGTAATATTGATGTATGAGTTCATCAATAGAATTTTGGATGGAAAAAATATAGCAAAATAATACAAAAAGTAAGTAAATATTGGAAATAATAATATACAACTTTAATATATATTTTTATACCCTCCACTACCACATGTGGTGAAGAGGGTATATTAACTCTGTCATTCCGAGTGTAACGCTGAGAAGGTATCATATCAGACCCCTTATTTCTGTTGCATCAAGTTAAAATCTAAGTCAATTACGTTCTGTTCGTTTGTCATACATTTACATACTCCATAATGTATATATATTCTTGTATTAAATCAAAATCTGAGTTGATCTGTCTGTCTGTCCGCCCACGAGTTTGTTGTAAGCACGCACATCCACAATAATTGACAGAGTTTAATGAAATGTGGCCTAAGTATTTTTTATAGTCCGGAAAAGTTTCCTATTTTAAACCTGCAGATTCTGTTTAATATATATTAATAAGTATATACCGATATCTGAGACAACCTCAAACTTCAAGAAGAACTTTCATAAAAAAATTATAAATGATTAAATTTTGCCATAATAAAACTCCAAAAACTATTAAAATCGGTTTAGTAGAAAAAAATTATAGCCAAAAATATACAAAAAAAAAAATATGACTTATTAAGTGTCCTTTATTATTAAAAAAAACTATATATATCATACGAATGTGAGTGTTTGTGTAAGAAACATAACGCATTTGTGGTAAAGGGTATTAAAAATTCGGCATAACCGAATATGACATTCTTACTTGTCCTCTATTTAGTTGAAATTTCTCATTTTTTTTAAAATCTATGTACGATTTTAAGGATGTATTCTTGTGTGTTAATGTGTATGTGTGTGTTATGTGATTTAGTTTATTTATAAATCAATTACATTTAAAACATTTGTTACATCTGCTAACAAAACTTAAAGCAATAACAAGTAAAAATAATAACTAACAAATAAATAGAAATAGAATAAAACTAAATAACAACAAAAGCAACAGAAAAAAATCGAATACAAAATTGCAAATAAAAAAGTTTACGTTGCATGCAACAATACCAAAGACAATAACAACAAAGAGAAGGATTTTACAACCATAGAATGGGAAACAAAAGAATATAAAACGGAAAATAAAATAAAAATGAAACAAAGGCAAGAGTTAAAGTAAACATAATACAATTTATACACACACATATATAAATATATAGTATATGTATATGCATTTGTATGCAGAAAACATGAAAAGCTTTCTATCTTCTATCTATAAGAGTTACGTCAATAAACTACAAAACAAAACGGGGTAAATATAACTAACGACCATTTTGTTTGAATCGCACTTTACTAAACGTAGTTACTAATGCAAAAACAATACATTCATACACTTACCCTTTTCACTTCTACACACACACACACACACATACACTCATACATATATCGAACCAACCAGACAGACACAACAGAATTGGATACACATGAGTACAATCAAGACAAAAACAAAAAGAACACTTTTTACTAAAACAACAAAAGCAAAAACAACGACAACAAAAAGCTTATGTTGTGTACTTTTAAGCCAGAGTTTTAAAAGTATTTTGTTGTAGAAAGAAAAAGTTCAAAATAACAGAAACAAGGAAATAAATAAATAAATTATATTTTAAGTTTATTGAAAAGTGCTGAAAGAGTTTTTTTATTTATTTTTTTTATTTTATTTTATTTATTTTGAAGAGAATGGGAGAGTTTTTAAAAAAGATTTGTTGCTGGATTTTTGTAATGTAATAAATTAAATTTTACATTTAACATAAAACTAGCAACAGATTATTATGTACACAATAAAGTTAAGAGTAACTTAAGTTGTCATAACTTTAAAGCTTTCAATATGGAAAACAAAATCTTAACAATTGACGTTGTTAATGTGTATGAAAATGTTAGGAAATTTTCATTTGAAATTGGAAATGTAAAAATATTTGTTTTTTTAGTTTAGTTTTCTGTTCTGTTTTTAGTTCATTTCTATTCATTCAATTTCTAGTTCATTTTTGGTTAACTTTCTAATTAAGCTTCCCGTTCAGTCCCTGGTTCATTTATAAGTTTAGTTTTTCGGTGAGTTTTTCTTTAGCTCTTAGCTCAGTTCGATGACCGGTGCATAGTTAATTTTCTAAGGAGTGAGATCGAAAAAGTGTTAATAATAATGAAATTATTATTATTAATAAATAATAATAATTTCAATTAATTGAAATTGTTATTACAATTTACAACAAAAAATATTTAAATAGTAATTAAATTTTGAACCATTTTCGTAAACCCATCCATTAACGTTTTCAAAGTTCTCTCTGTCACCTTGCTCGTAGTTATCTCCATTCAATATCTACCGCACTTTTGTGCTCTTCAATTCTCTTTTAACAAGAGTCCAACATCTCTCTACTGATCATAGCTCCGAACAGGAACCAGGTTTTCTATCAACGGACAAATTCCCTCGGTACTGTTTAACGACAGTGGAATCAGTATGACGCCAGGCCTTTAAATGCTTTTCCAACATTTGTAGGACCAAATTGGGCTCGAAAAATATGTAATAATTTCAGAATTTCATGATCAAAAAAATCAAAAAAATTTTGGTTTAAATGTTTAGGAAAAAAACGTGTTAAGATATTTGCAATATCACTCATTTTATCAAATCATAATTCAGTTCTTAATGTATTAAAACAATTTCAAATTTAGCTTCTAGTTTCAGTTCTACATCCAGTTCTTAATTAAGTTCGTTTTTCAGTCATTGAACTATTTCCTGTTTCAGCTCCTTATTCAGTCCTTGATTTAGTTCTAAAAACAGTTTTTGATTCACTCTAGTTCTCTAGTAGTTCTTGATTAAATTCTTATTTAAATTCTAATTCAGTTCAAGGGAAATTTTAGTTGTAGTTTAGTTCCAATTCTGCTCTCGGTCTAATTTCAATCTCTACTTCAGCTTCTTCTCACATATATATGTTTGCCATATGTGAAGAGGCAAAATGTTAAAAATTTTATATATTTTAAAATTTCGTAAAATCAGTAAACAGTAAAATTTAAAAAATCGTAACCTCTAAAAATATTTAAAATTTCTAAATTTCATTTTCGAGTTTAAATAAAATAATGAAATTATAAAATTTTAATCTATTTTTGACACTCTTCCAAAAAAAAATATGTTAATTCAATAAAAACAAACTTAATTGTCACACGAAATATTATTCAGACAAATTAAATAATCTCACTTAATAAATTTACTCAATTTAAACAATTTGATACACTCTCTCGCTCTATATCTCTCACACAGTTAAATTCAATTCGCTAAAATTAAATAAAATTCAGTTTTAATACCCTCCAAAAAGGCAACAAAACAAAAAATAAGAGAATAAAATAAAATCCTCTTAAATCTATTCCTGGTTTTAATGCTCTGGTGTACAAAACAGGATGTCAGCTAGAGCAGGCATTTCAATGTATTTTGTCTATTTATTTAAATGAATTTAAATACCATTTCAATACATTTAAAAACCTATAAACTAACACATATGTACACATACACATTTATACATTCATAAGATTCAGTTTGGTTTTTTCATTTTGAAAATGGTATTTCAATATTGTCGTTCCCAATTTTCATATCAATATATAGACAAAGTATTGTTTTTGCTTTTTATTAGTGTTGTTGTTGTTGATTATTCTATTTGTTAATACATTTGTTTAATATTGCCTACTACTGGTGTTGGTGTTGTTGTTGCCTTTGTTATGTTTTATTGTATGTTTTTTGAGTCTTTATTTTAGTGTCTTTGGGCTCATCCATTGCTATTCAGTTTCATTGTATTTATATGTTAGTATGTATCCTGACCCTGTCATGTTTATGTATAGTGCAACTTGTTGTTGTTGGCATTGTTATTGTGGTGTTGTAAACAATTTCGTGTCATCCGCAATTAGGCAGGTTCTCGCGTAATATCGATTTAATTGCACGAAAAATAGTTGCAGTACTTTGTAGTTTTATTTCGTTTTTTTATTTTCAACGAAGTTTTTATAAAACAAGAAGTGTATACATATGTTTAATGTATATATGTGTGTGTAGCATTTCACACATTTTCATTTGTATATAACATTGTATATTTGGTGTTTATATGTTCGGTTTATTGTTCTATATTCTCTTAATACATGCAACTTTTACAAAGCTTTAATAAAACAATATTAAATAAATTGCAAATACATACGTATTTAGCTTAATAAATGTACACACATATATACTTACAAATGTGTGTAAACATATGAAAAATAAAATCACCATAAAGTTTTACTATTTTAGTTTAATAGTTCACTTACTTTTTAATGCACCAAATTTATTAGAATTGTTTGTCTTGAAAGGATGTAGATTGGAATAAGATAAGGGATCAATTTGAAAAGTCTTTAAAGTTCACAAAGTTTTGTTTTAAAAATTGTAATGTTCTGGACTGGATTAAGAATAAAGTCACGAACTGCAACAAAAACTGAATCAAAAACAAATATTAGGAACCGAGTTTTAAATTGAATTAATCTCTGAATCAAGAACTGAGGCACCAATGAATTAACTGAATAAGGAAGTGAATCATGAACAGAATCAATTACTTCATTCATCATGAACTGAATAAAGAAGTGAATCATGAACATAATCTAGAACATAATCAATTACTTCATTAAGGACTGAAAGAAGAACTGATTCCAGAACTGAATAGAGAATGAAATGAAGAACTGAATCAAGAACTTAAAAAAGAACTGATTCAAGAACATAATTAAAAACTGAATTAAGAAGCGAATAAAAAACTGAGTCATAAATTAAGAACTGAAGCAAGAAATGAATCAATAACTTAATCAAAAATTCAATTGAAAACTCAATCAAGGACTAAAGCAAAAACAGAACCAATAACTGATTTAAAAATTGAATGAGGAACTAAGTCAAGAACTTAATCAAAACTTGAATCAAAAACAGAATCACTATGGACTGAAAGAAGAACTAATTCTAGAACTGAATAAGGAACTAAATCAATAACTGAATCGGGGACTAAATCTATAACTCAATCAGAGACTGAAAGATTAACTGTTTCCGGAACTTAATCAAATATAGAATCAGAAACTGATACCAAAATATTTTCCACAACCGAATCGAAAACATAATCTGGAGCTGAGTCAAGATCTAATCCAAAAACTGAAAGAACTATAACTGAAACTGAATTAGAATTGAATCAACAACTAAGTGGATAACAGCACAATCTATGTAATATTTGAGAAATAGGGAGAAGAAGCATAACTTTCATTTTGATCCCTTCGTATTTGCTTTTATCAGATCGAATATTGAAATTACGTTTTCATATATCTTTCGTAAATAAAGTAGTACTGATTTCGTCATTGATCTAATTATATTTTAATATTCTTCTAAAACCTTTTCAGATGGCCCTCCACATTAATATGTTCATGTATTTCTATTTACATATAAATTTATATTAACACAACAAAATGTTTTTTTGCATGTATGAATGTTAATTTAACACAAATGCTTACACCTGTATGTATGTGTTTGTACACAAAACACTATTACACATGTTAAATTGCATTTAATAAATGTGTATAAACAAACACACATAACTATACTTTTAAAATTATCTCTCTTTCTCTAGTTATAATAATCGATTATAGACAAACAAATATTAGCTGAATTGTATTTATAAATATTTTACAATGCACTGTGGGTCAGAAACAATTATTTTAGAAAATAATAAATATAAATAGAATTGGTTGGTTTTACAAGCAATAAGAAAATAGTTTTTGGAATTAGAAAGGAAATTCGTGTACTTGTTGCATTCTAACAACAAAATGGTGATAGAAGGTATATTAACTTTGACATTTCATGTGTAACTAGTAGAAGGAATCATGTAAAATCCCAGTATATATAAAGTGTATATATTTTCGCATCATAATCTGAATCGATTTAACCATGATCTTCTGTCCGTCTTTTGAAAACATTTTCACTTTTTATAGAAATCGTAATCGACTTAACCAAAATTGCTGGTTATAAACAGTTGCAAATAACGGGCCGATTATACTAATAAAAATAAATTAAAGTTTTTATTAAGTTACTTAAACTTAAAAAAGTTATTATGAAGGCTCCTAAAGAAAATAGGAGCCTTCATTTTATTGTTAGACTTGGTACATTCCTCTGCTACATCTGCAAATTCCGATTTATTTTGTCCCATTGTGCGTTATATAATCGTAACGTGTTTCTAATAAATGGAAAATAATATGCTTTAATTGTTAATTGTTATGGGTCATAATGAAATTTCAACATTTGTTTATGATAAAATTATTTTTAATTTGTTTATTTTAAAGGGAACAAACAATTATATAATTATAAGAAATTTTATGATTTTAAGTAGAATTTTTGATGGAACAAATATTTTAACAACCGTAATACGGACATAAAACAATTTAATTGTATAATTTTAAATCAAAATTGTTATAATAAAGATCAGGGATTAATTTAAGCTTTTATTTATACTAACTATATTAGTTATCAAAACTTAAATTAGGGTTTCTTATTTCATGGTTTTCCCCTGGAAGTTTAAGAAAAAATCTATAATTATTTTTTTTTTAAGTTTTCTAATGGAAAATTCCATATTCAACTCTGCCGAATCTTAAATATCCTCCAGTGTTTCGATATTCATGAAATTTTAAGTCGAAGTTTAAAGAAAGTTTCTATAAAAACTTTAATTTTTATCCATTTTATAAACATAAAGCTCTATTCTGGGTAATAGTCCTAATTTGAATCTCCTTAAGAGTTTTTTAAGATTTACTCTCTATTCCGGAATAAGGCCTAATTAACCCGAATTAATTATATATATTAAATATAATAAATATGCCATTTTTAAAAAATGTATATGATTAAAAGCTTATTCCCAACAAGGTCCTTGAATTGGAGCTAAGTTTGATATAATTTTCATTTACAATAAATATATGAGAAATTTGTCTTTTAAATTACGATCCATATAACACACTAATATTCCATTGATCTGATTTAAATCAGTTTTTAGTTTAATAATGTATGTCTATAACTATTTTGCTATTGAGGCGGTATAGCAAGTTTTAAATAAAAAACCGCTTAGAACAAAAACAAACAATTTGAAAAAATTTCTTTGAATTCTTAGTTGATTCTTTCTGGAGTCACACGCGGAGGCAATTTAACTTCCTCACTTGAAATTACTCCCGAAAATTCACGATAGGAATATCCCGAAATTTACAAAACTGAATTTCCCGGGCATCACGGGAACTTTTCCCGTGGAGAAAACCTTACTTAAATCATATTTTAATTAAACAACTTTAAACTTAATTTAATCTATTTTTCTATTTTCTTATTTCAGGTACGTTTAAAGTTTTTTCATCAATTTCCCTAAATGCCCCTAAATTATATAAATGTAAGTGATAAAATAACACTTTCAATTATTTATATTACAAATCTTTAACATTATTAAATAACAATGAACTTGATTCTTTGTTCCAATTTTTTTCTTGTTATTTACAGAAAAAAATTGTCAAAAATAAAATTTTCTTTTTATAGAAATTTTCAACGCTTCAGGTTTTTCAGTTTAACAAAGAAAAACACATTTCAAAAATCCTTTTTCTGTTTTGCTCCTTAAGAAATTGTTTAACACCTTCAATTATTTATTTATTATTATTTTTTTAATTTAATTTTACTCTCCTCTCTCTTTATCGTTTTCTTCTCACACATTTCTCTTATATGCTGTCAATATTTTGGAAAGAAATTATATTATTTTTCTTACGTAACACAAACAACAGCAACAACTACAATAACAGTAACAATAACATTGTTGACAGTTAGTACATTTTGTGGTTTTTTCATTTGTTGAGTACAACAAAAAAGGGCTGAGGAAGTACAAATTTTATTTGTTTATTTCCTGTATTTGTTGTAAATAAATATTCAACAACAAATGTATGTATGTATTGTATGTATGTATTTATATGTACACACACATGTACTTGAGTACATTTGTAATGTATCAAGGAGTTGTTTTTATATATAAACACTTAAGTTTATATATACTTATTCATACATCCAAGCAAACTGTATATTGACACATTTGTGGTAACATTTATACACATATGAGAGACATATTCCTTTTGTGAATGAATTTATTTCGGTTTTTCATTTTTTGGTAACATTTTGAAAATCAACTTAGAAAATTTTACAGAATATTTAGAGAATTAGATCGTTTCAAATAATGTTCATCATGTTTGTTGAGTTCTTGATTCACTTCTTGATTCCGTTTCACATTGATTTTAATATTAAGTGCCGGATTCAGTTCTAGATTCATTTCAATATTCAGTGCCTGATTTATTCAGTCATTCAGCTCTGGAGTTAGTTCATGATTTAGTTTTTGATTCATTTTTTGACTAAGTTCTGGATTCAGTTCTTAAATCAGTTTTTGGTTAGGTTTTTTATTCAGTTCTTGATTTAGGTTTAGATTCAAATCTTGATTCAATGCCTACTTCATTTCTAGTTCGTTTCAGTTTCGATTTAGTTTTTGACTCAGTGTTAATTTAGTTCTTGAGTCATATCTACTTTCTAGTTCCGTTTATAGTTCAGTTTATAATTCAAATTATAGTTCAGTTCATAATTTAGAATTTCTGCTTCAGTTTCTAGTTCAGTTTCGAGTTCTGTTTTAATTCACTTCCTACTTCGTTTTATAGTTCAGTTCAATTAATTCTTTGTATCTTATAGTTCATAGTTTAGTTTATTATATCGCCATTATAATCAATATTAAATATGGACTGATATTTATCAAATAATCCCTGTTTTTATCTAAGATCCAAAAAAGTATCCATTCTTTAAAATCCTTTAATTTCCTTTATACAATTCTATTCATTTTACTGTAAATGCTCTACAGCATGAACTTAGAAGTTTGTTGATTTTGTAAACTGTCTGTCTTTCTGTCTATCTTATTTTTGAATGAGTGTCATTTTTTGCTTCCATGGTTGGTTTGTTACATGGTTAAATGGTTGGTTGAGTGACTGACTATATTTATATGTATATAGTTAACTATATAGGGAAGGATGTGTGTAAATGTTTAGCTTTTTATTCTGTTAAATATTCTGTTTTAAAAATTTCTTTTCTTTCCCTAAATATTAGTTTTTTCTATTATATTTATTATTATTGTATAAAATACAATTGCGTTGTGTTTTTATTTAAACTCCCCAATTTTTGTCTTATATCTCGTCTTTAATATAGTTTTACTTTCTAGATATAAGATTTGGATAAAATATATGGAAAAAGTAGAATATTTTTAACTTTATACGCTGTTACGCTACTGATGCTGTATTTAGAAAACAACTGAAATTTTTGTGAAGTAAAACTCCTACTCACTGTCATGCCGATTGTGTTAGAATAAAAATCTTGAAGAGATATTAAAATCGTATACATGTATTAGAGCAAGGGTTGCCAGGCGGTCTGGAATAAACATATTTGTAAAGTTAGAAAAAAATAATAAAAAAGAAAATTAACAAATCATCTGGTGTCCAATTAAATTCAATTTTTTCAGTTACGGGTCTAATATTGTGTTGTCATAAAATCGTTTTATTAGTTGATATTTCAGTAGTTTCTAAATCAAAAAAATATTTAAGGTTTGAGCTCGAAAAATTCTTAACACGCAGCCCGATAAGCCAAAAAGGGTACCAAACGTTAAAGCTAATGCAGGTTTAAAAATATACAAGAGTAAAAAGGTACCTGACCATAAACAAAAGGCGGAAAGTCAAGTCAGGTTTTCTAAAAAAATATTTTTGCTGCATAATAGATAACGAATGTTTATAAAAAAAGAAGTCAAAATTTCTTTTTCCATTAATATGACTTCATAATGTGGCGATTTATCATCGTGTCACTATGGATAATAAGCTCTTAAGTGTTACAAGAATAATACGAACCTAAAGCCAGTGGCAAGATATTGAACTCTTATTGAAAGAGAATTGTTAGCACAAAAATGTTTTCCAAAAGCTTCCTAGATTTAAAACGAAGATGGACTCTAAAAACGTTAATGGTAGGATATTCGAAAAAGGTTTAAAATTTCATCACTAGTGATTAAGTCTATAAAAATAATTTCAAAAACAATTTGAATCAAATAAAAAAATATATCTGTAAGTTTAGTGGTTTCGCTTTTGTTAACATATAAGTATGTAAATAGTTTTTCGGTTTCACTCCTTAAACATCTTGGATAAATATTTTTCTTCGATAAAATACGTATTTAGGGAAAAACATATTCTTGGTCAATAAATATGCTGGCAACACCAGTAAGTATTTATTCGAGTATCTGTGTGTGAGTGCGTCAAACTGCCACGCGCTCAATTTGTTTTATATCTTCTATTTTTATTTGCATTTTATTTTTAGATGTTTATTTTTCTTATTTTTTACGACTTCTTCCTTTCTTTATTTTTAAGAAGAGGGGATTTCAAAAGCAATAAAAACTTCTAACACTACTTTGTTAACTAAAAGATATCACCCACCTACACATATACAAATATCCCTACAAATAAATCCATATGGATGTGGATCTTAATATAACGGCAGTTTTCTTTGTTGTCTAGGTTATGTACGTTTTAGTTGTTGTTGCTTTCTTTCCTGATATTTTACACATGTTTGTTTGTTATTATTGAGTTTTTTTTTTGCTGTTGTTGCCGCTGCCACCTCTGATGATATTTGTGATTCTACCGATGTTGCTGATTATATTATTTGTTTATTTGTATTTGTTACCCATTCGCTGTCTCGCATATCTGTCGGTTTGTCGACACATTTAACATCAACAAATAAGTAATTGCTCTCTATATCTCACTCGTTGCTGGGGGTGTCATATATTTATTGTATTTATCATTGTTTGTATGTGTGTTTGTATGTCTGTTGTTTATTATCCTTTTATACCGGAAGTTTATTGCTATAAATTACATCAGCTTGTTGAACTAAAACATCAGATTCATACTTCGTTTAATAAAATAACAACAATTTAATGCTAAACTGAAAATAAAACTAAATTAAAAGTAAAAATATTTAATATCGGGTATTTAGCAGATATAATTATAACATTAATTAGTTAAGGGAATTAGTAATTTCATTAAATACTAAAACATCAAAATAATACTTTTTAATATCAATTACGATCCTTTTAACATTGAACTCATAGTAATTTTTATACCCTACACCACCGCTGATAATTAGAAAATGGTGTTACACCCATCTTTGACTATACTGTTCGACTAAGAATCAGTTTCTGACTTGATTAATCAATATCCCATATAACCCCCAGAAAAATTCATTCAGATAAAACGGATAAATTTCTACATAAATGATCGTTGCACAATAATGTAATGTATATTACGTAAACACCATTTATAGCCAACGTTGTGATGTAGGGTATTGGATGGTCGGACTTGACCGATTATAACATTCTTAATTGTTTTATATTCATCCGTGTACGAAAAAAAATATTCGTTATCAATAATTTATTCACACATCATTTTTCACTTCTCCAAATTCACACTTTATTTTAGAATTTGACAAGATAACTTTGACATTATTCACAATTTCTTCATTATCCCCTCAAATTGTAGTTAAACAATTTATCAATTGATATTAAATGATTTTTAACCTCCTCTAATGCAAACAAACATAACATCATCCTGAACGTTTCTATACAAATATACATACAAACATTCATCCACCTATCGAAAATGGCTTAACAAATCCCTAACAGAAATAAGAAAAAATATGTTTAACGCAAACATAAACAATGTTTCGCGCTGTATAACAACAAATGGCAACTACAACAACAACATGTTTATTAGTTTTTCAAGGTTTTAAATTGAATTTATGGAATTTGTATAAATACACATACACTCATATTGACAAATACATACATCCACCTAAAAAAACATATATGTTGTCTTCTGGTTTAATGCATCGAAATTGCTTTTATAAGGCCATTAGCTAAGACTCTTCTGATGCTGGGATCAGTGGCTGAAAGATGGAACAACAACAACAAAATAAATTCCTCAACAACATGAAATCTCAAAACATAAAAACAAATAACACAAATGGCGTTTGTTTAGCTTTTCAAACATATACATATAATGGTATATGTTAGAAAGTGAGTTGCCAGATTTAGTTAGAATTACAAAAAGTACCAAATTTTCCATATTTTGGAAAAATTATACTTTTTCACAAAAATTTAAAAAAAAAACAAAAATTTCAAAAAAATTTCACCAAAAAGGAAAATTCAGCAAAATTTTTATAAAATTTATTTTTTATTTATTATTTATTATAATATAAAATTGCATCAAAAACTCCTATAAAGCAAGTGAAAAGTTTTGATCCATAACAGAAACTTTTATAAAAATTTCACTAAACATATAATATTTCTACAAAAATTCAAAATTTTCTTAAAAAAAAATTAAATTTTAATTAAAAATTAAAGTTTTTGTTTAGACTCTAAAGATTCAAAAACATTTTAGTTTTCATTGAATTTTAACAAAAAATTGCAAGTTTCACTTAAAAATTGAAAATTTCACTAAAAATTTAAGTTTTATCAAACTTTAAAATTTTATACAAACATTTTGTTTAAATCTACATTTTTCATAATTAATTCCATCGGTACAAAATATTCTCCAAAAATTAAATATTCATCCAAAATTAAAACTTTCACAAATATTCAAAATTTTGCAAAAATTAAAAAAAAAAATAAAATTTCAATTTAAAATCAAAATTTTCATAAAATAAATAAATAAATAATATTAATTATATTAACTTATAGCGAATAATAATTTATTGCGAATTCTAAACTTCACAAAGAAACTAATGTTTAGATTCAAAATTTATTTTATTAAAAATTCAAATTCTTTTTTAATCTCAAACTTCCACTAAAAAATTAAATTTTCTTTAAAAATTCAAGTATTTAATAAAAATTTAAATTTTTTGTCGAAAAATCAAACTTTTACTAAAATTTTAAAATTTAAACTAAAAATTAAATATCAAAAAAATCATATTTTCATTTAAAATTCTCTAATTTTCACTAAAAACTCAATTTTTTACTAAAATGTCGCTAAAATTTCAGTTTTTCCATAAAAAAACTAAATTTTTAATTAAAAATTAACATTTTTCATTCAAAATTGACATTTTCACTAAAAATTTGAATTTTCACAAAAACTTAAAATTTTCACAATAACACAAATCCTCAAATCAAACCAAAATTCAACTTTGGTTTAACAAATTCAGTAGAAATATAGTTATACACCGATATCTTTTTTAAAACATCATCTTTATGTTTTTTTTTTAACATTGTTGGTGAAAGATATAAATTTGGCTGGACCCTGAATTATAGCAGATATCATAACGGATTATTTTGCTAACAATTCAAATACATCTGGTAACCTTGCAAAATGTATCTTTGTATCTGCAAGTTATTTAGCTATTGGCATTTATTGGAGGATTTTTATTTTGTTAGTTCGTTTAGACTTGTAGCTCTTGTATGGTACAAGGGAACAACGTTTGTATAAACAACTTAAAAACAACATAAAGAACAAGTGAAATTGTTTTTCAATATAACCAAACAACAAAATATTTTTTAAACATACACCCATACATATGTATATACATATCTACTTGTAAAACATAAATGTTGCTACGAATGTATATTTTCAGTTGTTTTTTGCTTCTTCTTTATTATCTGTCAGCAGTTGATGTTAGAAAAGCCATAAATTAAAACATATGTTCTCGAAATTGACAATAGGAAGCTTCTTTATATCCTTCACATATCCTACTTTTCACTCACTTGCTTACACACACAAAAAAGGCGCAAGCAACAGAAAAAAACAGTACAAAACAGCAAAAAATAATAAAACAAATACAAATTGTTTACAACGTTACATATGTGAGTTCGTTTTCTACATGTATATGTAATATATACATATATTGAGGTACATTCAAACAAATATATGTTAGATATTTATATCAGAAACCCAGAAAAATACGAAAACCTCAATCATATTGTTACATTACATACATATGTATACGTTACATTACACTAACTTTAAACAAAGAAAAATAAAAAATACAACAAATTTCATTGAAAAGGACGATCTTTTACTAGATTTAGTTGACGTTAACATTGGTGGCAGTGGCGTTGTTGTTGTTGTTTTTGTTGGCGGCATCATATGAATGAAAACAATACGACACAACGACTTTTTGAAGAAGATTTAGCGCGGCAAGTGTGGATTTTCACAAAATTCTATTTAAGCTGTGCAAACAAAGTGTAAACAATTGTAAATGTAACAAATAACATTTACCAAAATCATACACACATACATACACATATGTCTATGAAAACACATACAAACACATAAGACTATAAAACCATACACTCAATTTTATAAGCAAAAATATAGAAAAAAATAAAAACGAACGTATAAACAAAGTAGTTATTTCATCTAAATAGTTTGTAGTTTTATACAACATATGTAATATAAAAATACAGTATAGATTAAGAAAAACGAACTTCTTATTAAAAAAATAAACTATTCTAGTAAATCAGATTTTGATTTGATGCAAGAATATATAAACATTATTCCTTCTTAGCATTACGAAGGGAATGACAAAGGTTATATACCCTCTTTAACACTTGTGGTGGTGGTAGGTTTAACAAACGAGCTAAAGCCAAAAAATATGCAACATTTTATTAAAATTAATGTTCCTTGATATTCAATTTATTTAAGTCCATAAATGAATTCCTTTCTCTTAAAATATTTTTCATTCGTTTTGCCTATGTCTCACTGTTTTGTATTAATATATGTGTTATATGTTTGTATGGCGTAATAAATTATGGTCTTCGTAGAAATACAAACATTTCTTGCTTGTTTTCATTTTTTAATACATAGCGAAAATAGGAAAAGAAAACCTACACACTAACACACTTATTTCAACACATATACACACATCCATATACCCATGTACACATACTTAACCATGGATCCTTTTAAAAATATATATTCAGTTTCAACTGAAATTTATTTCATTTTTATAAACATTTTATTAAGTTTATTTAGAAAATTGTTGCTTTAAATTTCTCTTTTTCACTTAAATCCTAAAATCCAAAGAAACGGCAAAAATATATTGAAGAAATAAAAAAGAAAAATACTCAATTTCATTTCTAAAAATAAATAAGAAGGAGCAACTGCTTTTTTGATTTGAAGTCTCAAATTTTATCGAAAAAAATTCGATTTATTTTAAATGAAATTTTTTCAATCTGTTTATATTATGTAATCGATATAAATATCAATTTATTGAGATTTATTTCCAAATTTAGTTTGATTCTTCATTTTTCCTTGAATTTTGCAATTGTTGACATAATGTAAAGAATAAGAATTTTGAAATTTTATAAGTTAATAATAATTATAATGCATTATATACATGAGGTAAATAATTTATAATGACAATTCATTAACATATTTTCATATTTAATTATTTCCAATATTACTGGATTAATTGTTTACATTATATAAATAATGGAAAAATTAGAATTTAATAAATTTACAACGTATTATTTACAAGGGGAATTAAAAAATGGAATATAAAAAAAAACAATTTAACTTCATCTTTTAATTTTTTACATTAGTTACACAATTTTTGACATGAGCATTTTTCAAAGTTCAATAAGCAATTTTCTAATATAATCAAATTACATGAGAGTTCCAAAATAAGCCTTAGAATTCTTGCTATAATTTGTTTTTTGACATTCTCCTGTAATTTTTGTCATTATGTAAATAATGGAATTTGCAATTTTACAACTTTACAATAAAAATAGTCAATTAAAATGGGATACATAATAAATAATAATAATGATTACATAAGAAATAGTAAAAAATTCAATTTGTTCCTTTAAGTTGGTTTATTTTTGACATCATTTCCTAAATTGACATTATGTAAATAATGAATAAAATATTTTATAATTTTGCAATAAAACTTTATTAATTACGTAAAGTATATAACTATAAAAATTTTGATTTAAAAATTCAAATTACCTTATTAATATAACAATTTTTTACATTAGTTTAAATATTGACATTATGCAAATAATCACAAAATTTTTATTTTACAAAATAACAGTGATAATAAAATTAAACATATAAATGTTCATTATTTACATTAAAAAATAATTGTTAATACCAATTCTGATAAAAATTTCAGCGTACTTTCAATATAAAATATTAAACTTGATTGAAAAATAAAATATTTAGAATTACTCTTATTCTTAAATTTTATAATTTTTTTTTAAATTGTTTACATATGTAAAATAATGTTAAAATGTATACTTCTAATATTTTAGAAATGATCAACTTTTATAAGTTAAACCATTTAAAATTTTTACATGATTATAAATTGACAAATTAAACAAATTTTCAATTAATTTCAAATTTTTTCATTGTATAATGTAAAGGTTATGTTTTTTAATAATATTTTTTTTTAACATATGTTTTATGTAATTTCTTAGTAAACATATGTAAAGTTAATTTTATTATGCTAGATTATTATTAAAATAGAAATTGACACGAGGTAAACAATATTTTTGAATAAATACATGTACAAACTTTATTAAAGAAAATGAATTTGTTGTAAGATTTATCTAACAGATTTTTTAGTTAAAATAGTTTTACATTAGTTTTATTGTTTACAAAGTGTAAAGAATATATATAGCGGTAAGAATTAACATAATGTAAATAATGTAAACAATTAAAATTTTTCTGTAATAATGCGGTAATTTTATTGTTTAAAACAAGTGTCATGAAAATTTTATTTCACACTTTAAGTTGGAATTGTATTATTGACATCATGTAAACAATACAAAGAGTCATAACAATTATTATTACATATTTTTTAACAATTTGTTAATGAGCAAATAATTCTTTACTTATTGTAAAACTCTCTCTCTCTCAAATTAAGTAATTGTTGACATCACGTAATTAAAGTGAACAACAATTGAGCCATATTTAACATTTTTATATTAATACAGATAAAATTAAGCTTTTATTTAATCCTTTGAGAAAAAATGTAACCATTTAAATTTAATTTTTAATTTTCTGTTACTTTCACAACAACAAAAACAACAATAAACATTTTAATGATTTCACTTTAATGGGCGAATTTGTAATAAAAAAATGAAACTTTCTTTGTATTGTGAACAAGTAAATGTCCTTTTTAATCACCCAAATAATATAAATTTTTACTATGTAAAACATCAGTGTGTTAAATAATACACGAAAGTATGTGAGTGTGTGTGTATGTTTGTATTTGTGTAAATACAATGTAAAAAAAGCTAAAATATTTTTTATATATGAATGTATTTAAATAAATGTTATACTCCGTTAGTTTATGGAGCAAGGATACTTGGGCGTGTATGTATTTTCCGTATTACAAAAAACAAAAAAGAAAAATTAAAAAATAAAAATGTAAAAACGTATGTGTGAAAATAAGTGTATTTTGTATGTTTTGTGGTGTGCGTTTGGGGTCAACCACTAACTAGTCTTGTTACACTTGACTCTGTTTACTATCAAGGAGTGTGTATAGATATATAAGCAGTAATTGTATTTGTATATGTGTTTATAGAAAATAACAGAAAATACATACATACATATATATAACGTTACATCCGCAACAAACATAAGTCCAAGAACAGTTACACTTAAACGTATTTTACTTTGTTGGGTGCAAGTAAAACTTGGCTGGTCGTTTGCTTGTCTGAACAAAAACAAAACAAGTAAAAATGCTATGTTCAGCTATGCAGCATCATCAATACCCTCCGCCAGAAATGCATGTGAAGTAAATACGGATGTTTCGTACATCACACTAACACAAACACTCACAAAATATATAAGACATATTTCGATTGAACTTAGAGGTTCAGACTCAGATTTTAATTTGATTCAAAAATATATATAGATTATGGGATTATAGATGATTTCTTAGCATTACACACGGAAAGACTAAGTTAATGTATCCTCTTTACCACTTGTAGTGGTGGAGGGTATACAAATATATATAGCCAACAACTAGTCAAAAGGATAGACCATTGACGGTTGTAGTTAGGCGAACATTTTTAAGGACACAACAAAACTGCCAATACTTTGTATAATGTTTTTTTTATATTTTCTCGACCATGATTTAAAATAACGAAAACAAAAATTGCGCGCAAAATATAAAATAAAAAATAATGTATTTATAAAAATGTATTTGTATAAGGGAGTACATATACAAGGCAGTGACCACATACATGTACATTTATTGGTTTCCTCTTTATTTTAACATTTTATAACGCGGTATGGCATTCGGCCAAAAATGTTGATACAGTGGTAATGAATTCATATAAAATTGCATAAAATATTTATAAACAAAAAACAAAGCCCCTCCAAAAAAATAATCCCAAAAAAATTGCTTTAATTATATTATACACACTGTAAAACCAAATACATTTACGGGATTAGAATAAGATAGTTAATACAATTAAATAACAAGAAAGAAATCCATATTCGACTAAAATGGAATACAATGTTCTTTACACAGACACAAACACATATACATATAACCTAAGATGATTATTAAAACGTCTATTTCTATCGATTTAGAGTAAATTATTTAAAATTAAAAATGTATTAAACTATCTCAGATATCGGTTCAAAACTTTTTAATTATTACACCAATTTTGGCTATAACATTTTTATAATGATCATTCAGCGAATCTAAAATTAAAAGATTATATAGACTATAACCGATATCAGTCAATTACAATATTTTTATTGCATCGATTTTGGCTAAAACCTTTATTCTATTGATGTGATTTAGTAACACATATTTTTAAGTAGTTAATTTTTTATTTCAAAACTTTTTCCACTGCTTTACATGTGATATTTGCACGTAATTGAAAATATTTCGATATCGGTCTATTACACTGATTTTGATTATAATTTTTGTTCTTTTGAAGCGATTTAGCCAATTTTTAATTTAATTTTTTTTATTTATTTAAAAATATTCTGTACTGTTTTCATAATGCTTAGATATCAAGATATCGGTTAATAAACATATTTCAACTATTACATGTTTTTAACTAATGCGACTTGATTTCAATTTAAATCGTTATTGTTTTTCTGCTGCTTTATACGAGTTTTTGTATTAAAATTAACTAAGATATCGGTCTTTAAGTATTTCCGATTTGGACTGTACTGTATTCTATGAGATTTTAGATCATTTCAGATATCGGTCTATAACTACTTTCTATTACACCAATTTAGGCTTTATCTCTCATTTCAATTTAATCAATTTTTAATATATATTTTTTTTAATTTCCATCTAAAAATATGATGTACAGCTTTTATGAGTTTTTTTTTTTTTTTGCTATCCCAGTTATCGGTCTATAACAATGTTTTAGCAAAATTCGAAACTATACTGTGTAAAATAGTAATATCAATTGTTAGATATCGTGTCAGATATTTTTAAGAGTGGACTACAAGATTTGACTTTCAAAACAAGAATATCATTGCAATATTATCGAATTGTAAGAAATACAAATTATTTGCTTTAATCTTGGCAGGATAATGGAAAATATCCTTTAAAATATTTATTTAGATAAAAGTTTCATGTGTATAACGATTGCACGCTCTTACTTAAGAGTGTCTTATATGAAATATAAAACTAAATATACCTTTATTTATCAGTAGTATTAAGGGGTATAAAAAGGTTTCTTCCATAAACTCCTCCTTCAAAACAAAAATTTTTTTCTGTTCTCCTTACTAGACATTTTACACAATGTCAAGTAATTTAAATCATAAAGTAAAGTAGTTGAAAATCCTTTTTGTGTATCTCTGAAATGTTACTATGATTATAAATAAATTTATGTATTTTTATTTTTGTGCTCCTCGTTCTTCCTTTAAATGGAGCCATTTAAGTGCTGCTACTCCTGTACTGCAGCTTCCGTAAAATAAGAAAAAGTTTTTTTTTGCTTTTGTTAAATCCAGGTGTTGTAAACAAGTGAAAATAATTTCATATACAAATAACTTTTCTGAATATTTCAATTTATCCTTTTAAATAAAATACCTTTCCAAACTTCAGTTTTATATAAATATACACACATATAAATATTTATAAAGTATCTGTAGATGTAGAAATAAGCTTAATACATATTTATTTTTTTACTTTTTACTATTAAAAGTTTTTTGGTTCCTTTTTGTTAAATAAATAACAAACAAGTAAGAAAGCTATATTCGGTTGTGCCGAATCTTCAATACCCTTCAGCACAAATGCATGTGAAGTAAATACGTTATGTTTCGCACATACAAACTCACAAACTTGTACATTGATTTAGAATTGACAATTTTACGAAAGTTATTCGCTTGAACTTAGAAGTTGCATCAGATATTGGTCTATATCTTTAAATATAATGAACCGCTGATTTTAAATAGGAAAATTTTCAGGACTACAACAAATATTCAGGTCATATTTCATTGAGCTCTCTCAATTAATGTACAGACTCAGATTTTGAATTGGTGCATGAATATATATTAACATTATGGAGTCTGAGATGATCCTTCTTAGCGTTACACACGGAATGACAAAGTTAATATACCCTTTTCATCCACTTGTGGTGGTAGAGCGTATAAAAATATATTTTTACGGAAAAGTGTATACAACGCTTTTTTGGGAGGAAATACCTCCTTGTGCTATTTTTCAATTAAGCAGCAGAGTTTTTACTTTTCTACTTTAAAATGGATTAAATATTTTAATTATTTATTAATTGTATCTTATATTGCATTTGAGAAGGTTTTTCTTATCTTAATAATTAATTGTAAAGTATTATGTTTTTGCAATATGCTTTTTAAAATTCATTATGATAAAAAGAGAAATTTATCTCCATGGGACTAGACAATAAAAGGAAATATAGAAAATTAGTTAGAGGAATTATTAAAGCGTTAATGAGGTTTTTTTTTTTTTGATAAATTTATCTTAGCAATTTTTTCATAATTCGGGCGCTTTTTGATTTTTTCTCATTCTCATTGTTAATTTGTAATCTCCCCATAACTACAATTAGTAAATGAAGGGAATAATATATAATTTTGTGTTATACACCAAAAAATCCTGTTGGAAATACAGCAGAGTAATACATAAAATTCTATAAAATATTTAAATGGAAAGAAATCCAAACTATATGGGAATCCCACATAATTTGGAAACAAGAGATGATTAAAATGATGTTTTAATTCTGCAAAAGAATATATAGTTACTGGCGATATAAAGGTTTCATTACCATAATCTCATGTGCAAAAAATCACTAATAAAGCTGGACCAACGAGACAAATTAACGCCGAAGTCGAATGTATATGATACCAAATAGTGAATGACAATTTAATGAGTAATCGATTCATAATTTTTCGATTAACTATTTTTATTTGGATCATTTGAATTTTTTTTTTAATTTTTCACTTTTTCTAATTAAAAAATAAAATTCTAAGAAATTAGATTTTTTGATTAATCAGACACTAGGAATTGATTACAAAAAAATCATTTTTTTCACATGAAGAATCGATCGATTCCCAACCATAATCAAAATCGATAATCCAATCACTAGTTACTAAGTATGGGTAGTGCCTTGTGTATTACTAAGTGTATGGGGTGGAGTAAATCTCTTAAATATGGAACATATAGGATAAGTATATAAATTTAAAATCCCAGAATTACAAAAAAGATCACATATTTCATTTTTTGGAACTATTTCATTTTTATCCAGATTTTGTTAAGACATTAATATATGTTTTGAATGAATGACAGTTTGATTAAATTTTTGATTAGTACAATCATTTTAGTAATTGTATAAATTTAAATTTAATTAAAAAACAAATGTTTAAAGTTCAACTAAAAATTTCACTTCCTCAATTCTTCCCCCATAGTGCAACCACAAACACAAACTTTGTAATCTTTTAGTAACAACAACTAAATCACAAAAACGTGATTATTTTCGAAAACTAAAACAACAAAAATGTAAATCAACACTTTTTTAATGGTCTTGTCTTGTTAAAGTGTTAAAGTGCTAAATTCTTGAAATGTCAGCCATTCATTCATTCATTCAGTCAGTCATATTATACACAAGTTTTCATCAGGAACAAATTGTAAAAAATAAAATTTCTATAAATTTTAACTAAAACTTACAAATGAGGTGAATTTTGTATTTTCTAAACGGATGGGGGGGGAAGGTTTTCAACATTATTTCAAGGTCAGTAGCCACCAACGCAACTAAAAATTCTTTACAACAAGGATATGAAAATATTTACATTGTGTATAGAAAATACTTACAAACATATGTTGAAATAAAATAAATAAATATATACATATATATTTATGTACACTTACATATATATTGTGGTATTATTATAAAACTGAGGTCAAGTTTGTTTAAATAAATATTACATATATACAGATACATGTATATGAATATATTTGTATGTTTGTAACTATGTGTTATTGTATTTATATAACCTACCTTACATATATATAAATTGTAATCATATTTCTATATGATATGAAGGTATGAATACCTGTGTGTTATGTATGTAAACATTTATATAAAATATTCTTTCAAATATACAAACATATATATATGAACATTCGTTTTTGACATCTGTATGTGTGTGTAACATACCTTTTAAATCATGAAATTTTTTCAATAAATTCCTTAGTGGAAAATATAAATTTGAAAACTCAGTAAAACTATTTTTTTATCATAAAACTAAAATAAGAATTTATTTAAAAATCGTTGTCTAGATTAAATTCGATTATGACGAATCATAAAAACCCCTTCATCAGTGAAGGCAATAATTTCAAAAATTATAAGAACATAATTTTTTCTGGAAAACGTTTAGTTCCTACTGATTTTGAATATTATTAATTTTGAGATATGGGACAATAATTTTTTAATTTTTTTGAGATCCCCTTGTCCCTACTTTTAAATTGCTCATTCCTACAATATTTATCATAGAAAGCATTGTCTGTATGTGAAAATGTGAATTAATTTTTTTCAAACTTTTGAGACTGCTTTAGATTAGATATCACTTGATATATTTTTTCTACAAGACCAATTTTTTATTGATTTTCTGCATCAATCCGTGAAGTGCCATAAAAATATACATTTGGATATAAGCGGCAACAATAATGAAAGAATGAATATCTTTTATCAAAAATCGTTCGATAATTTCTTTTCCAATGGAGTGATCTTGCTGATTTTTAATAACTATCTGAAATGATATATAACAAACATTTGTGCAAATTTTATTGAATACGAATTATTAAAAGTGCTAACAACAAACTGATAAAAGGACATAGGTAAATTTGATATCTTATGGTCCAAAAGTAAAGCGTTCTGCTTCAGAAATCGGTCGATAAGATTTCTTCTTTTGAAGGATGGTCTATTTTTGTAGTGCTAAAATATTTGCCCCTGAATGTTTTATTTTTATATATAAGAAAATCAGATTTAATATTTCTCAAAATTTAAACGTTTTTTCAGAAATCAGTCGATAACTCTTTTCTACTAAATCAATTTTACGATTTGAGGAGAACAATAAAAAAGTTCCAAAGTGTAGAAAATTGTTTCAGATATCGGAATATATAATAAGTTTTAATTTTACTGGTTTTGAATAACGATCAGGAAAGGACAATAAAAAACAAAATTAAGGGAGTTTTCAATCAAAAATTTTTTAAATATCGTTCCATACATTTTATTAATAAATTTTACAGGTTTTATCGATCAAGGGCGTACAATGATAAACAGTCACGACAATTTTCATTGAATTCGAAAATTTTTTTCTTGAAACAAGAGTATTATATCTTATGATCCACAATTAAAGAATATTGGTTCCGTTATGGGTCGATAATTTCTTTCTACTTAACAAAGTTTACTGCATTAAATTGCAATCAATTGTGTACTACTAAATATTGTTACCCACATTGTAGAGTAGACTCTCAGAAATTATAGCCACTTTATTCCATGTGTATTTTTAATTTTTATTTTTAATTAGGAATAAAGGCCAATATCAGGACAATTTAAATCTGTGAGAGCTCTAATTCTAATTTTAGACTTGATCCTTTTACAACAATAGATGAACAGAAAGAATTTAATTGAAACATCACCTTATGATCTGAAAAATAAAAAAGTTTTCTTGATATTTGATATACGAAATATTTTACCTAAATCTTCCACTTTTGATAGTGTAGTCCATAAAAATAAAATCCATTTCATTTCGTAACAAAAATATTCAAATAATAATAAAACCTTACGAATGAATCAATTTTGTTTTGATTCAGTTCTAATATTTAATTTATCATTCTAACATTTTCAAATGGCAGTTTCGTGGGGGAGTATTCAAGTCATTTCCCTTATTTTATTTTACATTATATTATTTAGTTATAAATTATAATTAAAAATTCATACATAAGAAGCGCTACTCCTTAGCTTTGTGTATAATTTCCAATTCAAAAATTCACATAAATGTGTACACGTAAATGTTATAAATGTATAATTATCAATGGAATGTAATTATTATTATAGGCTTTCATTATATTCACCCTCCCGCCTCTTGACATTTAGTAAAAAGGAATATAATATTTATAAATTATTTTTTAGAATATTTGTTTGGTTTTATAAATTTTTAAAGGTTAGAGTTGAAGATTTTATTTAGCAGAAAATATTTGTAATTAAGTGGAAAAATATGAATAAAATTTTGAATGAATTCGGTTTTAATTCTTATACGTATAATGAAAATCACAAGAAATTATTTATTAATACTTAAAGATAAAGTGAGTGATTAATGTGAAATTATGTAAAATCACTAAATGAAGAAATAACTTGACATATTACAAAAGTAAAATTGAAAAGTTTTAAAAAGGAAACGAAAGAAGGATTTTTAAAACTTTTATTATACACAAAACACCTTGAAACAAAATCAACAATGAACATGCTTGATTTTAGACAATGTTGATTTTTTTCTTTAAATTTACACTAAGAAATATGTGCTGGATTTTTAATAACAAACACCACTTTAAATTCATTATTGAAAGAGTTGCCTAAAATTTTTCAAAATTTCTTCACTGTGATAAAAACTTTAAAAATCTCTCTTTTGTTTTTATAAATTTCAATCAAATAAAGAAAAATTAAAACTCTCAGTGGTTTCTGTAAACGTATGTTTGGAATTTTTCGTTTGTCCTCTTTGTATAAAAAAGTTATTTATATCTGACCTTAAATAAAATTTATATAAATAAAGCCGTTATTTTGAAATGCGAGTAAAATATGAACAAAATTGTTCATAATACAGAACTGTAAACAGATTCCCAACTTTTAATTCTGAAATATCCAGAATTTCAATTTTGGTTAAGCATCTTATAAAACGTAATTTTTTCAGTAAATTATAGATTTTATTTTTTAGAAATTTCTTAAGTTAATACTTAATAATGGTGCATATTCCTATAAACACACATCATTTTTTTCTAAAGAATTAGTGAAAAATTAAAAATAATTTGGTGTTCAAATAATATTCTTGGTGAAATGTGAGCAAAGTGTTTGGAAACCACAGGAAGATTTAATTTGTTCCCTCTTTGTGTAGAATTCAATTTTTTACGTGTTGAATCTTGTTTTTAAGTTTTAAATTTCCCGAACACCATAATTCTGACATTTCTTAAGGAAATTATTCACCACACTTTCGGAAAGTTAAATTTTAAATCCAATTTCTCTATTATAATAGAAAAAATAATTTGGCTTTTTTTCTCGTTCGAACAGAAAAGTTCCCTTGGACATCTTTAAACATCATGATATTTATCGATTTCTGCAGTAAAATTGACATACTGTTATCGAAACCATAGTTTTATTTATAAGAATCAGAAACTTATAATATTTTATTTATTATTAATATTTTTTATTTTTTGAAGCAATTTTCACGTTTGCGTTTATAGAAATATTCCACGCACCAAGATCATTTGATCGCTTGAATAAGTCAAACAAGAAGACTAAGAAAAAATTTTGTTTACTTAAAAAGAAAGTACCTTTATGTTGCCTCAGAAATAATCTGAAGTTGAATAACTGCCTAATATCAGAGTCAGAAGCAATGCTTACATTTACTCTCTCAAACCTTATACAATTTACGAGTTCAAAAGAAACGGAAAATATAACAAATATATAACAAAGTTTTAAATTCGTATTGTTGTTATTGTATTGTAATTAACAAGAAAATGGAAATAAATTTTGTTGTCACTTTTGGAAACCTAAACTTTCCGAATAATGAGAATAAAGTTTCGCACAACACTTCATATAAAAAAACGCCTTTAAAGATCTGTTCCTATTTTTATGAGTTTGAAATTACATTATATATGACTTTGTTAGTAAATGAAAAGTGAATAAATTATATAAATGTTTATGCATATATGTATATAAAATCATTTGTATACATAAACATTATACTTATAGCACTTTTTTAACTTAGAGGCCCTTGTTAAAATTTGCGTTTTTATATAAAAGGTCGTGCTAATTTTTTTGTACTCTCTTTTTTACCATCCATTACACAGACATACAGTTATAAATATACACACAAAAACAAAAAATACTTACAGTTCTGGAACCATAAATTTTACAAGAAATTTAAATGAATTTTCTATGGTCGAGTAATCTAAATAGTAATGCCTTTTACCTATTAAGTGATTCCTATATCATCAATGTAATGGAAATTTTATTAAGACAAACTGTAAGGTATAATTATGCATATGTGTATATTCTAAAGGTATCATTATAGTTTATACAATAGAGTTAATGTTAAAATGTTGGTCGTTGGGTTTGAGGTTGTTCTAAATATTTGCACAGATCCTAATTAGCACAGAGAAATAATATAAATTTTATTTATATGGAAAAAATGTCTAAAGTGAATTATATTTACATACAACTAAACACAAACACACACTCATTCATACACCCAAGTTAAAATCACAAAAGAATATACAAAGTTTTGAAATAAATGATAATGATGTATGTAAGTAATTCATTTTAGTAACTACTGTAAATTATATATATATAATATATATATATATATATATATATATATATATATATATATATATATATATATATATATATATATATATATATATATATATATATATATATATATATATATATATATATATATATATGAAAATGTTTATGATGAGTGATTAAAATGTATACTTAAACATATGTATATACATACATACATATACGTTTTTATACGCTCCACCAATGCAAGTGATATTATCTTATATTCTAATTCCATATTTGTCTGTCCTTTTTGTCTGCCTGTTGTTATCACTCTCACATCCGCAATAATAGATAGAGCTCAATGAAATTTGTCCGGAGTATTATTTATAAATCTTTTTTTCTTTTTTCTATTGAAATCGGTTCAGTATATTAAAAAATATAGACCGATATTTTGGAATGAAATTTCGCTTTATATAATGCGTATTTCTTTACCATTCCAAATGTTATCGAAATCGGTTCAGTAAAAAAATGTTATATCCAAACATATAACTTAATTGATGGCTCAATAAGTGATTTTTTAAGACAAACTTTTAACTTTATATTTGTCTGTAAATGTCTGTATGTGAGTGTGTTTGTACAAAATATAACGTATTTACTTTACACACATTTGTCGTGGAGGGTATTGAAGGTTCGGCATAGCCGAATATAGCATTCTTACTTGTCATATATCACATTGTTATTTGTAAAAGTGGTATGATGGCGCGGTTTTTAATATTTTTTTGTCTTTCTGTTTCTTTTGTGGTATGACTCTCTATATTGTGGTATGTATGTATGTATTATGATGTTGTTGGTGGTAGTGGTGGTGTGGTCGCTGGTAGGGTTTTGTGGGGCAACAGTTGGATAAGAATTGGCATCATTTATTCAATTTTTGTTAATATAATTATTTTTTGTGAGAGTTATAACTTATATTCTACTGTCTCGCTAATGTGTTAATGGCCTTTATACAAACTTTACTTTATTTACATAAAAAAAGAAATTTAAATACAAAACTCAACAACCAACACGCACACAGACAATTACTTAACATTCTAAAAACACGCATTATATTCATACACATTCACACATCCATACCTAAATTTATTCACTTATTACAAATACATACAAGAGTTACTTATGAATTGTAGATTTTATATGTATAATTGAATAAATAAACATATTTAAATATAAAATTCAAACATTTACCTTAAATGTTAAAAAAGAAGAAACTTTTTACACACAAACTCAAACATACGTTTCCTTCATACATATATGCTTTTATAGATATATAAAGGATACGAATGTATGTATCTTTCTTTTAGATGGATGTTTAAGGATTTGTGTAAATTGTTTAGCATTAGAATATTAGTTCTTCTTTCTTTTTGTTATTGTTGCTTTTATAAAATCAAATGAAATCTTATGCAACAACAATAGCAATTGAGTGAATCACAGACATTGAGGTATTCAAACAATTCATTATGTTGAAAAACAAAAAAACCTTAAGGTGGTAAATCACACACAAGTAGCTTTGATTTAATGTAAATTTTAGAAAAAGCTTCTTACAACAAAAATTTTAATATTTATTAACTTAAGGTATTTTGTAGTGCACAGTGGTTTTGGAATGAAAGGAATTGGGAAGGAAATATATAATTTATATAGTCATATATATTGCTATAGTGAAATAAAATAATTTTCAAATTTTGGGTTTTCCCATATCGAACTAAACCTGGACAAGATATTAAAAAAAATAAGTAGTGAGATCGAAAAATTCTAACATACATCTATATGAATAAAAACGAAATCACTAAAACTACAGTTTTATTTTTTATCTACTTGAAATTATTATTACAATTTACAAAAATTATATATTTTTATGGCCTAATCACTAGTGAAGATATTTTGAATCTTTTTCCAAAACCCTTCCATTAACGTCTTAATTGTGTTTTCTGAATACTGGAGAAAGAAATATTTACTCCGACAATCCTCTTTTATTTTTCATTACATATAATTCATTGTTCTCCCGCGGAATCTCTAGTTGTCCACCACAGATCATTCACATAAGTTCATAAATTTCCTAACTTTGCTTTTTTAATAATCCAAAAGACTTTATTTTCAAACTTATTTCTAAAAAATTTGTAAAATTATTAAACTCATAATTCCAATTTATAATTTGTAAAATTTATGTTTCTGATTAAAGATCTTGCAGCTTCAACTTTTTAACTCAATAACTGTAAAACTATGTTTATTGTACGTTATGTATATCAAAAATCTCATTCCTCTTTTTTATATTAATTTTTTTTCTATCTAAAAAGGCTTGATATTTTAGCTATAACTTTATCGTTATCTTTATTTTATTTAAGTATAGCAATAAATTCCTTCAGAACGTTAAAAAAAACATATTACAGGCTTTAAAAAATCACCAGTAAATATAAGGATACATAAATATAAAAAATAAAAACTACTTGGAAAAATAAACTAAACTTTTTTACTCATCTATATAAAGAATATTTTCAAGATTGGTGGTCTGACATTATAATTTCAAAAAAGTGTGAAGTTTAGGTTAAATGTGTCATGTTACAGCAACATAATACACTTAAGAAAACACTTTATTATTTTCTTCTTTCTTTTCCTCTGTTTTATTTTTATGGACCTCATAAATTGCAAAAAATGTACTGAAAAGATCGTGTGGATGTATCAAGTTGTCAGACAGTTAGTTGTTTAAGTTTGTTTTAGTAATTGGATACAAAATAATGCGCACGCGCATTCAATATTTGATGGTTTAGCTGGTAAATTGAGAATCGTTCATGGTGAAGTGAAAAATAAACAAGGAATCCATAATAATTTGTTTAAAGATCGTGCAATAACACAGCAGACTTGATCGTAACATGGATAATGTTGCAAACATAAAAAGTGAAAAAGTGTAGGTGTAGGTTTGAGGGTCTTGAACATAAATTTCATAACTTTATTTTATAGTTTACATTGTAACTTTAATTGGAGCATAACTAATTGTGATATTTTATAAATGTTTATTTCATTTCAGGCGTTTTCATCCTGACAGTCAGTTGAGATTGTATAAATACATTGAAAACACACATAATATGCCCTCGAAAAGTAAGCTCCTGTTAAGGCCCAGCCCACAACGCCAACACAATTTGCGATCGTCATCAACATCATCTGCATCCTCACCTGCACTGAGTTTAAATACTGAAAAGTACAGAAGCATCAAACACTGCAACAGCATACATTGGACATATGTTTTTGTAATAAGTTTGCTGTTGGTGAGCCTTCAGTTGGTAGAGGTGACAGCTAAAGTTAAAACGAAAAAGAATTCAAATATACATTTTAGCAATAATGAAGATAATTTAAAAACCACCTCCGAGGGACAACATTTTGCTATGGAACCTCAAGATCAAACGGCAGTAGTGGGTTCTCGGGTCACATTACCCTGTCGGGTAATGGAAAAAATTGGTGCTTTACAATGGACTAAAGATGATTTTGGTTTGGGTCAACATCGGAACTTAAGTGGTTTCGAACGATACTCAATGGTGGGCAGCGATGAAGAGGGTGATTTTTCATTAGATATATTTCCGGTAATGTTAGATGATGATGCCCGTTATCAGTGTCAAGTGGGTCCAGGTCCTAATGGTGAAGCTGGTATAAGATCACGTTTTGCTAAGTTAACCGTATTAGTGCCACCCGAGGCTCCTAAAATTTTGCAAGGAGATCATTTGGTGACCACCGAGGATCGAGAAATTGAATTGGAATGTGATTCCGTAGGAGGCAAACCAGCAGCAGAGGTGAGTTTAATTTTTCACATTTCATTTATATATTATTTAATTTAACATTTCCGTACTTTCAGATCACCTGGATTGATGGTCTAGGCAATGTCATAACCAAAGGCATTGAATATGTTAAAGAGCCTTTAGCTGATAGTCGTCGCATTACCGCCAAATCAATTTTGAAATTAACTCCCAAAAAAGAACATCATAATACCACGTTTACTTGTCAAGCCCAGAATACAGCCGATCGTACTTATAGATCAGCTAAAATTCTTTTGGAAGTAAAATATGCACCTAAAGTAACAGTCTCAGTGGTAGGAGGAGCTTTAGCTGGTGGTCGCATACCCGAAGGTGCCGAGGTTATTTTATCCTGTCAAGCAGATGCTAATCCTCCCGTACAATCATATCGTTGGTTTATCAATGATGAATTAGTAACTGGTGATTATACCACTAAAATGGTTATACATAATGTTTCGCGACAGTATCACGATGCCATAGTGAAATGTGAAGTGGTAAATGCTGTGGGCAAAAGTGAAGAAAGTGAAACTTTGGATATAAGCTGTAAGTGTATTCTGAAAAATTATATTTTTCACAAAAAAAATATATATATTTTTTAATTTTTCATACAGATGGTCCAGTTTTTCGCCAAAGACCCTCTTCGGTTGAAGCCGATCTTGGCACCAGCGTTACCATGCGTTGTGATGTTGATGGCAATCCAGCGCCAGAAATCGAATGGATTAATGAAAATTCCGATCGTGTTGTAGCCACCAATGCCAATTTAACTTTAAAAGTTACTGCGGACACCGCCGGACGTTACTATTGCAAGGCAGTTGTAGAAGGTTTTCCTGAAATTGGTGCTGAGGCTACTATTTATGTTAAAAGAGCTCCGATAATCACTTCACATAAAGTGCAATTTGGTGCTGTGGGTAATCGTGCCAAAATAGATTGTTTAGCCTTTAGCATACCAAAAGCCGAGAAGATTTTGTGGTCATATGAGGGAAAAATTATAAATATGTCCACAGCCGATCCAGATTTGTATATATTCGAAGAACATCATTTGCCGGAGGGTGTCAGAGCGGCACTGATTATCAAGGAAAGTCGTTCAAATCATTTTGGCAAATATAATTGTACAGTTGTTAATTCATATGGAAGTGATTCGTTGTTAATTACTTTAATACCAGAACGTAAGTTTTGTTTTCGAAAATAATGATTTCAATTTAATATTAATGGTAATAATTTTTATTCACAAGCAGCTGGTTCTGTACCCGTCCTTTTAGTGGTCATGGGCTCTATGTCCTCGGTGGCCATTATCCTTATGGTTGTGATGCTAGTGATTGTGTATATGAAACGTAGCAAGAAAAAACCCATGCCCGCTGATGTTATACCCGAAGCTTCACGTGGTGGTGATAAATTAAGCGATCTCAAACATGAAATGCGTGCCAAAGCCTATGAAGCAGCCGAATATTCTGAGTCTACCTCAGATGGTTTAGCCATAAATCTAACGCATTCTCCCATGCCTGATGTACAAATGAAGGGTGCTACTTTGGGTGTACCCTTAGCGGGTCCTGTAAAATTGGATGAAAGGTTTGTGATGACCTTAGACTTTTTTTAAAACAATTTTATTTTATGTGTGATTCATTTTTAATTAGATTTTCGGGTGATTTTGGCGATCGTTATAATAGATCGTGTAATATGAAGAATATTAAGAATCAAGACTACAAGGAATCCGTTAATGGGTATGCTCCTTATTTTGAATATGCTTTAGACTATAGTCCTCCCAATGATAATAAAAGTTCTATGGGTTCGGTATCAAAAAGTAATTCAACTACTATCAGCTCGGCTACCTTGCCACATTATTCGAATCCTGCTACCACAACGGGTAACATGAGTTTACCCAGAAATCGTGGTGACATGCAGCAACAACCCATGAATAATGGATTTTTAGGTAATTTTTATTTATTATTAACATCTTTAAAACAAAATATAATTATTATTTTTGATCTCTTAGGCCAACCTCTATTGCAAAATGGCATTGATAGTCGTTTTAGTGCTATTTACGGCAATCCATATCTGCGCACCAATTCCTCTATACTCCCACCTCTGCCGCCACCAAGTACTGCTAATCCAGCGGCAACACCAGCACCACCGCCTTATCATGCACCCCGTAATCACGGCAATCTAATGGGCAACGGAGTCATGGGAAGTCTTAAAAACTTTGGCACTGCCAACAGCATAATCAGCGGCTCCAATGGTCCAGCTAGTGTAAGTGGCAGTAGTTCAAATCTCACCGCCAGTAGTAACACTTTAGCGGCTACTCCACTACAACAGCCCACAGTGGGAACACCTTCCGGTATAGTTTCCTCCACAAATACAACAACAGCACAAAGTCCATCGGGTCAATTCATACTACCATCAAATGGCAATGTGACGAAAAAGGGCGCATTAGCCACCCATGTCTAGATCAAGCCAAGAAAGGGATATTAAAAAGTAAAATACATAAAAACGAAACAAACGAACGAATGATATAAACGAATTAACCCGTTAATACGGAAGTTTTATTCAAATTTTTTATAGAAAAAACATATTGTGATTTTTAGCGTTAATTATTTACCTATGGCAACTCTATGGCAAACTATGTACATTTTTAACCAAGTTGCTAAAATAACTTAAAGAAATTTAGTTGAAAATACTTAAATATAAATTAATTTATATATAAAAAATATATATAAATTTAGCAACTTTGGTTATAATTTGCATTTTTATTAGTAAACATTATTGTTAGTAAAATTAAGAATCTAATATTATATATATATGTATATTTATAGTACATACTTACATATAAAGACATTTAAATTATATGTATTTTAAAACGAATATATAAAAAGAAAGTGTTGTACATAAATATATTTAACGCCCCAAAATCCTTTACACTTTTTCCTCCTTCAGAAATATTTACATATGAAATGACTTTAATTTTTAGCTAAACTACAGTGAGTGACTAAAAAAGTCATAAATTTAAATTAAAAAAAAACTTTCTACTATTAAAAATTAAAATTAACATATTTGTCGGGATATTATGAGAGCACTTTATGCAAGAAATTTTCTTCGTTGTGCCATAGTTTCCGAGATGTAAAGAAGGAAGTTTCGATATTAAATTCTATATCTAGAAAGCTATTGCTCTTCAATTACTTTGTTTTACTTCATAGAATTGTAACAAAATGTTTGAATTCAATAGCATATGGATCTAGATATGATAAAAAAAACTTTTGATTATTATTTTCAAACTTGAAAATAATGTGGGAGATCGAAAAATTATTTACGCACTTTTTTGATTAAAATTTTTAACCCAAATATTGATTTACCTATATTAAAAGTCAATTATTATATTTAATGTCAAGCAAATAAATATATTGTTAATCAAATTAAAATGAGAGACCAGAAAAAAGTGCACACTAAAATTATTAAATATTTTCAACAATTCCCAACTTGGTCTTACCAAAAATTGTTCATGCGCTCAAAGTTCTGCGCTATAACTGTTTCCAATGTTTTAAACAGAACCGGGAGAACTTGGCCGTTGATTGAAAACCGGGCCCACATGATGTTTGTAACAACGGGCTCTATAAATAAAGAAATTTATATCAATTTATATCACTATGGTAAACAAGCCCTTGAGATGTACAAGAACAATAATGTGGTATTAGTACCAAGAGTACCAAGAAGCAAATCTTTCAAACTGCCAGGAGCTAATGCCAGTAGAGAGATATTAGGTTCTTGTTAAAAGAGAGTTTAAGAGCTGTACTACCCGTTCAAGCATAAGTATTTTTTATAAATAAAATATATAAAAAATAAATAAATAGTGGTTTCGTTTTGTGTGTTAAGAATTTTTCGATGTCCCTCCTTATTATAAAAAAAAATTTCAAATTCTTTTTTTCTAACATTTCTTAGATTTTGTTACTCACTGTAATTAGTTCAAAAAAGGATTTCTTTTCTTCTTAATAATTTTTTTCTCAAATTTTGTTTTATTTTTAATAATATTCTTTAAACAAAAAATAATAATAATTTCATATGCATGTTTAAGCATGCATTCATTATAAATGTCGAGTATGCATAACATTATTATGATAATTATATAATACTTTAACCTAAGTCGCCTGTAGTTAGATTTCTCATGTAAATTATATATATATACATAACATACTTACATAAAATCTTTATATATAATTATATATAAACAAGTAAGAACGTTATAGTCGGTAAAGCCAGACTATCTAATACCCTACACTACATTGTTGGTTAAAAATTGTGGTAACAAAAAATTAATGAACGATCCACGTATAATTTGAATTCCTGATCTATTCTTAAGTGTGCAGTACAATATTGTAACGCTAAGATTTATATGAACTTTATACGTTTTAAAATGAAATTTTCTGAGGAGTTATATGGAGCTATAAGAAATTATGGACCTTATGTTATTGCAAATCGATTTTTGCTTATATTTATCTTAATTCGACCAATTATATTATGAATTATGACCTCAAAGTAATATTTTGAAAGGCTATGAACCGATTCTCGAATAATTTAGCAGATCGGTTAAGATTATCATAAAATTTATTTCTGTCAATTTTTTTTAAATCGCTTTATACTTAGGAGTGACATGAGCTTAAAATCTCATTCTGGGAGAACATTTGTATTGGAGGTACCCGTAGTATTGGACCGAACATGGCCAATTTCAATAGGTTTCGTCCTTAGGTCAAAATAATAATATGTACTAAAATTCATCAAAATATCTCAAAAAAAACCTGTAGAGTGTTTACAACGTTTACATGGAAAGCCAGTCAAACAGACACACGGACGACGAACATCGTAAAATTAGCTCAGAAAGTGATTCTGAGTCGAACAATATACATAAGGGTGGGTGTAACACTCAACCACCTACGGTGGTGTAGGGTATAAAGAACTTTGTAAGCCAAAATTTCCAATTGGATTTAAAATAAAAAAATGAAACTCTTATTTATTAGTATTTGTAAGATTTAAAACAAAGCAAAACAAACAAACAAACAAACCTTTAAGATATAAAATACTGAAAATACTTTTACTTATTTATAAACGCTTAAAAAAAGAAAAATTTAGTATAAAGGAAAAAACAAAACTTTGTAAAAAGAATTAGACTTTAATAAACGCTTTTAAAACAATACATATTAGTTTATAATTAAAAAGAAAAACATAAAAAACACTAATAAAAATTTACTATTTGAAAATTTAAGCTAATTAACAAAAAAACACATCCAAGAGATTAAAATTATAACAAATAAGAATGCTATATTCGGCTAAGCCGAATCTTCAATACCCTCCACCACAAATGAGTGTAAGTAAATACTTAATGTTTCGTACATACACACTCACAGATATACACATAAAGATTTTTCTTAGATGCAATATAGATAGTTACATTTTGACTATAACTATTTTTTTACTGAACCGGATTTTATCATTTTTGAAATGATAATGAAGTTCATATAACTCTATTTTATGACAAAGTCTTATGGTAATATGTCGATTTCTAACTGCAAGTTTTATGAAAATTCTTCGTACGAACTTAGGGGTTGCTTAGATATCGGTCTATATTTTTTGATATACTGAATCGATTTTCAATTATTGTAGATGTGAGCGTGCCAACAACAGACAGACGGACAAAGCTAAATCGAATCAGACTTTGATTTGATGCAGGAATATATACACATGATGGGGTCTGAGATGATTCCTTCTAAGTGTTACACACGGAATGACAAAGTTAATATACCCCTTTCACCACGTTGTTGATGGAGGGTATGAAAAAATATAAGTCGACAATGTGCAAATAATTATAATCAAATTCTACTTTAATTAGCTGAAAGTTTTAGTATAATCGAAAAGAATTAAACAAATTGATTGATTGATTATGAATGTAATTAATATATAACATCAACAACAAAAACACATTAAGAATAAAAATTTAAAAAATTAAAGAAAAATGATGAAAGTAATACATTAAATATATTGCTGCCTTATTCCTTGTAAAAACCATTTAAAGAAAAATGAAACAAAAAACTGAAATATTTTAAATGTATCTTTTTAAATAATTTGTTTTAAGTATTTATTATATTTAAAAGAATGGATACTCGAATTCTGTTTTTATTTCGAAATCTATAAAATTGTTTTTATTATTATGTTTCCAAAAATATTTATAAATATATTTAAATAAAATGAAATGCTAAATAACACAAAATTTACTTTAGATAATATTTATTATTTTTCCTTTTATGTCTGAATAAAAAAATACAAAAAAGTGTTATAAACTGAAGAAAAATAAAAAATGAATATTAAAATAAAAAACAGTACTTAAAAAATAAACTATAAAAAATTAAAAAAAATAAAATTGTTTTATTTAATACGACAAGTAAGAATAGCATTCCTACTTCGGCTATGTCGGATCTTCAATACCCTCCAGAAGAAATGCGTATGAAGCAAACAAGTTATGTATGAAATATACACACACATAAATAAGAAAAAATATATACTCACAAATGTATACAATATAATAACTAAAGTAATAAAAATTTTTCTTAAATATTTGACTATAACTCATTTTCTACTGTACCGCTTTTAATAATTTTTGGAATGGTAAAATGAAATTCATTCCATTTATTTTTGACATTTATAATTAACAATTTTACGAAAGATTTTTTTGTACATGGAGGTTACCTCAATTATCGGTCTATATCTTTTAATATAATGATCCGATTTTGCTGATTTTAAATAGGAAACTTTTAGACTATAAGAAATACTCACACCAAATTTCATTTAGCTCTGTCAATTATTGTGGATGTGAGCGTGCCAACAAAAGACAGACAGAACATAGCTAAATCACCTTATTTTTTAATTTGATACAATTATATATACACATAATGGGGTGTAAGATTATTCCTTCTCAGCGTTACACTTGTGATGGCGGTAGGAAAAATATTAAAAATGAAAACTGGGAATAATTATAATTACGATATTAATTCGAAAGTCCCTCGGGCTATTATCCAGTTTTATTACATCAATATCGAATTTGACATAATTTACAATCAGGTGCACTTAAACCGACATCGTTAGTTCAGCATTCTTGGGTCCGTTTTGATACATGTTTTTGGTCCAAAATTTAATTATAAATACTAGTTGCAGCTAGATCAAAAGCAAATAATCATTTTTTCGTTGCTATCATTTATTACCCACAATATTTCATAAGTTACATACAAACATCCTGCTTAGTGTACATATACAGAAATATTAAAAGTTTTTCTTCTTCTTGGTTAAATTTTAATATTAACGTGTTTTGAAACTTGTATGGCATCTCAACATTTATTTACCACATTCATATTTCATGTGGTAACATTACAAATGACACATTGTTGCTAAAATAAATTAAATATGGCATCTCTAACTGTAAACAATGCCAAAAACCAGATGTTTTGTTAAAGACACGCAAAAAAGCCGCAAAATAGGTATTTTCATACGAATTTGCAAAACAAATAGAGTTTTTAGTGAATAAAATATTTAATTAAAAAAACATGGATAATAAACTGCAACGCTATGAAAAAATTGCATTTTTGGGTGAAGGTCAGGTAGGTAACACCATTTGAAATCCATTCTAATTTCTTTAAACTGAATGCTATAAAAAATCCAAAATTTTACTAAACCAGTTCGCTACGGTCTATAAAGCTCGTGATGTTTTAACTGAACAAATAGTGGCTGTAAAGAAAATAAAAATTGGCAGTCGTGAGGAGGCCCAAGATGGTATTAATCGTACTGCTTTAAGAGAAATTAAATTGCTGCATGAACTGCAACACGAAAACATTATTGGTCTAGTCGATGTTTTTGGTCACAAGTCTAATGTTTCGTTAGTGTTTGATTTTATGGATACAGATTTGGAAATTATTATTAAAGACCCTAAAATTATTTTAACACAAGCTGATATTAAAGCCTATATGATAATGACTCTGAGAGGTTTGGAATATTTACATATGAATTGGATTTTACATCGTGACTTAAAGCCCAACAATTTGCTGGTGAATAGTGAGGGTATTTTAAAAATTGGTGATTTTGGTTTGGCGAAATTTTTTGGTTCCCCTTCCCGTATTTATACACATCAAGTAGTAACACGCTGGTATCGTGCCCCAGAATTATTATTTGGAGCTCGTCAATATGGCACCGGTATTGATATATGGGCTGTCGGTTGTATATTAGCTGAGCTATTGCTACGCGTGCCCTTTTTGGCTGGTGATTCGGATTTAAATCAATTAACTAAAATATTTCAAGCATTGGGCACACCCACAGACGAAACATGGCCAAATTTAAGTAAACTTCCAGATTATATGCAATTTGTCCATTTTCCTGGTGCACCCCTGTCTAGTTATTTCACCGCTGCTCCTGATGATTTGATTGCTTTAGCCGAAAGATTATTGGCCTTAAATCCTGCTAAACGTTGTACTTGTACTGAGGCCTTAAATATGAAATATTTTTCAAATAAACCAGCACCTTCATTGGGACATAAACTTCCGTTGCCTTCATCGAAACAACAAAATGTTGATGAGAAACCGAATTTAAAACGTAAAATATTAGAAGCTATGGAAGGTGTTGGAAATCCTAAGAAGCTAATATTTTAATGTAAGTTCAGTTTTATATGTTTTAGGTATATTTATTTGTAGTTTCGTATATATAAAATGGTTTGTTTAGAAATTAAAAATTTGGAAAACTGTTAAGTATAGAATCAGTCATTCGTTAAAGAAGAAAAATATATCAGTTTAGCATCACCATTTAGTCACCATTTACATTTTTTGTTCTATGATAGCACAAAATTACATCAAAATCCAGCAAATACCAATACGGGTATACTGAATTTATTTTTTAATACAAACGTTTTGATTTTTTATTAAAAATTAAAATTTGTTTTTTATATAAAAATGCAATATTCAAAGTTTTTCTTTAATTATAGTATTTTTATATAAATAAATAATATTTCATTTAAAGTAAAAGAATTAGAAATATGTAATGGTTCTTAAGATATTCAATAATTTATATTTGCTTTGTATGAGGGTATTTCTACCCCTCATCTATGTTACTTTCGGATACATTGGGATAATTTTGTAAAAATGTCATCAATAATGACTCAGCCGCTTTGGAGTCCATATGTTACATACTTACACACATCATATTTTATATATAAGTCAAATTTACAATGAAACTGAAACAGTTTAACTTTTTGCTAAAAATGAAAGATTTTCTAAAATTTGGATTTGTACTAAAAAATTTAACATTTTATTGAAAATAAAATTTATTAAAAAGAAACACGAACATTCGAATTCCACAAAAAAGTGGAGAAATTTAGGTTTGCTGGATTTATCTATTAAGAATTGATGATTTGTTAAAATATTTAAAATAAATAAGATTTTTCGTAAAAAAATATGTTATAATAAATTTAAATTAAAATGTTCCTAAAGCAAAATTAATTAAAAAATACTTATAAATTTAAACTTATGGATCCTTCATATTTAAACTGTTGCAGAGTGTTGAAATAAGGAATGAAATGGAAATTTCACTTAGTTGTAGTAGAAGTGTAAGCTAGTTTAAGATTTGAATTTGGACTTTGTAGATCAAACGGGTCGTTCACATGGTCCCAATTTTGATCCCCTCGGGTCACTAATTTTAAAGTTTTTGATTTGAAAAGAGTTAGTGAATTACCTAAGTTTAAAGTTTAAGAGATATTTAATTTAAAAAATTTAGTTTTTGACCGATTTTGGTGAAGCTTCCGAATTTAATCCGATTTTTTCAAATATTTTTTATTTTGTTAAAATTAAAAAAAAGAAAAAAAAACTTATGAAAATATTTTGAAAAAGTTATAAGCACTTTTTCAAAAAATGTCGATTTTCGCCTTTTTTGCAAAAAAAGAAGAAAACTACATTTAAAAACTATAAACTTTTAAGAAAGGTTACTTTATAGTAGTGTAAAAAAGTTCATAAACCTTAATTTTGGGAGAGCCAGTTTCTAAAATTTACCTCTTTTTTACAGCCGAAATTTTAAAAAATGTTTTCTCCAAAGCCTGTTATATTCTTAAATTTTAAAGATAGAAATTTTTGCTACACGATATCAAAATATAGCAAAAAATAAGAAAAACCCATATTTTGAATTTTTTTAACATTTCTACTATAACATTGTGAAACAGACTTAATTTGAAACACCGTGTGATGTCTAAAAAACTAGCTTTTGATAAGAAATGTTATTCATCTTGTTCCTATTCTTACTATAATTTTATATAATGATATATTACAGAAAATATAATTTTTCTCTTAATTTATATAAAAATCATTTGAGAATTATTTGGTAACATTTACACATAAGTTGAGCTGTAAATTTCCATTGTTATTTAAATGACAACTAAATTTGTTCATTTTGTTTTTTTTACAGCAAATAATATTTGTAATTGGATTGTTTTTTTATTATTTAATTGTAATAAATATTGTTAATTATTATAATTCAATGAAAAATTAAATTTGTACTTTAATGTTATAGTTTAGTTAAGGGCGTGAATTTAAATCTTTAACGTTTTTCTTTCAATGGTTTTGTGAAGGTATGGCAACTCCGTAATGACATTAAAATAGCGCCATCTATTGTTTGACCTATCGATTTTTCGTTTTTCAAAAAATTGAGTTTTTCACTCCGGCACCTCTGGCTTAAAAAAAAGATGCCACTAAAGAAATCGATCAGGCAATATTACGTATTTTAGAGCTGCCATATAAAAATTTCGCAGTTGCCAGATCAATTTTCCTACTAGCATCGATTTTTTGCGCCAGAGGTGCCAGAGTAAAAAACTAGATTTTTTGAAAAACGAAAAATCGATAAGTCAAACAATAGATGGCGCTATTTATATGTCATTAAAATGTTGCCAGACTTCCTTTTAAGAAGTTAATTTGCAAAAACAGCGAGGACTCGAACAGGAAACAGAAAATCAACGGATACATTTTCATTATATTTATATAAAAACAAAATAATTGATAAAACAATTTAATTTTTTTATTTATTTTATACACGTATTTATCAAAATATATAAAATGATATGCATTTAATTTATATAACAGCTAACTGGCACCAAATTTCCTGCAAATAAATAAAAAAATTAATAAATTTAAAAAGAATTAATAGCATTTATTTAACTATTATAATATAAACATTTAAAGTAAAATTCATGCAAACTGTCGAGTTCTTCAAACTGTTTAAGATATAGGCACTTTAAAGAGATTTTCAAAAGTGGGTCTAAAAGGGATTTATGGTGGTTTGTTTCCAGAGTATCTTTAAATCTAATATATGTGTTGCACTAATACGTGTGATACAGCAAGTATATTTCTCTACCCGAAATATTGGACCAAGCACTACCAATTTTAATACGCTCCGTTACTGGAGGATGAAAACGTTAAGTCGACCCAGAAAGTGATTTGACTTATAAGTATATAGTATACACATCTGCAAACGCATAATACCCCAACCATTTATAGTTATATAGCGTATAAAAACGTTGTGTTTTTATTTTTGCTGTGAAAAAATGTTATCCAATTTTCGATTTTTAAAATGAAAATTTTGTTGGAAATTAGATTCGCAATACAAAAGCCAATTTTTAGTAATCCAAATCGAATTAATATTTTTTATATCTTGTTTTTTGAAAGATTCTATTTAAAAAAATTGTTTCAGTATAAGATATAAACCTATATCTGAGGCAACCTTAAAGTTAAAGCAAAAAACATATTCAATAATAATAAAAAACAAAAAATAAGAATGAAATTTTGCCATAATATTAAGCTATATGTACTTGGTTTCAAAAGTTTTAGCCAAAATATGACTCATTAAGTTCCATGATATATTTAAGAAAAAAGTGTGCGCAAAACATAACGTATTTACTTAACACGTATTAAAGGATTAGAACATTTTTGTTTGTTATGTAGTTCTTTATGTCACTGTTCGAACACGTTGAATGTCTCCGTTTGAAATCTATCACACGCTTAGACAATTTCTTGTGCTTTTCAATTCTTTTTAACAAGAAAATAAATATTTCTTTATCCGCCTTAGCTGTAGGCTCTTTCGAAGATTTGCCTCTTTTGGCGCAAATACCTCATTATTGTTCTTGTACTACTCAAGGGATTGTTTGCCATGACATGATGACACTATAACAAACTCAATCACACGTTAGACTCTCTTTTTGTGCTCTTCTATTCTTTTTTGCCAACAGAGCGATATTCCTCTACTTTCTTTAAGTGGACACAAAATGAAATCTTATTAATAAAAGCTGCCTTTTTTCTTAATGTAAATTTCGATATTTATAGGGCCTGTTGTTACAAACTGACTTTACAAATACTGCAACTTACCTCAAGAAATTTTTACAATGAAGGCTGCTTCCATTCATAAGACTTGACTTTTTGCCCGTCTTGACATCCTGTCACTAGTCAAGGACAATAATGTGGTATTTATACCAAGAGAGACAAATACTCCAAAGCAAATCGCACAATATTGTTTTCCAAATGTGTTCGAGTAAAGTGATAGAAAGTACTTTAAAAACGTTAATGGACGATTTTCCAAACAAAAAAAAAAATAATCACTGGTGATTAAATTTCTAAGTTTAGTAATTTTGTTTTTATTAACATATATCTTTCGATCTCAATCCTTAGCAAATATCACTTAAGTCGAAACTAGCGTCTTTTACTTACAAGAACTTGAAACATTCTAACTTTCTTGTTAGAATGTTCTTTTTATTTTTAACACTATTTATTTAATGTAAAAATAATTAATTTCACTAGGTAAATTAATTTTTTATGATGACACAAAATTAATTTAATAATTCTATCAAAATTTTTCTTATTAATTATATTTGTTTATCACTGATTCATTCATCACGACTGATAACACCTAAATATGTAATATAATGCAGTGTTGTATTTACTAAAAGCTTATAATCAGGGCTGTCACACATTACGTTCGGAATGGTTTCTATCATATTCCAATCGATTTGGTTTTAACTTTTTTAAATTACGTTCGATTTTGATTATTCAGAAAACATAAAAATAAACAATTCGAGTTGTAAAACTGAAAATGGTTTCATTCCGGCAACATTTTTCGTTTTACTTTATCGAAAGATGCAGAATACGAAATTAATTCCACTTTCGATCGAAATAGAATTCTATGACATAAATAAAATCTCATCTAAATTTATTTATATACAATATTTTTATTTTTTCAATTCATTTCGTTTTTTGTTTGATTCAACTTAAAACTTAAATCACATATTTTTCACGTATAATAATAAATAAACACCAAAATATATGTAAAAACTACACTTCATTAACACTAATAACTTAAATGATATTTGAGAAAATTATACTACTAGAGAAAAAACAAACAATTAAGGAGAAACAAATACAAAATTAAAATAATATAATAATTAAAAAAATATACAAATAACCTGTAGTTAGTGCGTTAAAACTACTACACATTAAGAGTAATTAAAAAAATAATAATAATGAGCCTTCTTTTTTCTTTCAATAATAAAATAATAATAAAGTTTTAATATAAATATTGACTTAGATGAAATAATTTTAGAAATATTATAATTTTAGGTTGTAATTAGCAAAGAGTTAATGACTTCTTCTTTCTTATAAATTTTCTTAACAATTCTAATTATAATAATAGTAATAAATATTTGGTAATGTTTGTGGTAACCATATGCATATTTACACATATGCTCAAAATAATAGATACCTCATAGGTTGATATTTGAACATCCAAAAGATATTATAAGTAATGTTACGTATCCTTTCGTAGTTAAAAAAAACGGATCAGTAATATTATTAAAAGCAAAAAAAATGGATATTATTACCTCTCATGTCTATTTATTGAAGCGGTTTGTCTGAGTGGGAGAAAATGGCTTGCTCATAATAATAGATATACTTCACTTTTTTGTAATTTTTGGCACTAAATTTAACTTTTGTGTAAATTTTTGTTAAAAGGGAAAGTACTTTGTAATTTTATTCTGAAATTATAATATTAACTTTTCCAGAAAAAAGCTGATGAAATCGAAAATGAGAAATACTATTCAAATCATGAGAAATCATGAAACGTCGTTAAGACAAAATATGCATTTAAAATTCTTAAATTTTGTCCTTACTTATTTACCCAACAATAAATTAGGAAAATGTCACGTTAGACCAAAGAATCAACTCTTAAATTAGTTAGGTGGGTCCACCTTATTGCTAAAAACAACACAAACAGATATTTGAAAGCTGTTTGTACTGAAGAATCTATTCACAATTCCAATAAAAACTAAATAAATTTTAAAAACGGCGTAAATATTTCCTAAACAGCATTTATTTTGGAATGTATGTAAAAAGGATAAATTTTAATGAATAATATTTGAAAACCTTGTTTTAACGAATATTTAACATCCTTTTCATTCATACCAGAGTTATTGTTTTTGGGAAATACTTATTCCGTCCTTTTATTTTGTTTTACCCTCAGTGAAATTTTTCTAGTAAATATTTCGGGCAAATTATTCCAGTACCTATCTCGACACAAATAGCTTTTGAAAATCAGTAAGTTTCGATTTCTTAATTAAGGACGTCTCACCTGTCTGATTTACGAGTAAATTTCTTTGGTCTAATGCTAGTTTAACCCAATCTGCATGTTATATAAATCATTATGAATGTAATCTAAAGAATTTTTAGGCATATTTTGCCATCTTTCGTAACGGCTATTCATAATTTTTCATGATTTGGACAGTATTTAAAGTTTTAAATAAAATATTTGCATGAAATTTAATAATAATAATTTCTAAACACAAAACTCTAAATAAAATTAATACCAAAAATTTCAATTAAGTGAATTGTGTCTGTTATTTTGAGCACGACATTTTCTGATATTCAATTAAATTGTTTTTGTTAGGCCGATTTTACCGTATTTTTTGTCTTAATTGGTATTAATGATTGTTTAATTTTATTATTAAAAGGATTTGAAACATTTGTTTGAGGCTGTCTTACTTCAAGTTATATCTATTATTTTGATCAAATGTGTATGTTTTTTATATGCATATTTTTATATATAAATTATTTTCATTTGTTTTAATTACTAGAAAAAATATTAAATTAACATTAGTTTTAAAGCTAATTTGTTTTTTGATTTTCTGATAATTTTATATTTTTTTGTATTGTTTTTTCTTCAATTTTATATCAAAAAAGTTGATATTTGTAGTATGAAATGATTTCGGTTGTTGTTATTATTACTAATTTAATGTTAATTTTAAAACTAATTTGTTTTATTTGTTTTGGTTTTCTTTGTATTCAATTTTTGTTTTATAATTTAAATTGTTTTTAAAAAAATTGGTTTTTATTTTTTTTTGTAATTTGTATTAGTTATAGCATTTTAATTTTAATATTTAATTGATTACTTGTTTTTTTTTAGAGATTTATGGTATCTAAATCTTGGCAAGGAGCACGCGGACTTAATCCCTCTATATGGGTATCTGTATTATTTGTTAAGGCATCATTATTTAAAGAATTGTCATCCATAGAGGAATTTTTATTGTCACGCATGCTATTGTTGTTATTGGTCTTGGCATCTTGTGTAGCGCCGGAACTTTGTACCTTTTTACTACCCAAACCCAAAGGAAAAGCAAATTCTTGTGGCAATTTACGCATAATTTTACCCGAAGTAATAAGACGACCAAAGCCTTCCTGCAAATTAAGAAAATTAGAAATGTGTTAGAAAAATACGTAATATTGAAAGTTTTGTTAATAATTACTGCAATTTATTTTTTACATAATATTTTTTGTTTTAATGTCTTATGATTAAGGTGAAAACATTTTGAAATTATTGGAAAATAACGTAATCTTTACATAAAAAGTCTCGAATTGGATTAAGTAAAAACGAAACCAATAAACATAAAAAATTATTTTTTTAATTTAGGTGAAATTATTATTACAATTTACAAAAAAATCTATAGCTTTAATCACTTGTAATGAAATTATGAAAATCTCCAATAATGATTTTGTAGTTTAAGTAAATACCATACTTTCTACACTGGTCTTAGCTCTAGGCAGTTTGGAGGATTTGCCTCTCTTAGTACATATACCATGTAATTTTCTTGTTCAAGAGCATGTTTACCACAGTGACAGAATGACAAGTCAGGCCAAAAATATTTGGGCAGATTATGAAGTTTTTTTTTTAAATGGAAGCAGCCTTTTTTGTAGACATTCCTTGATAATTCCTTCGTTATTTATAGAGCTGTAATTGCATATTTCAACTTTTTTGGAAATTTTGAAAACTTTTGGGTTCTAAACTTTTCTTTACAGTCCCCATAAAATTTTTGACCAGGAAGATTGTGAAAATCTGCCATCAGACCTTTGAATGACAAAAACAATATGATGATGGCCCGAAGCTAAGTTCAGTGTGGTGATATTGGGCTGCTGTTAAAAAAGAATTAAAGTGTGCAAATAGTGTGATCGATTTTAAACCGAAATAGTATATCTGTTCGAGCAAAGGGACAGAATGCACGTTAATTGAAAGGTTTCCGAAAAAGGTTCGAAATTTCATCACTACTTATTAAAAATAAAAATATATATTTTTTAGTTGTATAATAATTCGAATCAAATAAAAAAATAAAACCGTAAGTTTAGTGGTTTCATTTTTATTACCATATATGTATGTAAAGAATTTTTCTTTCACATTATAGTCAGTTATTTAAATTATAATTAAGTAAGAAAATAGTATTTCTTTTTAGTATGTAAAGTCTACTTTGACAAATTGTATGTAATTTAAATTTAAAAAAATTAATTTAATTGTAAAAAGTTGCAGAGGAATTTTATAATACTTACTTGATGGGCAAAGGCATAGCCGGATCTTAAAGATCTTCTTGATCTTCGAGATGATGGTGCCCTCATAACACTACTGGCTTGCCTTAATTTCAAACTAGCTTGACGTCTCTTCATACGAATCTAAAATAAGTTCAATTACATTTTATTTAATTATATTATATTAAATAAAAATAAAAATAAAATATTTAAGAATTTTACCTTATCTGCCAAACTTGGTTGACAATCTATCAGATAGAATTTGTAGGCTAATACTGGTATCATTATTAGTACCACTGTAATGAACATTGTAGCCCAAAATGTGAGATCTTTCATGGCTATTGTTAGGGAGCCCACATAGGGCCCGCCTATAACATAATTATAAAAGTAGTCTAAAACAAAATACCATATAAGACTACCCCATATTGTTATATGATTAAAAATCGTCCAATAAGATGTATATAAGGCAATCTAAAAAAGCAAACAATACATTATTTTGGGAATATGGAAAAATAAATGTTTAGAATACCTGTGCAGTATTATCGATAATTAAAATAGTTGCAACAACCGCTCCCAGAGTCATATGATCACTTAAAATTAAACCATTTGGCGAAACGCCTTTGTGATAAGTACCTGTAAATACAAATTGATTATTTTAATAAAAATAATGTAAATCTTAAACAATGAAAATAAATAAAACTACTGACCATAAGGAATTAAAAATAATATTAATGAACTAAAGGCACCATGTAATACACTATAGACAAATTCTTTGGTATTAAACAATTGACTTTTTAAGCCCGGCGTATATAATTTGGGAAAATCCAAACTATGTCTATCTGAAACATCTTGTTCGAATACGCCCAAAGCTAACACAGGCAATGATGTATAAAAAAGATTATAAACCGATATGAACATGGGATCAAAAACAGTCTGGAAGTAAATTTATTAAAATTAAAACAGTTTTAATTATAAAAAATAATGTTACCTGTGCGCTAAAACCACAAAAAAATGAATACCAACAATGACACAAGGTAAATGCAAAATTTTTATAGAAAAAATAACGCAGGAATTTGCACATGCGATAGTAGGACCAACGCCCGTGCACCAATAGTAGTCTTTCTAAATAGCGAAATTGGGCAATCGAATAATCGCTTGCCAAAACAGCTTGTAAACCCTCTTGACCCGATATACCAACACCAATATGGGCGGCTACAAAGATATAAAATATAGTTTTTAGAATTTAGCTTATTAATTGTGAAACATTGGACTAACCTTTGATCATAGAGACATCATTGGCACCATCACCTATAGCTAAAGTAACTGCATTCTTGGCACGTTTGATTAATTCTACAACTAAGGCTTTTTGTAAAGGTGTAACACGACAACAAATAACAGCCTTACATTGTGAAGCTATATCAAGGAATCTATATAAAATTAGAACATAAATGAATGAGTAATGTTATTGTTATTATTTGTACCCTACACCGCAGTATGTGGTTGGGGTATTATGTGTTTGTGCTAATGTTTATAACATACAAATAATGTTGTTACACCCTCCTTTCTGAGTCCGTACATCTGCCCGTCCGGCTGGCTATCCATATAAGCGTTGTGAACATTCTATAGGTTGAAGTTTTTCAGATATCTTGATAAAATTTGGCCTATTGAAATGAATCATTTTCGGTCCGTTATTTCAGGTACATCCCAAGCAAATGTCTTCCCGAGTGATAAATAAGGAATGAATTAAGTGATAATGTAAAGTAATTAAATTTTGGTAAAAGTAAGTCCCATACAATCCCCTTCCAAATATCACTTTGAGAGATATAAATCTAACTCTTGTAACAAAAATTGGTCAAATTAGAATAAATATAAGCAAAATTCGATGTACGAAATTATGCGATATGCGGTTTATAATTTTTTCTATCTTCCATATATCCGCCCAGAAAATATCATTTCAAATCCATAAATTTCACATAACTGTTAGTGTCACTACAATGTACAGTTAACTTAAGAATTAAAGAAGTTATACGAGGGTCGTTCATTAAATAACATTTTAACCAATATTGTGGTGTAGCGTATTACATAGTCGGGATTGACCGACTTTAAATATCTTACTTGTTGGTTTTTTTTTATTTTTTTTATTTTATTTTTTTTTTTTTTGATTTATTAACTTACTTTGTTTCTAATTCCGGCGATAAACAATGGACTAAGGAATGACCATTTATAACTATAGCAAAACCTGTATTCTCTTCCACAATTTCATCTTCCCTCAAAGCATTACGAGCCGCACTGCCACCTTTTTCCAAATTATCATACAATTCATTGGTTTCAGCACTTTAGTTGAAAGTAAAAATAATATTTTGAAAAATAAATTTTAATTAATTATGTGATAAAAAATTTTACATTAAAAACACTAAAAACATTTATAAAAACGAATAACAAATACAAAATAGGTGAACCCAAAACAAGACAGACGCATACAAGAGTTAGTAAAATGTGTTACAGAAGCATAATTTCTTTTTGGAAAAAAATATTTAGTATTGAAAAAAATAATAATTTAAATATATAAAATTATTTACAGATACATTTTTTGCTAAATCTACTAAATCATTATAATAAAAATAATAATTAAGCATTTTACAATGATTCTTTTATGTTGGTATTAATTAATGAATGGATTAACTAATTATTTACATGTTTTTTTTTATAAAACAATAAACAAACAAATAAATTCATATAACACAAACTTATATTTAATTTATTTTTGTTTTAAATTTTACATTACGGGCGAAACAAGGTACCAATAGAGGGGGAAAATCATCCATTGTATCAACTGAATAGAAATTATAGCTAAAAAAATATATTGTATGTTTGAAGAGTTTTTTATTGGTAAAATGTTGTTTTTTTCTTAACTCTTTAAGTAAAAAATCTGAGAAATAAATATGAATCAAATTAAACTAAGGTGAAAACAAGATAAATAAATCTGCAGAAAGAATAGTACTTAAACGAATAAAAATGAAAATAAGAACTAAAAACATTTTAATAAATTTAACGTTCTCTCTTCTAAGTCAACTGAAATTTTGTTGAAATATATAAAGTTATGTTTAGGTATCTTAAAACATCAAAAATAATATAGAATATTAACCTTTTTAAAACACTAAAAAACAGCCGGGAATAGATCAATTTTTATTTAAGGAGTGAGATCGAAAAATTTTTAACACATTTTTTATTAAAAGTTTTAACTGAAATATTATTTAATTTTTTTGGATTAAATTAGCTTTTAATATGTTTAATGTCAAACAAATGAATATGTTGTTAATCTGATTAAAATGAGTGGTCAGAAAAAAGTTCGCATTAAAATTATTCATTATTTTCAACAAAACCCAACTTGGTCCTACAAGAAGTTGGTGCAAACATTCAAAGCGTCAAACTGAGAACTTGTCCGTTAATAAAAAATCTGGTTCATGAGCTCTCAACACATCATCATATAAGGCTCAAGAAGTTCTTGAAAAAAAACGCTCTTTAAAATTTAGAGGCCAAAAACAGTTTTTATATTCCTGCTGCATAATGGATGACGAAACGTATAAACTGGAAGATTTTTCGCTCAACAATTTAATGTTACTAATGCTCGAGGGAATGTTGTTGTTGCAGTTGCGGCAAAAGAAGCCAATCATTTATTACAACGGGCTCTTTTAATATTGAAATTTACATCAAGGGATCTTTACAAAAAGTGTGTCCATTATGCATCCACTTATTTTTGGACTGAGTGGTATAAAAACAATAACCTGATATTTGTCTCCAGAGAAGCAAATCCTCTCTGCCCGTAACTAAGTGCAGAGGATAGATATTAGGCTCTTAATACAAAATAATTGAAGTATACAAAAGACGTGTCTGGAGATAGAAGTACGTTAAGAAGTTTTCGATCTCATTCCAATGTTATATGTAAAAGTAATTCCAGCAAATATTTTCTGGTCCGTTACAAACTATTGCACGTTTAAATCACCTAAGGTGCTACTGGGTATAAAAAACGATCTCGATATGTTATGTTCCAAACAAGAGAACGCTTTACTAAATTGGTCTTGCCTGACAGATTACTCTTTTACTGTATAAAAAGATCAATAAATTCTTGGTTAATGTCTTCAGGAACGATGTAAAATTTTTCGAAAATGATCGCAAAAACAGAAAAGCAAAAACCTATTATGTACATAAAAATATTCTAAAGAGGGCGAAATTCAGTTCAAAAACAAAAAATGGAAAAAATATAATCTAATATTATTAATTTAAAAGTAAAAACTATTGAATAACAATTTGTTAGTCCTTGTAGTTGTATACTCATTTCAGAAATTAATTGATATTAAAAATAATGTATAATAAGATACACTAACTTAAGATCAAAATATTTCTTTCTTGATATCAATTTCGTTTAATAACTTTACTATAAAGCACAAAATCTAGCTTTCTAACATTTAATATTAAATTTAGCCAAAATATTCAAATACAAAAATCTCTTACATGTTTAGCCTTTTAAAAACAAAAATAAAAGTAAATTCAAAAAAATATGAACCCAGAATTAAATAAAATTATTTAAGAAAAAGATTTACAAATTATACTTCCAACATAAAATTTTGGGTTAGATACCAAAACATAAAATTTTATAGAAAAAAAATAACTAAATAACTAGTAAAAGTGAAAAATAATAAAAACCAAATTGAACTGTGTAATCTGTATTATTAACCCTTTAACTACAATAAGTCAAAATAGAAAAAAAAACAAAAAAGAACAAAAAATAAAAGAAAATAAAAACGTAACAGAAAACAATATAAAAAATCGTTGTCTAGAGAATATTGTAAGTGTAAAATTGTCTTGTATAATTTAAAAAAGGGTAGTAATAGAGAAGAGTTTCTTTTTTTTAAGAAGATGATGATATGATATTCCCTCTACCTGTCCGGTTCGCCCTTTTTACGCAAATTATTGACATCATCATCCCACCTAAAGGTAACCACTGATATAGCAGGCGGTGGTGGTGACACCTGAGTTATTTTCAATGATGAAGGACTACGATCATTTAAATGTGAGCCATTTAAATTTACAGCAGGTTCTACGGCTAAAAGAAATTAAAAACAAAAAATGCATTAGAAAAATATCTGAAAATGTAAAACTCAAAAGCAAACTTACGTGTTGGCCTAAATCTATTTACTATTCTAATTGATTCCTTAAACTGTCTCAGTTGTTTATCAACCTCTTCTACGGTACTGCCATCCACTATAAAAACATCGGCCAAATCATCGGTTAATAATTGACATGAATATCCTATATTTATAGCAGTTTCTATAAAAATTTTGATTTTGATTTAATATATGATGAAATTTACATTTAATTTGAGCGAGTCATACCTTGTTTATCGCCAGTTAGTACCCATACTTTTATGCCAGCCATTTGTAAATTAGCTATTGTTTGTGGCACTCCATCTTGTAGTTTATCTTCTATGGCTGTTACTCCTACTAGCACCAACTCACTTTCAACTTCCTCATAAATTAAATTTAATTTATCCTCACGATGATCAAGTGATATTGAAGCATCCCAATGACGTTTACTCCAGTCTTCATAAAAATCGGATGATAAGTGTCGTTCAGCTAAAACAAGTGTACGCAGACCTTCGCCAGCGAATTTCTGGAAATATACGTTTATGATTTAATAGTGTAAATCCACATTTAAAATTTCAATTAAATCGGTTTACAAATGACTGTACGTCCCGTATAGATCCACTTCCGATATTTTATCATAAACTCTAATAAAATTACTTAGATCTTATATTTATACAACCAGGAACAACCGTGCCAAATTTTGAGATGATGGATACCTAAGTTCTTGTAGTCCTCATATAAGCCCATTTCCAAAAGTATTTTAAATAAAAAAATTTTCAAGGTTTGATCCAAAATTTTTCATATCTGCGTCAGGGTATAGGGTATTACATAGTCGGTCTAAACCGACTATTACAATCTAATTTCTTTTTGTTTTACTTACATTCAAATGATCTTGCGTACGTGCTTTAATGTCATGTTGACTAGAACTTAACCTATCATAAATTACACTATCAGCTCCCTTACAATATAGGAATATATTATCACCTCGTCTTAATATAACCGACATACGTTTTCGTACATTATTAAAATCCAAAATGTGCAATAGCTCATATTCCTTTAAAAATGAGGAAAAAATTAATAAAAAGCAATATTATCTTAAAATGCTCTCCAACTCACCTCTGTTCTACCCATAACTTCTATTGTAATACTGTTTGGTGTTCTTGAACGAAATACAAAACCAAAATTTCTAGCTGCCGACACTAATGCCGATTCATCTGGACTTTGAGCCTGATATTCCAAACGACCTTCTACATACTCAGGCATAACAGTGTGACATAAAGCTAATAGACGAAAGAAATTATGAGCATGTTCTTCATCCGAACGCACAGCATCCAAAAGAGTTTTGTCATACCAACGAAACTCCGGCTCATATTCTGGATTAGCTGAGAAATCTACAGGTTCTATAGCCTTTATTTAAGTGAAATATAAATAGAAAAATAAATGAAAATATTAAATTTCATGAGATTTTATTTTAGTAATTTAATGTTTAAATTATGTTTAAATGTTATTATTTAGCGAGATCATTTATGCATATAAAGTATAAATAAAATATGTATATTTTGATATGTTTAGAGGCGGCATATATAGCTGATATATTGATATGTAGTAAAAACATGCATTAGTTATTTGACTATATAGAGTTAATTTTATCTATGGTAACAAAATAGAAATGGACCATAAAGCATTTTATATTTTTAAGCTTTTACATATATTTTTTGTTAATCAAAATTTTTAATGAAAATTATATACAAGTTTCCAATTTTAATTAAATAATGTATCGGGTAAATAATCAAATAAATTAATTAAATTCAATAAATTACGGTATTGATTATTCAATTGTTTTATTAATCAATGAATTAATCAATCTATAAATTTCAGCACTTAAAATTGATTCATCAGAGTATTAAATCGCATATTCCTTTTATAAATTTTTAACAGGTAATAAGATATCGAAACTTTTCAGTGACTTTTAAATCTTAAGTATCAGAAGTTACCTGTGTAAAACATATTTAATGTCAAACAAAAAAATATGTTTTTCATCTGATTAAAAATGAGTTACCAGAAAACAGCCTGTACTAAAATAATTAAATATTTTCAACAAAACTCAACCTGGTTCTACAAAAGCATTCAAAGGTCTGCCTTCAAAAACAATACGGCGAAAACTTGTCCTAGTTCAGATAGATAGAAATGGTCCACATAATGTTTCTAAAACAAAAAAATAGCAAACATTTTCTAAAGAGCTCCTAACACACCTACTAGAAAAGCAGCCCGATTAGTTCAGTGCTCGGAATATTTGGTATGAAAAGTTAAAGCTAATGCAGTTTAAAAAACATACAAAGCTCTAAAGATTCTTAGTAGAAACGCTGATAAAATTTTAGAGGCCGAAAACAAAGCACGGAAATCGAACTCAAATTTTAAAAAAATATTTTTGCTGCATAATGGACGACGAAATGTATGTTCTCGCAGTTTTTGCTACAACTTCCCGCTTAAAACTTTTATGATCCTGATGCTCTAAGGAATGTTGAAGAAAAGTTCAGGGCCCAAAAGTAGTCCAAATTTTTCAAAACGTTCTTGGTATGGCAATTAATATGCAATTGTGACAAAGGAAACCAATCATTTGTTAGAACGGGCTCTACAAATGCCGAAAATTATTTCAAGCAATGTTTACTAAAAAAGCTGCTTCCATTCATAAGAATTCATAATGTGTCCAGTTATTTATGGGCTGACCACTGCATCCTGTAACTTTGGTAAACAAGCTCTCGAGTGGATAAAGAGCAATAATGTGGTATTTGCCTGGAGCTAAGGCCAGTAAAGTGATAATGAGTTAAATTTCAAGAATATAAAAAATGTGTCTAAAAGTGTTAAAGATTTAAAACTGAGATGGACTACAGCCGAACTGTTACAGAAAAACGTTCAAAATTTTGTCACTAGTGATTAAAACTATAAAAGATATTTTTTTCTAAATTGTAATAATAATTTCAATAAAATAAACGCAATTAAAACTGTAAGTTTAGTGGTATCGTTTTCAAGAACATAGATGTAAGTTAAGAATTTTTCGATTTCACTCCTTTAGCATCAGCAATGAGTTGAATGGGAGTAACCGTATCAAGGACTTTAACGATAACGCCTCAAAAAACAGAGTAAAGTTTGGATTTCTGCATATAAGTATCACTTTGGTATCGAACAGACAGGTGAGATATACAGTTTTTATTGTATATCTAACTATCTAATGTGGTATTAACATAATTCATAAGGAGCAGTATCTTCACATACTTTTTCTATCAGACCCAGTATAGATGATTGAACAGTTTATAAAACATGCAAGTAGACCCCACGGAAACGGTATTCTTCCTGCGAAACCTTTTTTAATTTCTAAAGTATTCAAAATATACTCATCTCCAAATAAAAATTCAAAACTTCTTAAAAATCAGAATCGAATGAATTTGTATCCAATTAAGTTTCGCAACATTAAAAGCTTTCTTCGTATATTCTACTGTTTTAAAAATATCTATTATTTTTAATTCCCTCAGTATGTTTTTAATTTGTTTACATTAATGTTCAAAATATAGAAATCACACTATTATGTGGAAAAATTTTGGATTCCTGCTCGAGCCATCATTCACATAAAGGAAATTTAAGAGATACACAAATCAGTTTTCTTTCATTTACAATTTATTCATGTGCAAAGATTCGTTCGTTTGAAGCGAATACTATTTCGAAGCTTTGGACATCGAGAAGCTATAAGTTACTAAAGAATTCTAAGTGAATTATATAAGAAATTTAAATTTATACTTATAATTTACAAAAATAAGATTAAAACAAAATCAAGCAAATTATTTTTACAAAATAGATTTCGTCACAAAATTCAAATGAAATGAATTTTGAAAAACACAAAAAAAACATCCGAATTGCAAAATAACTTCGGGAAGCAACTAATATATATACTAAGGTAAAAATGCGAATAAAATAAGACAACAAGAGATGCAAAATCAAAAATTACTACAAAATTATGAATTTATAAAAACAACAAAAAGTAGCACATACTCATCTAATCTAAGAGATAGAGAGGGGGGAGAGAAAGAGAGTTTTAATAAAAATATGAAAAAAAAAATTAAGAAAGAAACACATGCATACGTGCACTTGTTGATGGTGTTGGTTGTGTTGGCTGTATTGGACATTATTCCAAATGTGAACTGAACTTGTTGCAGCTTTATTAAAATTATATTCATGTAAATCGGGTGGAGTTGGTGGCATTAAGAAATTTGTATTATATAAATTTGATTTTCTAGTAGAATTTGTGTTCATAGTAAAAGTGTCGGTGGTTGAGGTGGTAGTGGTGCTTTTATATAAATATGGTGCAGAGGAGGAAACAGATGATTCTGTACAATCGTAATAAACTGTTACAAAATCTTTTTTATTCGGTTGATCTTCTTTACAAGATATAGATAAAGAAGAAGCCGTAGAAGAAGAAGAACAACTACAAAAAGGTGTACAAAATTGTGGACGACAACGTTTAAAAGATTGTGGTTGTGTTGATGAATTTGGTGCATGTTCTTGTGCTTGTGAAGATGATGAAGGTGAAGCCGTTTCAATTTCAATTAAAGGCGGTGAATGCGATTTTTTGCTAAATGGTGAAAAACGAAATTTTTTATTTTGATTTTTCAGTTTCGTATTTGAATTTGGATTTTGCAAATGAGTGACAACTGTGGTGGAATTTGATTTGTCCAGTGATAAACGTGAGGTGGGTGAAAGCGTGGTTATGGCTATTGCCGTCTTGGGTGTTGAGCCATTCATTTTTCTTTTGAGTGAAACAGATGAGTCGGCTGTGTTGTTACTGTTTACTGTGTTGCGGTGGTTTATTATTATTGTTGCTGTTGTTGTTATTATTTGAATGTTGTTGATTGGTGATGGCTATAATCTTTGTTTCTTTAATGGCTACATCACCCAGTATCATTACTTTGTCACTGCATGTTGATAAAGTGGAAGCTTGCCTTCGAACTCTCGCCTTTTCCGATGATGGCTCCAGTCTCGAACGTCCATGTGCCTTAAGATCTTGACATGAAGATTGTTTAACATATTTCACACGTTTACCTTTGGGACTTGGAGTACTACATGGGCTAGACGGTGGGCTATTTACATTTTCATCAATTTTTTGATGAAAAATAGGATTTTCTATTTCTACTTTTGCCGTGGTGACTAGTGTATGATGTGCTATGGACACACCTCCACCTCCTGTCGAACCATCGGGAGGTTTTAGATAAATTTTATCCAAAGATGGTGATGTTATAGGTGTTGTGGTGGTGCCGTCACTATTCTGTTGTTGTGGCTTGCTTGTTGTAGTGGTTAGTTGCTGTTTTGCTTTTCTGGAAGACACGTTATTTGTGGGCGTTTTACCACAACTACTATTATGTACATCGACTTTGTGTAGTCGCAACGTGGTTGATGTTCCAATATCTAATTTATCTCTCATAATTGTGCTGTTGCTATTTTGAGTTTGATATTCATTCTACAATTATGATCACAAAAGAGGTGGTTTTTGTTTGTTTTGAAATTGAAAAATCAAAAAGTAATTGAAAATTAAAAGGACAAGTTTTTGTGTTGTTTTGTTGCAAAACGAAAAAATCAAATAAAAGTCAAAAGTTAGATTCAATGAAATTTTCTAAAAAAAAGTGTTTATTTTTCTTTAAGAAAAACTCAAATTACTCTCTTTCTCCCTGAATTTTTTAATCTATTCAAAAAAATTAATATTTTTACTAAAACTTAAAAAAAACATGTCATTTTGTAAAATAAAAAAATATAAAAAAATAAGTAAAATGTTATGTATAATCGGTCAAGACCGACTATATAATACCCTACACCACATTGCTGGTTGTAAATGACAACTACGAAAAATTTATTAAAGACCCTCGTATAATTTGCTTTTCTGATTTATAAATAATTGTGAAGTTTATTTTATAATATTAATATTTTTCTGGAGGATGAATTCGAAGCTAGAATAAATAATGGACCGACCCTCGTATAATTTCAAATATCGATTTTAGACTATATTTATCTTAATTTGAACAGTTGTTATTAGAATACCCTATATCTTCAAAGTGATACCTTTAAGAGGGCTTGTATGTGAGCTATGAGAGATAATTAAACACATAGATTTAGACTATAGGACTATTTTTGTTGAATTTCGTTGAAATCCTTTTATATTTAGGACATCTGTAGAATGCTTACAACGTTAACCCGGACTGTTAGCCAGACAGAAAGACGGACAGATGGACGGACTTTGTTAAATGTAGTCAGAAAGTGATTCCAAGTTGAACGGTACACTTAAAAGTGAGTGTTACACCATTTTTTTCTTTGTTACAAATATCAGCACAAACGCATAATACTCCAACCACATATTGTGGTGTAGGGTATAACGACAAACAAATGAACATTTTTAAACAAACTTTTCCTTTATTTAACAAATTGAGATCCCGAGTTTTAAATGAAAATTATATTTTAAAAAATCTACTCATTTTCATTTAATCAACTAAAAAATAATATTAATAAATAATTATTATTAAAAAATAATAAGCAAAAATAATTTAAAATTAAATTTTTTTTAATGAAAACTTCACAACTTGACATAATAAAATATATCTAGCTGATTTTAAAGAAACTAACTTTTGACTTTTTTATTTTTAAATAAATAGAACATTAAACTTAAATACTTAACGAAATTAAAATAAAATTTTATGTGCTTAAAATTTAAAAAAGGTGCTAATAAATTGTGTAAAATTTTAAAAATATTTATACACAAAATGCTAACAAAAAAGAATTGATTTTTAAATAATAAAATGATTTTGGTTGTTTAGAAACAATTAAAAAATAAGTAAAAATAGTCGAAATATTATTTCATTGGATTTTTTTACTAGTACAGATTAGAAAAAATTTTTCTTAAATAAACATTAAAAGTATTCAAATCAAATTACGTCGATTATGAAAATTTGTAAACAGTGAATGAGTTCATTCAAATTCTTTTTTTTATATCATTGCATGGACACAGATTAAAAAAAAAACAAGTCTATTTTGTCTTTGTCAAAAATTTCAAGTTTTAGACTGAATAGTCACTTTTGATAAAATGTAAACATTTCGAAAAAATTAATAGAAAATAAAATTTATTTTAAGGGTTTTACCTTGGTATATAAAACTTTTTGTTATTATATTAAATCTCAGGATTTATTGATATGGAACTAAAATAAGACAAAATTATCAATACAGAGGGTGTCCAAATCGATTTTTTGGGAAATGATTCTGGAAAAAATTGAAGAGCACAAAAAAAATTCCAAAAGTGTGGTAGATTTAAAACGGAAATGGACTACTAGTTCGAACAAACATACAGAAAGCAGTGTAAAAATGTTAATGGAAAGGGTTTCCGAAAAAGATTCAAAATTTGTCACTAGTGATTATAACTATAAAAAATTAAAACTGTAAGTTAAGTGGTTTCCTTATTATTAATATTTATGTATGTTAAGAATTTCTTAATCTCACTTATTGAAATAACCATATAAATTTATTTATTCGTTAAAAAGTTATATTTCTCTAAAGTTGGAATTTTAAAGAATTTATTTTTTATGATATTTTCTAAAAAGGTGGCAACATTTATTCACTGTAAATTAAACTTGGAGTAAAGATCTGCTCTACCAAAATATGGTCGATTTTTAATTAAAAGTGATTTGTTATATTCTCAAAAAGCTACACATGTAAGGTAAACACCCAAAAATTATTTTCTATGGAACTAGATGGAATTGTGGGTATTTCCTCATTAAAAAGTGGGGGGATCAATTATTATAGAAATTTTAAGTTTTTCATAAATTTTTGACATCTTATCACATACAACTTACTTTTCTTATAGATGTAAAATAGTTGTCTAAGAAGTTGATATTATTAATTATTATTAATTTATTAAAAAAATCGATTTGGACACACTGTGCAATATAGATTAGTAAATTCCAAAAAAATTGAAATTTGTATACTGCTACATCTTGGAGTATCTAACATCTTTTTTTTTTTTTCTTAATTCTTAATTATGATAAAGTTTAAGTTCACTATTTTTTTATTTTTTTAATTGTAAATAACAATTTTAGAAAAATGTTATAATTGATGCGAATACACTTAATGTTTTTAAATATACACAAATAATGCTAATTTAATAATCAATTAATTTGTTATAATTATTAAAAAAGGTTCATTATATCCTATATTTTTAAAAAAGCGAATTATAGACAGAATATTCAATACAGTGAACTCTGTTCGAAGTTTTGATTTCAGAATGTATTTCGAAACCGAAAATGTATTTTTTCCAAACACGACATTTTTATCCATTTCAGGAAGCACAATAACAAATTGTAATAATTTTAAAATATTTTTTAGTGAGAGATTTTAATTTTCATCGAGACTATAAAATAATATTATAAAAAGTTTTGCATTTTTTAGAATTTCAAATTGATTTATAAAAAATATATATATTTTTTTTTAATTTAAAAATTAAATTTCTTTAATCGACTACAATTAACCCAGAAATCAAAACAATATATATTTACATAAACATTAATAAAAATTAATGAATATAATTAACCATTAACCATAATAATGAAATTGAATTATTATATTTTAAATTGTAAATATTAAATTGATTATATTATTTAGTTAAGAAAGTTAAGGTTAAGTCTTTATTGTTTAATATAAATAGTGCAATATGCTCATTCAAGGGCTGGATTAAAATTTATTTTAAAGAGAATTAATAGTTTATTGTGTATTTTAGTTCATTTTATTGTAAAATCTTTAAGTTTAAGTAAAGAAAAATATCTAATAACTTCTACTTCAAATGTAAATAATTTAAACAAACTTTATTATAAAAAAGTAAATATTATTAAGTTTTTAATAAAATATAGAATAATTAAGAAAAAAACTTACATCGGTTATTTCCACAACTTCACCGGTACGTAAATCAATAACATCACCATAGGTTCTGCCATTAATACTGCATTTATTAAAGGTCATAATATTTTGTGTTAATGTACCAGTTTTATCTGAAAATATATATTGGATTTGACCAAGTTCTTCATTGAGAGTGGTGGTACGGGCTTTGGCATGTGTTTTTGTGGGTTCATAATACATTTCTTCATCCCAATTAATTAAAAATGATTGAACAAAACGTATAACCTAAAAAATACAAAAAATATAATAATAATAATAATAATAATAATAATAATAATAATAGTAATAATAATAATAATAATAATACAATTGTGTCATATTGGTTATACAAGTTAATAACGCCGATTTGAAAAACATTGACATGATATTTTGGAGAGCAATCATGTTCTAATAATTCAGATATAGAAAGACTGAAAACATTAGAGCACAATTTCTTTTTCACCCAAATTTCGATACTGAAGATACGCGGCCGAAAATAAAATAAGTAGTTGGAAGTATAACTCGATGAAAATTGGTGTTAAATGCAAATTATCATTTAGGGTAAAAAAAGTAATTGGGTAACATGTGAATTCAAAAAGAGAGATACAATGATTACGATGGATCAGCATGGCCTCGGGTGACGCAAAACTTTACCCAACTCTGATGTGCATTAGGTAGTACTAAAAGTGTATTTTGCTTTTGCTTTTAGCTTTTCTGTTATAGGAGTTTGATCGCTGAAGAATATATAGTCGGGTCATTCCGGTACGGACTTGTTACCTTTTTAGAAACGAGGGATATGTATTGCAAAGGTAGCTAATCATAGATAAATTGCCATAAATTCTATCTACTACCAGAAGAATTATATTATGAAAATTAATTCGACATTATTAACTTGTATATCGAATATATAAAAAAATAATAATTTTTACCTCTACTGAAACGTAGAGTGATATTGGCACTACGGTATTTAATACAATGGCATAAGAGAAGAATACTAATAATCCTATTACAGTTGATCCTTGTAGTACATTTTTGGGTATAATATTTTCCCAAGGTAAATAAGTCTAAAATATAATAAAAATGAATTATTTAGTTTCTTCGAAAATTTATAACAAAATATTAACCTGAAAATGTTGACCAATAAATCCCTCCCATAAAGCACAAGCCACTGTGAAGAATGCACAAATGGATAACAGAAATAGCACAATCTATTTAATTGAAATAATAAATTCAATATTAAATTATGTTTTAAAAATTTAAATAAATTATTTTTTTAGTTACCCCGATTATAATAAAATTTAATAAACGATCTACACCCGTACTTTTAAATTGTGTTTTGCCTGAATTTTGCATAAGTTTTGTATCTTTGCCGGCAAAGATAACAACACCATAACACCATTGTGTATTACGCAATACACATCCTCTCAATAGGATCTTTTCATTGTCCAATGCAAATCGCTGATTACGCCATATCAATGTACCCTCAAATTTATTTAATAAATTATTAGGTTTTTCACAAATAATTTCCCCATTGAAATTCCATAATAAATCGTCATGTTGTCCCAATTCGATTGTTTCTGTTAGACATTGTTTACATTTGAGATTCGTTTCGCCATCTAATTCGGCGGTTTCAATAAAACACAAACCATTTGGTTCAGAAGTACTTAACAATAGAATATCGGCAGCAACAAATTGATTGTTTTCCATTCGTATCACATCACCCACCTGATTTTAAATAAATTAAAAACAAAATGGACATTAGAAAAATAATTAAAAATTCCAAAACAAATTTGTTTATTTATTTGTTTAATAGGAAATAAATATTTAAAAGGAACATTAAGTTAGATAAATACTAAATTAATAGATGATATATGTTTATTACATACCTGTACACCGGACCACCTTTCATCTACTAATTTACCATTTCTTAAAGTTTTCGATTTACGATTATTCACCTGAGAATCAGACAAATGTCGTTGCTATAAAAGAAATAAATTATTAATTAATAAAATAAACAAGATTTAATAATTTTGAACTTTAAAATTATTTTGTAAACAAAAAGTTTAGAACAACAACATTTTACGCTCAAAGAAATAAAATAGTTGAAATTAAATTGAGACTATTTAGAGATGAAATTTTGAGATGTCAGCATGTATGTTCTGTTGCCGGAGCGTTTACTTCCAGAATGAATTTTCTCAAAAATGTTTGTTGTTCCTCACAAATCATTGAAATCAGTTTACTAAGAACAAATTTACAGACCGATAGCTGAAGTATAACTTTCGTTTCGTTTTATAATAACTTATATTTAGATAATAAATTTGATACCAAAGTTTAGACACAGTAATAATTGACGCTGCCTTAATATTAGTTTATGTTGAAGTTTTTAGAAAGAAAATAATGTTAATCTCATATCTATAACAGTTATTGCATTTGTTTATTTTTATTTTTCGAGTGTAGATAAAATGCAAACATACGGACAAACAACAAGAAAACAAGAAAAAGAATATAACACATCACAATAAACATGACAACAGTCAGTGGTATTCATTGGTTAAGTGGCATAAAATTTACCACAAATGTCAATGTCAACAACCCATGAAAAAATAAAAACGTTTTCTTCAACAACGATCTATACCACTACCAAACACCACCTCCTCCACTCACAAACTACAACAAAAAAAAAAACGTATTTTTGTGTTTATAAAAAAAACATGATAAATTACACATGGTTGTTGTTACAGAAAAAAATGACGACAACTTACACTTACATACCCATATAATCAAATAGGCACACGTACTTGCAGGTGGTACATTCATACACACTCATACGAACATACATACATACAAACAAATGTTTATATATTATATCTTGTATTTATTTTTCAAGATTCTTATTCTTCTATTTTCATTCATGTTATTGTTATTGTTTGCATTTTTATTGTCACGTTATGTTACTTCCTATTCTTCTCCAAATAAAGAGAATAAAATAGAGAGAGAGAGATACAAATACTTACAATGTCATCGTAGGCATCTTTAACAGCGGTTAATGTCAGCACACCGATTAATGGAATGGCTGTGGTTACAGGGGTTAGCGATGATATGGCCGGTATAAGTTGTAACACCAACAAACATAGAAAATAAAAGTTGGCAAGACGTTGAAATTGTTCAAGAAGATTAAATGGCAAAAATGTCATCAACGAATATTTGGACGTTTTAATATAGTTATCCTGTGAAATAAAAAAAATAGAAGAGAAAATAAATAAAAAAGAAAAAATTTTATAATTTGTAAATGAATTTTTAAAGAGAGACAGAGAGAGGGGGGGGGGGATTTTTTATTTAATATTAAAATTTAGAAAATGAGAAAATATAATAAATAATAAAATTATGTTTCATCACATTATGATTCATCTAAATTCATTTTTTTTATTCAAATTTCCTTTACAACAATAAAATGATTATCATGTAAAATATTCATAAGAAATTTTTATTAAATTTGATAATGAACTGTTTAGCTCATTGGTTTTTACGTGGTATACGTGATAAATGTTACTCATACGCATCATATATGTATATGATAGATAATAAATAATATCACTAAACTGTTGATTCAAGAAAAATGTGAATTTGAGCTAATCAGAATTGATATATTGAAATTGAAATGAAAAATCGATGTTTAGCGAAATTTCAATTTGAAGTTAAAAATTTGATTTTTGGCAAAAATTAAATTTGAAGAAAAAAATTTATTTAATTTTAATAAATTTATTATTTAGCGAAAAATAATTTTCTAGACAAAATTAAATTTTTTATAAAAACAAGATATTTTAGAGGAATTAGACTTTTAATAATTTTTTTGTGAAAAATAATAATTAAATTTGAATTGAAAAATGAAATTCGAATTAAAATTTTAGTGAAGAATTAAATTTTTGGCAAAAAATTGTTTGCAATTATTTAATTTTCACAAAAATTTTTTTTTTTTTTTTAAATTCCAGTTTGAGGGAAAAATATGACTATTATTTTGTGAAAAATTTGACTTTTCAGGGAAAAGTTTAAAATTTGTTATTTAGATTGAAGAGTTAATTTCTTAGTAAAAACTTAGATTTTTAGTCAAAAATAAATCAAACATTTTTTTTCGATCGTTTCCCTTTTGTGGAAAAAAAATTATATTGAAATTTAAAGTATTAATTTTAAGTGAAAATTTAGATTTTTAATTTTAAATGAAAATGTCTATTTCTCTTTGATGTCAAATATTGAATTTTAATCGAAAAATTATATTTCTAGACAAATTTCTAGTTAAAAATTGAATTTGTAGGGAAAAATTCGATTTTTTAGTTGAAATTTCAACTTTAGTGAAAAATCTAATCTTTAGTGAACAAATTGAATTTTCAGTGAAAGAATTTAGTTTTAAGTGAAAAATTGAATTTTCAGTGTAAAATTGAATTTTAAGTGAAAAATTGAATTTTCAGTGTAAAATTTAATTTTCAGTGAAAATTTTTTCTTATTGGAAAAAATTAAATTTTGTGATGTGTTTGAGTTTAGGTTTAGAACAATCGCGGCTAAAGAAGCCAATCAATTGTTACAATGGGCTTTATAAAAGAGAAAGGGCTCTTGTTAAAAGATAATAGAAGATCACAAAATAGTGTATTGAAAACGGAGATGGACTACCTGTTCGAACAAATTGACAGAAGGGTTTCCGAAAAGGTTCAAAATTTCATCAACAGTGATTGAAACCAAAAAAAAATATTTCTTTTTTGTAAATTATAAAAATAATTTCCGTTTTATTAACAAATATCCATAGAATTTTTCGATCTAAGTCCTTATGAGGTGGAACTGGTGTATAAAATTGAAGGAATTATTAAATATTAGAGTTCGTCAAACCGGTTTAGTGAGAAGTCTGAGAACGTTTTCGCAGCTCGCTTTCGTGCCCAAAAATTGAACAATACGAATAGTGCATTCTAATTGGACCAACCTTTGCAAGAAAATATTTTTTGTTGGCTTTCGGTTTTAGTCTTAAATTTTCGCACCAAATAATCAATGCCTTGTTTTTTTTAAGATAATTTCCGTTTTCTTGATTTTCACCATATCTCGAAAACTTTTTGTAAATACCCATATAAAATTGAAAACGATTTTTTCATTCTCTGCTCCAGTTGGAGTACCAAAATATAACTTAAAAAAACTGTACAAATATTTGCAAAAATATTTTTTGGTCTCACTCACTATGATAAGGTTGTATTAAATTAAGTGAATTAAATGAAATTAACAAACTCGAGATGTTGTCAAGGAGGGAGATATAATAAAAAATGTTGTTCATTTTATTTAAGTATTTGTAATAATTCGATTATGAACCCCTCCCACTCCCCTGGTTCACATAAAAATAATGTAAAATTAAATAAAATAGAAATGATTTCACATGCTCTTTATTATGATAAAAATCATGTCAAATTAATATTTTACGATGTTAAATCAATAAAAAAACTTATTGTTTTCATATTAAAATACATGTTACATTTTAAATTTTTCTGTGAGTGTATAAATATCCAATTTTTTTTTCAATATTAAACCTAAAAATCATGATAAGAAAATATAATTCATGTGAAAAATCCTTTCGCGTTGAGTTATTTTTAATGACATTCCATAGAAATATCAATTTGTTTTATTGTTATAACCATCTAGAAATTTAGACGATTTAATTTATATTTATATATATATATTCGCCTTAATTCCTGTTTATAAGATTTTATCGTCATTATGGCTTAAATTATAACAAAAGCAATCATTTCTTAGCTAAACAGAACTAACCTGACTAAATGAGAACGAATGAGAGCCTTTCCTTTTTTTCTGTCTTCCTTTCTTTTTATTCAACCTACAAACTTTATATAACCTATTGACCTAATTATAAAAACTCACATATACATATATATAATGCAGTATACAGTATTGAACAAAACTATTGGCACAGCAAGCATTTTTTGTTGTATCCTAATTATTCTGTCATTATAACCAAATTTTAGGAGAAAAAATCGTTAATACTGAATTCAACTATAAGTGATTTGACTAATACAAACACAAACGTCATGAATTTGCCGAACAAAAGTATTGGCACACTCTGTCGTGCGTGTTTATAATTTTTGAAATTTCTGAAATCTTGCATCCATGATAGAAATTAAAATATTTTTTAAATACAATAAAACATTATGTGCCGGTTCTAATAGGTTAAAGTGATAATCTATTGATATAAATTCAAAAGAAACTCTGTGAAACTAGAATTGAACTCAAAAACTAGCGAATCTGGGCGAAAAATAGTACTACACCTGCATAACCACGCAAGTCATATGCCCAGATAGGTCAAATAATGGAACGAAGTTGTTCCACTATTAGAAGATTATGGAATCGTTTAAGACGTTCAAGAGGAATTAGACGAAAATATTCATCCTATTACAGTTCCTAGAGTGCTGAATTTTGGAATTAGGTACTTTTCTTTGATGAAAGCAAGTTAAATATATTTCGCAATAATGGCCAAGTTACCATGTTTAGAAAGTCCAATACAAAATATAAAAATAAAATCTATTTCCTTTTGTGAAATACGGCAAAGGTGGTGTAATGTTGTGGGGCCGTATGGCATCTGTGGGTGTCGGTGAGATGGTTTTCATACACGTCTTTATGGATAAAACAATTAGTTAAAGTTAAATTTACAAACAAGTTTCACATTCCAAAAAGACAATGATCCAAAACATTCAGTTCGTGATATCCACATGCGGTTAATTAACAATGTGGCTCATGACTAGAGTTTCTCAACGGGAAAACGTTACCGGGATTTTCCCGGGAAATTCATTTTTGTAAATCCCGGGAAATATCTATCAGGAATTTTATACAGAAAGTATATTGCATCCGCGTGTAACTTCAGAAAGAATCAACTAAAAATTTAAAATCGGCACAATAATTTTTCTGATATATATTATTAACTAAACGATTAGGTTCTATTCCGGAATAGAGAGTATGATTAAAAACACTTTACTGTGGAATAATTTCATGTAAAATTGAGCATAATTTTAATTGTTTTAAAATCTAAAATCTAATTTCATGAATATCGGCGCTTATTAGACTAAAGCTCATTTATAATTCTCTTTATTTTCCAGATATGAATTAAAGTAAATAAAACTCTTAAATATAACCATTTCAATGGAATTCGGGAAAAATAACTTTGGACTTGTCGTAAATTTTACCTTTAAGAACATCAATCTACATTCAAATATGGCTTCCATATGAGAAAACAATTTCGGAATATGTTCATAAAATTATTTTAAATAAAGTATTTTCATAAAATCAGAAAATAATATCTTCGACTCTTAATTCTGAGAATATCAAATCACTTTCGACTGGAAGATATTTAAGCTTCGGCAGAGCCGAATTTAGAATTCATATTTATTATTACTACAATTTAAGCTTTTTTTCATTAGAAAACTATTAAAACATACGTTTTATAGAATTTATGATATTGAAATATATTCCCGGGAATACTGGAAACGGCAATTTTTTTTCTTTAATTCCCGGGAAAAGAGAAATCCTACTCATGACCTTTCGCACCCACCACAGTCTCCAGACCTCAATTCAATTCATGAGAATTTGTGAGAAGAACTGGATAAAAGTGGCCTATTTAAAATAAATCTGATCTTCAAAAGGCATTAAAGGAAGAATGGATAAAAATCGGAGAGGAAATTACAAGAAATTAAATACATTCAATGCCAAAGCGTTTGGATAAAGTTATAAAGCAAATAGACTTTCTCACTAATTTCTGAAAAAATACAACAATATAGTGTGAAAAGTTTTTAAACGGCAAAAAGTTGGGAATAAAAAAATACACTTGCTGTGTCAATAATTTTGTTTGCGACTGTATAATGTTTTATACTTTTTTGTGAATATTTTCATTCATTCATTCAATTGTGTGTGTATTATTCGTGTAGGGAATTTTAGGCGAATTCACTAGAATTTAATGATGTAATAATATAAGTAAACATACATACATACATACATATATATGTCTAAAACATATACATCTGTAGTTATAAATAAGTACGTAGGGTACTAAATGAAAAATAAAATGTAATAAAATAAAATTCTCTTCTCTTTTTTTGGGGGAAGTGATATCAGCAACATTTTACTTATTTTGTGATAAAGGGCAAAATTATGTATGTCGGTGTATGTATTATAACCTTTAAGCTTTTATACAAATATAAACTTTTACAAACTGAGTAATTTTTCCAAGTTGTACATATTTACTTAAATACTTTACAACTTTTTTCAGTCTATTTAAAGCCTCCCGGCATAGAAAAGTATTCTTGGGAAATGTCAAAATAATTCAGGTTTTGTAATAAATCTTCTTTAAAGAGATAAATTATTTCGAATAGAACATAACCTCAAATTTAGTATTAAAACTGATAAATTAAAAAATTTGTTAAAAACTTCTTTATCTTAATAAGTAAGAAAGATTTATTTAGTTATTCCAGAAACTTTAAACCTATTAAAAATTACCCTTATAAGGGAAGTTCATTTCCACGTGTCCTGTTCGCTGCGGTTCTCCAAATTGCATTTAATTTCCTGTAACAGTTTTAGAGATATTCGATGCAAGAATACATGCACTTAATGCGATTTTTGATTATGCCTTCTTAGCATTACAAACGGAAGGACAAAGTAAATATATTATCATCCACACTTGTGGTGGTGGATTGGTTAAAAGGGGGTATTTAAAAGTCTATTTGGTTTGTAAATATATTTTCCCATTAAACGTTTTATATAAATATTTGTCCTAATACTTTACATATGTATATATTCTTATACTTACAGCATATTTAAACTGGGCATTGAACTCTCTATCATTAGCACGTATTCTGCGTTCATTTTCTGTAAAAAGATACAAAAATAAAAATGATTTTTAAAATAAAAATTTTCACATATTTATAAAGAACTAAAAATAACTTACATAAATATAAAGCTTATCCTTAAATACACATTTCCATAAATGTATAATAAGGCTTACACATCCCATTTATTGTTACAATGACATAACTCAAAAATTTCAAATTTCCTATTAATATCAATAGAGTATAGTAGTTTTATAGCTTCATTAAGTGGAAAAGTTTTGGGAAGGAAATGTTTTTATTTCAGTCCGAATCGTGACTGAAACATATTTCTATTAATGATTAGTATGTTGAGTTAGTGGTCACCACCACACAGTGGGGCAAATCGATGTTTTTGGAAATAAATCTGTAATTTTTGATTGCTTGAATGGATTTGAATGTGGAAGATAAAAAACGATATTTATAAATAAACGATATTTAGCCAATTATTCTGAATTTTGGATAAAATGCATATTTCTGAATTACAATTACACATAATTTACTAATAGAGATATCTGTATGAAATTGTAGATCTTGTTCATTGAAATTTTAAAAAGAATAATTGATTTAATGAAAGAATTTTCTTAAATTAATAAAATATGAGGAAATTTTCCAAAATGAGCTTTTTTGGAATTTCGGTTTATAGAGTCCACATTTATTGAAGAGATCTAGAGGAAGCCATTACAACATGATGGCCTTGGAATTTCATAACTCCATTTTGATTAACAAAATGACTCAATTTCATATGGATATGGACTTATTCCTATAAGATTTTTTTGTAATTTTTTTTAAGTTTCAAATTGAAAGTGGTTTATTTGCGGACTGGCTAGTGATATTGTCCTTAATATTTTTCCTTAATATGTGACTCAATATCTTGCAAAATTTTGAAAGTTGGAACTGAAATAAGCGATAAAACATTAAGCATGTTTTGAAAAGTCTCCTTTAAGGCCAAGAGATCGTTAAAAAATTTGAAATTGAATGAAAAGCAAAAAATTTGACATGCCGTTAAAAAAATAAATGCTCTACGAACTCCAACTATAACAGCATTCGTGAGTCTCTATGGTATCCCAATTGTATCAATCTACACCTTTCTTTTGCTATCATTACTTTAAATGTCATGAAAATCCAACCAATCGATCAAAGGCTACACATTTTTGTTCCAAAAAAAGAAAATATCGATTATGCTACATTGTGCTAAACTCCAAATATATTCCTTGCTATCGAGTGATTACCAAGAAATGTCCCTAAGTTTATCTGATCTGAAATATCAATTGAATTAATAAAAATCTAACTTGTTTCTCAATAATTAAATCTTATATATTTGAAATTTACTTCGATAAAAATTTCGAAATACTTTCTCAATTTATAGTTTAACAACAAACGCGATAGATAAGATTTTAGAACATGTACCTGAAAAATAATAGGAACTTCTGCGCCTTCGTATTTGTGACAAACGTCTTATGCCCATTTCTTTGGCATTGGCAATTCGTTCGCTTAATTTATCGTCGGTGTTTTCAGCGGCAGGAAATTGTTCAAAATCTGTACTTATATTAACGGATTTGCGTGGACCCAAACTGCTACTGGGCCCCGTGCTATAACCACCACTAGGTGTTGGAAATTGTTTGGAACGTGTCGTTCTTTTATGCTGACCCCTACAATTGCTATTCTTCCACACAGCTAATTTACTTAAATACGACATTAGACTGGCTCTTAAACCAGATTTCGAAGAACTATTAAGACCATCTGCGGTCACCACATCTTCCAGTTCAATTTGTGTTTGCTGACCAGACTCATCACTGGCCGCCACTGAAGTTAATATAATTTTATCTTTCGCTTCAACTTTTCTTTTTAACAGGGAAGAAGCTAAAGCTTCCGTTTCTGGATCCTTATCTAGACGAGAATGTAATTGTATTTCTCCAGTTTGGGCCAGAGTTGCTAGGCTATAAAGACTACCCGATTGTGATTTGTTGCGTGAACGTCTTTTGGAATTTTTACGCGATAAAACAGCTGCCACATCTGGTATATTTTCTTCAGCATCATTTTCATTGTCATTATTTTGCGGAGATAAAGTAAGAATTGTTGTGGTTGAATTGTCTATGGTCGAGGGTTCGGGACGGGCTAAAGTAGCCGTTGTACCCACATCGGCAGTGGTATTAGCAAATGTTGTAGTTAACGTTGATGTTGTGGTATTAACATCTCTAGATCTACGAGAAAATAGGCTGGCAAAATGATACCAACGTTCTCGAGGTGTTGTTATTGTGGATGAAATCGAACGCCGTTCACGTTCGTTTCTCAAGCCTAAAGATCTTTCGGTTTGTGAATGTGTTTGCAAAGGTGTTAGGGAGGTTTCGGGACATCTGTTGCGTAAACGTTCTGTATCTGAAATTGTTTCATAACGTCGTTCTGTATTTGCTGATGTTGGTGCTCGTAGTACTTCTAATTCCAAAGTATCCGGTCGCCTTTTATTTCCGTTGGGCATTTCATCAATACTTCCATGTAATTTAAAAATATTTTTGTTCTCAACACACAATTTAAAAGAATTTGTATTTTATTACTTTAGTTATTTATTGTTTTGTGGATGAAAAGGCGTTCTCTTGTGATTTTTTTTATAAAATTATAAAATTTATTATTTCTACTGCATTTTTGTTTTTATTATTAAAATTTTATTTTATTAATTCATTTCTATTTTAAAACACTTTTTTGAATTTATTTAATATTCAAATCTTTGCACACAATACTTTCTGAGTTTTAAGTGTTGAATTTATATTATTTCTATTACAATAAGAATTTTTCAAAATTTATTTAAAAATTTTACAAATATTTTGTTTATTTATTTGAAAAAAAATTCAATATGTTTTTTTTCACTCACAAAACCGTTTAAATGTGCGTTCGTGCACAACAATCAACCATTTTAAATTCTCATTAGATTTAAATAATTTATTGATAAACAATTGATATATTTAATTAAAAAACTAACAAAACAAGTAAGAATGATATAATCGGCTATGCCGAATCTTCAATACCCTTCATTACACATACATTCACAAAGATATAAAATATATAAACGTTTTTCTTTAAAACAACTCATTAACACTTAATGAATCATGAAATTATTTATATTTTAGGTTATAACATTTTGTCTACTGAACCGATTTTGATATTAATAATGGTAATTAAGTACACATAGGTTAATATTATACTAAAATTTCTTCCAAGATCTCGAAAGAAATTTCACAAATCAAAACGTGTATTAAAAAAATTTTATGCAATGGGCCAGGGGCATTTGTCCTAAAATTTTATTTAATATTTGTTTTGCATGGGAGCTACCCCTTCCCTTGATCCTAACCGTCCTACATTTTGTTCTTTTCGCTGATATTGTTTTTTAGATATTTGATAATCATTATTTCTTTTGTATGGAAGGGTTATTCCCCCTGGTCCTATCCGTCCTACATTTTGACCAGTAAAATAAATTCTTGGGTAAGTAATTGGAACCAATTTTTTCAGTTTTTTAGATATTCGATTATTAATATTTGCTTTTTGCCCGTTCTATAATTTGATCAGAGAAACAAATTTTTCAGAAAGTGTTTGGGGTCAAATTTAAAATCTTTTGCTGTTACAGTTCTTTAGATATTCGACAATCAACATTTTTTTTTTTTTGTATGAGAGACACTTCCCCCCATGATCCTATCCGTTCTTCGTTCCATCCAGTAAAACAGTTACGTGAAAAATTTATTGGGACCAAATTTGAAAATTTGTTATAGTTTTTTATATATTCGATGATCAAAATTTGCTTTGTATGTGGGCTACTTTTCCCCCTGACTCTATTTGCTCCACATTTCGTCTTGTAAAATAGTTCCTTGAAAAAATTATTGGTACTAAATTTCCCGATGAAGGGGTTCTTTAGATATTGGATGATCAATATTTGCTTTGTATGGGGGTACCTCTCCCCCTGGTCCTATCGAAATTTTTTATAGCTTATATACCTATTTTGGGTATATGAGGATCATTCTGTGAAAATTGCAGCAAAACCGGTCCAGTTGTTTAGCTGTCTATAAGTTCCAAACAAACAAACAAACACAAATTCATTTCACTTTCACAAATATTAAACCAAATTTCAGTTCTGTAAATCAGAACTCTATCAATTGTTGTGGATGTGAGCGTGTCAGCAATAGACTAAATCCATTCTGATTTTGATGCAAGAATATATACACATTTTGAATTCTTAGATGGATGATTCCTTCTAAGCGTTACACGGAATGACAAAGTTAAAATACCCTCTGTAGTGTGGTGTAGTGAATAAAAATGTTGAAAATTTTTAATTATTTTTTTCCATCGTTGTTGTTGTTGCTGTCTTAATGATTATAAATAATTGATTGATGATTTGGCATTTACATTTTAATTTTTCAAGAAAAATCACACAAACACACATTTTTTTTAACAATTTTATAAATTTTTATCACTTCTTTTTTTAATTAATCAACATTTTTAAAAAATTTTCTTTTGTCTGTTGATCTGGTAAATTATAAATGTTTTAAATAAATAAAATTTGCTTTTAATTACCTTAAAAATAATTAAATATTGTTATAATGTTTGTATGAAACATTTAAAATACCAAGAATTTCTTTAAATTTATTTAAAAATTAGTCATCATATCTTTTTGATGAAAAAAGTGTTTATTCTATATGAATAAAAGGCCTATAATTAAACTGAAATGGTTTATCTATTTTTATCGAATTTTTGTTTATTACAAGCAAATTTGTATATATTTGCTCTAATTATAAATATACTATGTTTGTATATTCACATGAAAAAGAGTAAATAAAATAGATATGATTCAACATTGTTCAGTTATGATTTTGTTTATAATTAAGTATTGTTTCGAAAAAGATGAAAATTAACATTTTACAATGTTAAATTAAAATTAAACCATGTTAATTTGACATGAAAAGCCAGTAAACACAACAATAGTGCATTTAACCAATTTAAAGCCACCAGGTGTATTATACCTGTGGAACACATTTGATAATTTCTATCAGTATCAAGTGTATAGAAAAAAAGACAGTAAACTTAAGCAGCGCATGCAATTCCCCCTCGCAATCACAAAATAGTTGGATATATAAACTTAGTGTATCGCAGGGATTCAGAGTGAAGACACTATAAAAGAGACAATAGGTTACTTTCAAGGACAAGCTTAACATAAGCTTGTAAAGTGAATAACTAGTTGATAGTTACCAAAAACTTCTGGAACATTCCTACACTAGTAGACCCATAAAACTTACTTCAAAATTAAAAACATATATGCTTGAAGAGTAAATATCACATTTTTAGCTCTAACTTTTTTTACTAAATGGATTTCTTCAATTTTTTTCAAATCTTATTATTTTGAATGGGAATAAATTCTAAACGTTTTTTGTTTGAATTTTGAAGTTGATATTCCACAGAATTCAAAGAATTAGGTAAGAAAAGATGTTTTCAGGGTATTTAATACATCCATATTTATATATTAATATTTAATTTTAAGTATAATGAATTTTATTTCAAATATGTGCAATTTTATTTTAACATGAATTAATGTTGTTTTTTTAAGAAAATTTCTTTTTTATATCACATTCTGTTCCTAAGACCTCACCAAAATCGACTACCCGAGAGCTGGTACTTCATAGAAGCCTCATTAACTTAAACATTTAATCAACCTAAATGTACCTAAATATTTTCATTTAAAGATTTCAACTTTGAAGCCACTTCCGAGTAATTATAACTGTGAAAAATTTAAATTTTTAGTGAAAAATGTAATTTTTAGTGAAAATTTAAATTTTTAGTGAAAAATGTAATTTTTAGTGAAAATTTAAATTTTTAGTGAAAAATGTAATTTTTAATTTTAATTTTTAGTGAAAAATTGAAATTTATTTAAAATTGAAAATTTTCAAAAAAATTCTTGTTGCATTCCAAACAGTTCTTGGTATGGTAAACAATATGCAGTTGAGTGGCACAAGAACAATTATGTAATATTTAAAGCATGAAAAACAAATCCTCCAAACTGCCCACTGCTCAGGCTCCTATTAAAAGAGAATTGAAGAGCACAAAAAGTCCAAAATTGAGGTAGATGTTAAACGGGGATGGACTACCTGTTAGAACAAAGTGATAGAAAGCATAATGTGTTATTGGAAGGGTTTCCGAAAGAGGCTAGAAATTTCATCACAAGTAATTAAAATTATAAAAATAGTTTTTTTTTCTGTAAAACTCTTAGTTTAGTGCTCTCAGTTTTATTAACATATTTTTATTTTAAGAATTTTTCGATTCAGGTCCTTCCTCGTACCTTATAAAGCTTTTGCCAATCACCGCTCATTACAGGAAAAGTCTTTTATTTTAAATTTCTCTTCCTCTCCCAATTTGTTGACATGTAAATATTTTAATAGAAATGTAAACAAAACTGAAACTGAATGTAAACAATGAATTATGGTACTTCCAAAATATTCAATTTTAAATATTTGAGAAATTAATTTCCTATAAGAAATGTTTATATTTTAATTATTTAAAATAAACAACAATTTAAATAAAATTTAATTATGTAAATATTTACACATTTAATTTAAGTCTATAAAACAAATTTTATTAACAAATATTTAAAGTTCTTTTTCACAAATTTTGACCGTTTGTCTGTGTATTCACATAAATTTATCTTATTGTATTTTGTGTTCAAAACGAAATATTATTGTTATCACCAAAATATGTTTGTGCATAATTAAAGAAATCTTTTCAGTAAATAATCAAATAACAATATTTTTTATCTATAAAATAAATAATAAAGACAAACAAAATATGTTTAATTTGATAATTCTCATATTATGGAAGATGTCAATCAAATCATTTTGTCCATAACATCTGTGTAGGGAACAAATTTCAAATAAATATTAAATAAAAATAAAAAAATTACAAATTATAAAGTGATTAGAATTAGAAGAAGAGGCTCGTTTTATTTATTTATCTGTCGTTGGTTCATGGTGCTATAATTTTTAAACGTCACTAATTAGTAATAATAAATCACACACATTGTTATCATCCAAATAAAAAACGTAAAAATCTAAAAACCGGCAAAGACCGACTATATATTGCGCTATAGACCAACACTAGTTGAATATGAGAGATTTATGTTTTTTGAAGTGATTTTTGGCGGAGGGGTTTAATGGAGTGAGATCGAAAAATTCTTAACATGCATTGATATTAATAAAAACAAACCACTAAACTTACAGTTTATTTTTTTATTATTTGAAATTATTATAACAATTAACAAAAAAATATTTTTATAGTTTTAATCACTAGTGAAGAAATTTTGAACCGTTTCCGGGCATTCTTTCATTAACTTTTTTATAGTGATTTATAACACTTTGCTACCACTTTCCTTGCTTTAAACCTAGTACTCTTTTGGATACGTTTTTTGTGCAGCTTGGAGAGGCACTATTGGAACAAATTCTACATTATTGTTCTTGTAAAGATTAAGGTTTCTTAACATAACTTTTTTACGGATTCATTTATTTCTAAATACGGAGTCTGTCACATATTAAGGCCACTAGCTTAAAAAGAACTTAAATTTACAAGGGCAAAAATGAGTTAAAATTTATTCGGTTTGAATATCTCTGAAACTATAACAGATATATTACACATGTCAGCATAGTTTTATAGATAAAGATTTCTATGGACTATCAAAAAAACAAATTTTTGCCGAATTTAAAAATTAAATTTGCCGAATTTAAGATGTTCAACTTGGAAGAGTCGCCGACTACGCCTCTGACTAAATAGGGGTCTGCAATTCTCTAAATAAACTCTAAAACACCTCAGCTCTAAAATAAATAATTTATTAATTTATCTTTAAAATTTTCACACAATGTGCATAATAAAATCGACTCAGAAAATTATTTTTTGTAGGATCACCGACTACGCCCATGTTTAAATAGGGATCCGTGCTCCTCTAAATGAACTCAAAATCACCTCAATTCAAACATGTGAAATTTCATAAATATATTTCTAACGGTTCAAAGTTTAAAAATTATGTCCCAAAAATCGATTTGGACACAATGTGCATCATTTTTGGAGGGTTACCGATTACGCCACTGCTTTAGATCTATACGTGTGAAATTTCATTAATGTATAACGGTTCAAAGGTTACAGAATTATCTCGAAAGAAAGGAACGATTTGGGTACAATGGTCATCATTTACTCGACTCAGAAATTTATTCTGAGTCGGACGAATATTATTAGCAATAGATTTTTTCCCGTTACAAAGATTCTCCTAAACGCAACTCGCCACCTATGGTAGTGTAGTTTATGAATATAAAAAAGAAATTGAAGAACCCACACACACCCATTTTTTACACAAACAAATTCACATTTATTTTCTTCTTTTTAATTTAATTTCAAATTAATGACCAACGATTGATAAGTTATCATTTATAATTTGTTTGTCTTTTATTTTGATTGTGTTAATTACAGTTTAAATCGCCATTAATAAAGTTAAATAAAAATTTATTTGGTCATTTGTTTTTTTAGCTAAAACAAAAAAATAAATAGTGTTAAAGACAAATGTGATCATTTAAAAAAGGCTAATAACCTTTTAAAGTTTTTGCACTTTCAACTTTGACATTTGTTTTTTTTTATTTTTTTAAATTTTTTGGTTACATTTATTGTTGTTGTTGCTGTTAAGAAAAAGTTGGCATATTTGTTTTATTGTTAATGAAAATTGATATTTTGGCTAAAAGCCAAAGGTAATGCAGTGGTAGTTTATTCATTTGAGTCCTTTTTTCATTCATTTTAATATAATAAAACACACAATTGTAAAACGACAACAACAACAATATGCAACACATGAAAGAAAATTTAATAATGAAAAAAATTCTTAATTTTCCTTTGTTTTTCCCTTAACGTATGAGCAATATTTAATTATTTTCATTCATAACAATTATACGCCAGGTTAGACTCATTACTATGTTATATTAAAGAGAGAAAGAGATAGAAAGAGAATGGTAAGGGATTTTAATAAAAGAGAAAGGATGTGTATTATATGCTTTTATACTAAAAAAAACGTTTAATATTAAAACCATTCATTAACTTTGTAAAATAATCAATAAATTAACGTTAAATATGTGTGTTTTACGTGAAATCAATTTTATTTAATAATGAAAATTACACAAGGTTGAGTAAACTTTTCTAATATTGAGGTTAAGAGGAGTGAAGGTGAAAACAAAGAAAAATTTAATAATCTATTTTTAAAAAAGCGTTTTGTCATTTATTGAAATCTTAAACTAAAATTAGTTTTATTAAAAGAAAAATCACTTTTAAGATTATATTTCGAAACAAAATTTTTTAATAGAAGATGAAATACTAATTATCTCCTAAAATAGGTTTTCCTGAAAGGGAACTGATTTTATTTTTTATCACCAGGGCAACCAAAAAGTGAAAATTTCGAAAAAATTCCCATGTGTCATATTAACATGACACATATGTTAATAAATTTATTCGCCATTTTTGAATATTTTGAAATTTAATTTTTAGTTCAATTAACAAAAACAAAAATTTTAGTCACAACTTAAATTTGAACAAAATAAGGGAATTAAATTATGGACACTCAGGAACGTCTTTAAAATATCCTCTAGCATATCAAAATCAATTGTAAAACCTTTTTAGAATGATTATTCTTGGAATAGTAATCAGTATTTAACTTTAAATTTAAATTAAAATTTTAGTTTTAATTCGATTATTAGTTTTGAAAAATTTACAAAAGTTCTTTGTCTGAATTTTGAGGTTGCCTCAGATATCGGTCTATAATTTCTATGTTACTGGACCGATTTTGATGATTTTTAAAAGCAAACTTCTTAGGACAATTTTAATCAATCTGACCAAATTTTATTAATTTGAATAATTTGTATGAACCTGAGAATGTTTCAAGACAGACATATGGACAGACAGAAAAATAATAACTAATGCTTAGTGACATTTTAAAGGCCTTTTTAATATATTTTTACTTTGGTTACCCCACTCTTAAATATTAAGTGAGTGAAGTATATAAAAGAACTGGTTGTCTTAAACTCTGGAATATTTTTTATAATATCCACCACCACAACTGATAAAATAGGAAATTTATTTCATTCTGTGTGTGCAATTTCAACAAGGAATCATGTAAGACTTTATAAAGTACACATTTTATTGCCTTAAATTTGCGTCTCGAACAACGCCCTCTATAGGTGTTGCCGTGGCGCGGTGCAAATGGTAAGTAATGGCACTAACAGATCCTTTAATATTTCTTTGTTGGCGTTTCCCGAATAACTCCAAAGTCGATCTGGATGAAGGAATGAAACAAACCACATTTAAAAATATCCGAAGATCCATTCAGCTGTGAATGGACTTGAACTTGGAATCCTTGAAAAAGATATCAAGAATAATTTTCAAAAATTTTTAAGATTCCTGAGTCAGACAAAAAAAATTCATTAAAATTTTAACATTTTTCTTTAACATTAAACAGGATTTTAATTCGAATATTAAAAACCCGAAATAGTAACTAAATACAAATTGCATGTTTAAAAATCTATATTGTCAACAAGTCACTTTAGTCGTTTGATTTATTTATTTATAATATTTTTGTTAGTATTTTCGGAGTTCAATGAACTCAGCAATAAAAATTTTGTTTGTTGAAAAATTCTTTAAACGTTTATTTACGGTGCAAAAGAAAAAGAGACTTTAACATGCAATAATATTTTAAGAACCAGGAAAAAGTGACATCTTATTTTTGTGGAAGGGAAAAAATTCAAGAAAAAGTAATTTAAGAAAAATATGAAAAATTGCACGACATTTTAATGGAAAAAGGTTATAGTAAGTTTAATTAAACCGAAATTATAAAACAATTTTTTTGTTGTTCAAATCAAGATCATTAGAACGATATTTAGAGAAACTAAGTTGAGATAAACCAAGTTTAGATAACCTCGATTTACTTAAACCACATTTTGGATAAACCAGGTTTAAATAAACTTAGTTTAATTTATGCTACACCAAGTTTAGTTACAAAATTAAGAGAAGCAAAGTTGAATTAAACTAGTTTTAGTTAAAGGTCTTTGAATTAAACCAGGATTATAGTAAGTTTTAATAAAAGCAAAGTTAAGTTTAACCAATTATCCAAGTTTGCAGAATGCAAAAATTTAATTAATTAAGTTTGAACTACGTTCAACCAAATCTATAATAAATTTTATTAAAAGCAAAGCAAAATAAAATCAAAATAATTGGATTAATTAACCAAGTTTATGCCTGGTTTGATTAAAACCCAAAAGTTTAGTTATAAAATTTAGGGACACAAATTTTAAATAAAGCAACTTTAGTTGCAGCAGTTTAATTAAAATAAAATTTTATTAAAAGCTATTTGTTAAACCATGTAAGGTTTACCCAAGTTTAGATAAACCAAATTTAGTTAAACCAAAAATTATATAAACGATATCAAGAAAAAGCAAGATCATTTTGATTATAATCAAAGTTTATGGTAGATTTTATTAATTCAACCAATTTTATCTAAACTTAGTTTAATGCAACTTTGTCTATCTAAACTAGTTTTACTAATCAAGTTTAACTTAATATATTTTAGTTCAACGAAGTTAAACTATAAAGTTTAATTAAATCAAGTTTAAAGTAGGTTTTATTAAAAGCAAATTGTAAAACTAAACTTAGTTCAAATGTTTTTATATAAACCATTGTTAGTTAAACCTAGTACAAAGAAGTTTAGATAAAGTAAATTTAGTTTAATCTATTTCCGTCCAAACATTTATGAAACTAATTTTAGTTTTACTAAACCAAGTTTAATTCAGTTTTGTTAAAAGCCGATTGTAAGCCATGTTTATTTAATCAACCAAATTGAGTTTAACTAAATTTATTGAAACCTTATAAAAACTAAGTTTAGTTGAACTGTGTTTATTGAAACCAATTTTATTTAAAGTAAGTTTAAGTAAATCAAGTAATTCAAATTAACAGTAAGTTTTATTAGTTAAAACCAGTTTATATTAACCAAGATCAGGTAGAGTAAATTAAAAACTAAGTTTAAGATTAGTTAAAACAACTTTACTTAAATCAAGTTTATAATAAGTTTTATAAAAAACCAATTCTAGGCCACGTTTGTTTTGTCAATCAAATTTAATTGTAATAAATTGACTGAAACCAAGTTTATAAAAACTAAGTTCTGCTAAATAATGTTTATTAAAACCGATGTTATTTAAAGCAAGTTTAAATAAATCAAGATTCTTTAAACTAAGTTAATTAAACTAAGTTAAGTTTATTAAAACTCAGTTAAAGAAACTTAGTTAAATCAAATTCTTTTAAACAAAGATTATAGTAACTATTTAATTGAGCCAAGTTTTAATATATATAAATATGAGTTAATTAAAGTTTAATGAAACCAAGTTTATAGTTATTGTTTAATTGAAACCAGTAACAATACTGGTTTCAAAACCAATAATAATTTTAGATATATAAATTTTTGAAAAACCAAGTTTACATAAACCTGGTTTAAATTAATTTATTTTGGTTTAACGAAATTTATTAAAGAATAGAGAAATAAAGATAATTTAAAATATTTAAGTTAGTTCAACCAAGTTTATTGAAACTTAGTTTTGGACTAACCAAGTCTATTAAAGCCATGTTAAGTTCAAACAAGTTTAATTTTAACAATTTTAGTAACACTAAGTTCAGTTAAATTTTATAGAAATTAATTTTATTAAATTAATATTAGTTAAAACTAATTTAAACTAAGTTTAAATAAACTGAGTTTAGCTAAACTAAGTTTAGTTAAACAAAGATAACCTTTACTTTTGAATTCCTTGAAATTAAATTAATAACATAACCTCTGTTAAAAATTAATTTGCTTTTTTTGAACTTCATTTTTAACATTAAGGTCTCAAGCGTCATAACCTTTTAATACTTTCACTTCTTTTCTAATTTAAATTTTTTTCCTTCTAATGAATTTCTTTTTAATGACTGGAACCATTTGAAATTGAATATTTATGTTTATAGAATTTTTCGCTAAATAGAAAGAAAATAAAGAAAAGAATTGCGCTGCCAAAACAATCTAACTTTAGTGTAAACAATGCAAGAAGACAAAGAAAGACATTTGTGTGAAAATTTATATAAAAAATAGAAAAAGAAAACTGTCAACCATGATATTGATTTTCCATTAAAAATAAAAAAAAATTAAAAAAAAAATATAAAAACAGCTCATTGACGCCAAAAGGCTACAACAAGTGTTGTTTTTGTTTTTTATACAGTTTTATTAGATTCCTACGCATATTGAAAATGCAATGAAGCGATAATTTAACCAATTAAAGACTCTTTAAAGCAAATTAAAGGAATGAAAGTGAAAAAAATTTAAAGGTTTTTTATGGTGAATTTAAAATCAATCGTTATAAATTAAATTAGTGAAATTAGTTTTAAATAAATTTTACAAAAAATTCTAAAATAATATTTTAAGCGGGAAATTTTATTACAACTGTCCAAGTAACATTACAACTTCAAATAGTGAAACATTTCCATAATATTTAGATAGTACGTTTAATTAAGAACTTTAATACATACACGCAGAGAAAAAATATGTTTGCGGTATAAACAAGAAGCATATTGTTATCAAGATATTATGATTTTGAATTAATAAAAATAGTTGTTGTTATTGCCTATAAATTTATTTTTACATCAATAAAAAAATTGTTTACTCGCATTGTAATTTTGCATTTGTAACAACAGTTATTGTTATCGCCACTAAAAATATTGTTATTACCACTAAAATTATTGTTATTGCCACTAAACATATTGTTAGCTCAATAAATTAATTTGTTCGCATTATTTTGTTTTTGAATCAAAATATTTTCATACGAAATATTCCGGTTATTTAGATCTTAAATGGATTAAATCACCATACAAAATTCTTTTTGGATTTAGGCACTTTCTAAAAGAGAACTTCGGAAGTGGAACTGTATGGTAAATACGGCCACTTGAGGACCAATTATTTTGGAAATGAAAATAATGATGAACCGATTCTGAACATAATATTATTTTTGGATTTATAGATTTTAAAATTTTGCCACAATTGATCAAAATATTTTCATATTTGTGGGTTTACATTTCAAAAGGACATTTGTATTATCAATTTCAACAGGCTTTGGCCTTGACACAAAAGATTATCTGCACAAAATTTCATCAAGTTATTTTTAAAATTACCACCTGTAGAGTATTCACATCTTGCACGGACGGGCAATCAGCTGGACAGACGGACATACATATTTTAATCGTCTATATTAAAAATACATCGGTATAATTTAAAGTGGTTTTAGCATAATTTTTTTCCTTGTGTTTCAAGCAATTTTTTTTTAAATCCGTTTACTTTTAATTACGAAATTTATAAAAAAATTTCTATTGAATTTTGAGGTTATCTCAGTTAACGGTCTATAACATTCTTATTTTAAATAGAAAACTTGCCAAAACAACAACAAGCAATCAGATTGGTCTATTAATTTGGAAAGAGTCACACAGATTTTTAATAAACATATACTTCATGACATCTAGATGACTTCTTTTCATGTAACCTCCCGGAATGACATCCATTCTTTCAATTCATAGCGATTCTATATTATTTTCTTCATTAAAAAATTTTACATAATTTACGTTTAAACACCCCCTCCCCACCCCCGGATATTGCTTATTGTTTAATTATAATTATTTAGTTTTTTTTTTTTTAATTTCTTTGTTTACTAAACAATTAAATAAATAAATATTTAATTCAAATAACGTATTTGGAATTTCCCTTAACTGTTTATTTCATTTATTTTCTAACCATTCAGATTCCTAAAGAATACTTCAACACACACAGACACACACACATACACAATACATATATAAACATCAAGTATTTATAACAAGTATATAATATAAATTATAATTACATTAAGATTTCAATTAAAACTAAGACTTGTAAAACAAACTGATTAGCTCATCCTCTTAACGCAAAAAATACGAAGAAGAAGAAATAAAATAGCAAAAAAAAAACTCCTACTATTTCCGACAAGTTTGTTAAAATTTGCTCATATAATATGCAAAATAACCCTTCAAACATTTGAAAGTTAGAATTGTTGCGGATGTCACTTCTTAGTTACTTCTTGTAAGATTGTGGAAAGAATTTTGATAAATTTACAAAAACAATTCATTCATTACTTATTGTCACTTTATCTTCTTGATGTATAAATGAAAGCATTTTCTAGAAGTTTAGTAGTAGATAATTTACAAAAATAATATAACATTACTATTGCTACTGATCTTCTCGCACTACATAAAGAAGCATCTTCCAGAATTATTAGATTAGATTAGTAATCTTTTTCAATTTGAATTATAAGTGTGAATAATTAGTTTCCTTTTATGTGATTGTAAGTGTGATTAAGTTTATAATTGAAAATTTTTAATAATTGCAATCCGAATAAAAGATTATTCTCCTTCCGGTTATGAAGGAAATTGTTCATAAATCTTAGGTTTATTAGACAAGGATATAAAATCGTAAGTAAATTTGAAGGAAATTGTTTGAATGAATTGTTTTAGAAGTGATCTAAAAGGCACTTTTATATGTGACCTAGTATGAACTTCTGAAAGTTTCTTAGAAGCGTCTTCTGACACTCTTCTAGAAGTCTCTTTAATGCCATTTACAGAAGAGTCATATAAGTCACTCTCGGAAGTGATTTTGAGTCACTTTCAGAAGTTGCTTCTTAGAGCCATTTAGAAGCCACTACGAGGAAGAAGAAAGAAGGAAAAATGTTTGCAGGGTAAAGCTTACATACTCATACACATACAAACATTAAGAGTTTGATGACAATTTAAATAAATAATTTTCTACTAAATTGAGAATAATTTTAAGGAATGTATCTGACTGTTAGACAGCCTAGTTTGTCAGTGCCTAAACACTCAATGGGTAACGCACCCAACATGATAGAAATAAAAAATATAAAATAAAAATATTACAGTTGGAAAAAATATGCAAAAAAATTTGCAAAGATTAATGTACATAAATTTACACTTTTTTTAATTTGTGAATGACATTAAGAATTGTGGTTGGATGTTAAGTGGATTTTTGCTATTCTAGCGTATTTGTATACAACAGATAATGTGGCAAAATTTTGATGAATATCGACCAAATATTTCAGGATCTCCCAAAGAATGTCCTCCCGGAATCTCATAAAACCCATAAATACAAAAATATTTTAATTAAATTTGATACAAATAGATTTCATATTAGTCCAAATGTACAATAACAACTGTGGTGTAGTTTTACAGCTGAGTTAATGTGCATAGAATTTCAAACCAAAAATGTGTATCTTTCGAACAACCGAATCGATTTCAATTAAAAACTGCACGCAACAACTTTTTGCGAAACATTCGCTTTCAGATTCATTTTATTCTATAGAGCAAAATTTGCTGAACAGCAAAGTGTACAGCTGTACAGTTTTAATGTATTGCGATACACAGAGTTCCAGTTAAGAATTTAATGGAAATAAATATGTAACTTTTGAGCGCACCTGGCAAGTTTCTTTATGTATGATTTTTTCTAAAACATTCACTTCCAAACCTATTTTTCTACAGAGCTAAATTTGCTGAAAAGTAAATTGTACAGCTGTACCGTTTTAATGTATTAACGTTTTGTTGTGTATTGAGTTTAAAATAAATAATTAAATGGAAATTAATCTATAACCTATTTGAATTAAGTTCAGGTGATTTTAAGTTTTGAGTTTGGACTTTATGTTCTTCAGCAGTTCAGGTCCAGCACTAGGGGTCATAGAAGTATATAAATGTTCCAGACTTATAATATTTAACCGATTATAAATAAATTTCTACGAGGGTTTGCTAAGATCTAACAATTATTATTATTTTTTATCATAAAATAAAAGATATTAAAAATATCGGTTCCACTATTGCTTAAAACTACGCCGAGATATGTCAAAAAGTAGACACATTAATTTTTAAAGATAAATACAAGAAATAATCCTGTACAACAGCATAAAGTATATATATTTGTATTGAATCCAAAACTGAGACGAATTAGCACGGGATGTTTGTTAAAGTCCTCTTCAGTTTGCTATTTTGGAAATATTAGATTATTAGCAAAGAATATATAGGCCGATATCTGGGGTAATATCAAAATGCAGAAGAACAATTTTTTAAAAAATTACAAAAAAAAATATAAAGGCCATTGTTTGTCAAAGGTCCCATATAAGACCCCTTCCTGAAATATAATTTTTAGCTTATAAACCATTTAAATATGGAAGTTCGACAGGATTGTATTTCTTACCAACCTTAAAATATATTACTAGTTAGATGTTCAAAGTCTGCTATAGCTTCCATAGTTCCTCTCCGAAAAGCGATTTTGAGCTTATAAAATTCTTAAATATGAACCAATTTGATTGAAATTCGTCATACGTATTGTTTTAAATTTATGCAACTAAATTGACGAATATCGGTTCATATTTACATACTTTGATATACGAAAATGATATTGAGGATATATTTTCCTAATTAATTGTTCCCATACATAATTATAATTACAAAATAGAGTTTTAAACTCTTACACATTGACCAGTTCTTTCAAAATTCGGCACAATTAATTTTCTCTATCCATATTTTTTATAGCTCCCTTCTCGATGTAGTTCCATACCCTCATTCCCCTTTCCAGATATTATGTGTGACCTTATTTTCAAGTTGGATGGAAACAGATTGATCAAAATTTTATAATAATAACAGGAAATTTTCTTAAATTTCTTAAAAAATATCAAAATTTATTTTATCACTTTAATTAAGACTTTAAGAAAAGCTTTTAATGTTTGATTTTTATTTATATATTTTTTATAAAAAAAACCTCTATGAAATCACCGTCTAGTCTAAGATCATAAAATAAAGGCAAAAAAATCTCTCTCTACTTTTCAGAACTTATGAATAATACGAAAATCAAGGGTTTGTTAGTTATTTCCGTTTTTAGTTTCTAGACTTTTATATGTGTTTGTGTGTATAAGTGTTTGAGCTGTTTTTCTATTTCTTTTTTTTTCTATTTCCGTATTTGTTGTATTTTTTGCTGTTACAAAACACAGATTAGGGTTGCAAGGGCCATTACGAAATATGTCTGTAGTTGATTTCTGCTGTTTTATTGAATTGTGTTATTTTCCATTTGCTATTTGTTCCTAATTTATGTTTTAACCTTAAGATGAGTGTGAGTGGTTTACGACTTCCCAACAAAGAGAGAACTTTAAAAGGAATGCGATTTATTGGAATAAAATACTTAAAAACAAAAGAACGTTAGAAAAGTTTTGATTGAAAAGCATTATTCACGGCATTTGAGTTTTCTGTCATAAATATTCTATGCCAACTTTGAACTTTTACATGGCAATTAACCTTCGATTTCAGGAGAATTTTAGAGAAACTGGCAGAGACTAGTGGCCAGTACAAAAAAAAATAAAGATAAGAAATTAAAAGGAACTACTTGAAGAACATTATTAGCAAAATTACAGCGATAATTGGGAATCACACAACAAACCATTTTTTTAACTATTCAAAAGGAAGTTTTCTTAAGTTGAAGGCACAGAGAGGTATTCAAAAGGAAGTTAAATCCCATATGTATTGAATCCGAGAGGCTTTGACAAGTTAGCAAAATTAACGCTTAATATTCAAAACGCCAATGTTATGCTGTGTATGTAGAGGTATCAGAAGGGTGTTTTATGTAATAAGCCGTTAAATTCGGATCGAACAATGACAATGATGAGGTACTTTAGCCAAGACAACTTATTTATTTGAAGAGAGCAATAAAGGAAAATGCTCCAGCATAATAGACCAGACTGGTTACAATACTGAATGGCCGGTCAACAACAATTTGGACAACATTAATTGAGAAGTTTAATAAAGCCTTATAGACTATTGCTTTCAATCGATACAGAACACTCTAACCAGAACCAGCTAAATAAATGGCGAACCCAACATAAATAAAGTTGAAAAGTAAATTTTTTTCCTATGCGAACAACCAAAAGGAACCTGAACCGAAGACAAGGGCAGTTAAAACACTAAATTACCAGAATATTCACCAAACACTTTACAGAAGATGGAAATTTTTAGGACCACCAGCTAAGGTGCCCATGCTTTGCCTCTCCTAAGTACAATTTAAATATAAATTCTTCATAATTTTATCATATTAAAACGACTTCAAATCGATTAAAAAACTTTATCTCAATACATTTTCACAGTTAAATCCGTAGTCAAATTTCTACTTGAGTATCTTGTGGTCGTCAAAATTTTATACTTTGTCCAGAAAGGGTTAAATACTTAATGCACCCCTTAAGTATATTTATGTTATATAATAAACAATGTTTATATTGGCAAATAATTCAAACATACATACTCATATTAACAAATCTAACATAAAGTACAATGGGACAGAAATTCGAATTTTCAGAATTAATTCTATAACTTTTTATCCAAAAATTAGATTTATATAAAATTGTTCATAAATATAGCATGGGAATGTAGCATTATAATCCTGAAAATGAAACCACACTATCTATCAAGGAACAAAGCACTGTTTTTCTGATAAATTACAGGAATTCTTTAGCACAATATTTCCTCTGTAGCAATCTTTGGTGGACTTTTGAAGGAACAATTTTTTATTATACTATTTTTCTTCCTTCTTAAAGGTTCCCATTTAAGGAGCCAAATCTTGTTATGCTTTTAATATTGTCTTCTTTTTTTTTGACACGATCACTTATGTAATTCGTTGGGACAACTTATTCATGATCAATTGCGCTTTCTTTTTTTTTTCTCTTTCGAAAAATTTTTAATACACGTTCTTCATCAAAACTTTTAACCAAAGTATTATTTGATTTCTTTTCTCAAGTAACCTTTGTGAAATATATCAGTTATTAAACAGTAACGGGAGAACTTGTCCATATCAGTGTTACCGCTGGTGCGACTTTAGCCTCAAATTGCAACTTTTCGAACTACGTGTGACTTTTTGGATAGTTCTTCAAATTACCCCTTCTTGCCCCCTTTGTCAAAATTTTCATTTTCGTCGAAAAACTTCATAATATATCATATCAACAAATTTTATATAAATTATGGGTGAAAATATTTAAATTTAGAGCGATGAAATCATAAAAATACATTATCGGAACTTTCATAAAATTTATAATGGAAATCGAAATAGCGTAAATCAAAGAAGAAAATACTAATTGTTGGTTACTATTCAAGCATATATCTTGATTAAACGATTTCTATTCAAAAAGTATTAGTTTTAGGTAAATTAAAACAGCTGCGACTTTTGTTTCCCAAATCACCTTTTTGTGCAACTTTTCGAAAAATCATCAGTATCGCTGGTCCAAATTATGTTTCTAAAGCCAACACATTTACCATTATCAGTTGGGAAGTTACTAATGCTTTTCGTAAAATTTTTAAGTTGGTACCTAAACTTTTGCAGAACTTTTACTTTCCTTATTTTTATTTTTTATTATAAATTAGAAATAATTTAATAAAATATAATATATTTTTTTTAAATTTCACTTAAAATTCATAAAATTGTTTAGTCAAATTAAGGTACCAAGACTTTTGCCTTAAACAGTTTATTAATTTGTATTTAAAATTTTTTATATGGAATTTTCCGAAAAAATTTTTTGAAAATATTGGAATTCAATCCATGGTACCTAAATACGCAAAGAAATTCGTTGGCAACAAACCACTAACAACAATTTTATTTTACAAAACTAAAAACTACAAACATTTGCCGTATTTTTCTTGCAACACATAACAACAAACCGTAACAAAATTGATATGAATGTGTGGACACTTATAAAAGCTATGAAAACAATCATACATTCGTACACACATTCATATATAATTCAATCATTCAGTTGTACAAATGGACAATTCAAACAGAAAACAAAAAAAAACGTAAAAAGAAAAACCGACAAATGTGCACGATATTATTTTGTTGTGTGTGATATTGTTGGCCATATTTTTAACATTATTTTGTTTATTCTCCCTTCTTTTTAATACCCTCCACCAGCACAAGTGGTGAAGTGGGTAGATTGACTTTGTCACTTTGTATGTAACGCTAAAAAGGAATCATCTCAGACCCCATAATCTTAATATATATTTTAGCATCAAATCAAAATCTGAATCGATTTAGCTATGTACGTCTGTCTGTCTTTTGTTGGCACGCTCCCATTCACAATAATTGACAGAGCTTAATAAAATTCGGCCTGAGTATTTTTTAAAACCAGCAAAATTGGTTCAATATATTAAAAGATATTGAGCGATATTTGAAGCGAGGAAAGAATTTTCGTAAATTTTTTAATTAAAAATCGACAAATTAGCATTTTGCCGTAAGATAATGCTATATACACCTCATCACTATTCTAAAAATATCAAAATCGGTTCAGTAGAAAAATGTTATAGCTAAAAATATATAACTCTATGGCTCATTAAGCGGCCTTTGTTATATGTTAGAAAATCTTGCGTTTGTGTGTGTGTATGTTCATAAACTGTATGTAACGTATAAGATAGTGTATTCAAAAAACCGACATTTTAAGAAAACCGGTTTTCGAGTTACTCGAAAAATCGGATATTGATAAAAACCTGTTTCTAATACGGTTTTATGTCAAAAACGGTTAACGATTTTATTTAATAGAAATTTAAAATTTATCGAATAAAAAACCTATAACGTGTAATGACCTTATATGGTGTAAAATCTTAAACAGACGGAAATAGTAAAATCGATTCAGAATATGATATCTAATATATATATACTATACTTTAATTGTATATATTTACTCAGTCATGGCCGAATATACAAAAATGGAGCTGAATGTTTCTAAAATGTTTAAAAGTGCCCTCCATTAAAAAACGGTTAATCGACTGAAGAAAACCCGGCTTGTCGAATAATTAGAAAATAGAAATTATTCAAAACCGACCAGTTTTCTGAAATGCAAAAAAAAAAAAAACGGATAACCGGTTTCGGTTTTGAATACAGTAGTATAAGCATTTGTGGTGGAGGGTTTCTAAGATTCGGCATAGCCGAATATGGCATTCTTACTTGTTTCTATTTCTTTTACCGTTTTTTTTTTTGTGTTTTTTGCCACAATTTATTCCTTCTCGTTGTCACATGTCAATTTAGTTTTAGTTGTATGTATTTTGTAGCTTATTTTTTTGGCTAAAATACTAACACGTTGGCTAACAGAATTGTTGTATTTTGTTAACAAAAAAATATGTCTTTTTTGCTATTTTCCAAAAAAAGGGTGGTGTTAGCGTAAAAACTGCCGGAAAACTTAAAAAAGTGTTAAGAAAAGAGGGTAAACAAAAAATATAGGGAACTCGAAACTATACTTTACATCATGTTTTTTATTAATTTTACTATTTGAGGGTAAATATGAAAAAAAAGCTATAAAATTTGCAATATTTTTTGTTGTGAATTGAAAACTTTGCGGTTTTTTTTCACAGACAATTGATTGTTTTAGCATCTGCCTAAGTGACAGCTGTCATTATGTGAGGTTTTAGACAATAAACTAATAATTTATAATTTATCTGAAAGCGGTAAAAAATTCGTAAACTTTTTTTTAGGGCTGAAATTGTGTTATTAAATAATGAAATTTTATTTAACTGGGAAAATAGTAAATTATAGATCATCAGACAATTTTGTAATGTAAATAAAAAATATATTTTAAAATTAATTCTAAATACATCTTGCAACAGCCAAATCAAAGGTGTTTGGTGTATTATGCGTATGTGCTGATGTTTGTAACATGCCGAATTAATGCTGTTACACCCACCTTTAAGTATACCGTACGACTCAGAATCATTTTCTGAGACGTTGTCCGTCCCTCTGTCTGTCTAGCTGTGAACAGTCTACAGGTCGCAATTTTTGAAATATCAGGATGCAATTTTCACCCAAGGACGAAGCAAAGGGAAATTGGCTATGCTCAGTTCAATATTTCAGATTCCTCTAATACAGATGTTCTTCCTGGAATGTGGTTTTAAAATCATAAAAGTCCTAAATACAAAGCGATTAAAACGAAATTTAGCGTAGGTAAGTTATATGGAATTATAAAACGATGTGCAAAAATATGCGGTCCATTATTTCTCATAATTGTAAAAAAATTTTTCAAATAAAGATAAATAACAGCAAAAATCGATGTGTAAAATTATACGAGAGTCGGTTCATTATTTCTTGTAGCCCCTATATAAATCTGCCCCCCCCCCTCCTTAGAGAAATTCATTTTAAAACACATAAATTTTACATAAATCTTAGTTAACAACACACTTAAGAATAAATCAAAAATTAAATTATGCGAGGGTTGTCAATTAATTTTTTGTAACAACTATTTTTAAACGACGTTATGGTATTGGATAGTCGGGATTGAGCGACTATACATTTTTACAAGATTTTAATTTTAAAGCATCGTCGAATGACAAATTAATGATTTATTTGGTTTAGAAGAATGTTTTGTCTTATGAGCTATTTATTATTTAGTGATTATTTTCATCCCCTATATCGGGTAGCTGTCATAAAAAATATTCTACTGTAATGAGATTTAATGATGTCTTAAGCCCGTCTGCTTGATTTTCATAATGAGATTAAAACTTTAAAGCTTTCGCAATGAAATTTGGCACATAATATTGGTGATGAGTATAGAAGCTAATAAATATTTTGGACCGATCATCATCAATATTATGTGCCAATATATATGAATATAATTTAATTAAATTTGGTATAGATAGATTTCAAGAAGTATTTAAAAAATGGCCATAGAATATACATTCACTCCCAAAATCTAATGCGAATTTTGTGTCCAAAATCCCTTTATTGTGTCTAAAAGTGTGGTAGATTTTAAATGGATCAATGCGAGCAAAGTGACATAAAGCACTTAAAAACGTCAAAGGAAGGATTTGCGAAAAAGGTTTGAAATATCATAATGTTACACTCTGTTATCATTAAGTTAAGTCTCATGCATTAAGACGATCGAAAGTTATTATCATGTCAATCACAAAATTATCATTTTTATTGAAATCGATTCTATTAATATCATTAAAAATCGTATATTTAATGTTTAAAAGGACATTCAAGGAAGGTCATTTTAATGTCGTTATCCTGAATCATTTAAGCACATAATTTGTATTTATTGCATCCGTTGTGATAATTTTTTCTATATCCTTTTCATATCCTTTGATATTTTAAAAGTACATTTAAAAAAAAATCTGAACCGATGTGGAAAAACTGATAATACTATTTTACTAAGTGTAATCTCTTATTTCGCCTTAATATTGGCTTGTTCATATGTAAGAATTTTTTTAGAAGTTAAAATTTATTTTTGATTTTACTAACATTTTCTTTTGAGTGTATTTTTTATTTATCTCCTTTTTTTCTTTTTTATACCCTTCACCTCCGAAAGTGGTTGGGGTATTATGCGTTTGTAACATGCAGAAAAAATTTGTAACACCCATCTTTAAGTACACCATTCGTCTCAAAATCATTTTCTGAGTCGAAATATGGATCGGTCCAAAATTTCTCATAGGTCACATACAAACCCTCTTCCAAATATCAGTTTTAAGGTTTGGTATTGTAATAATTATTGTTCAAATTAAGATAAATATATGAGTGGAAAAGTTTACAAGAGTTGAATCATAATTTCGTGTAGGTGCCATATAACCCTTCCAGAAAAAATCATTTGAAAACGCATAAATTTAACATAAATCTTTGTATAACAATAATGTACTGCACACTTAAAAATAAATTAGAAAATTAAATTATACGAGGGTCGTTCATCAATTTTTCGTAACTACCATTTTTAGCCGACGATGTAGGTCTTCTAAGTACTTTATTTTTTAATTTTATATTTTTTTGTTTAATTTCTTTCTTTTTTCTTTACTCATTCCTCATGTAAATATTTACACAAATGTTTGTCTGTATGTAAGTGAAAATACATGATGACGTTGTATTTAATTTTTTTACCATAAAATTTATTTTTAATGCGAATTTTCTCTCGTTGTTGTTTTTGTAGTTAAGCGAAAGTATTATTTTTAGTACGAAAAAACAAAAACAGATGACCGTAAAAGATTTTAATTCTTTTTGTTTTAATTACAGAAAAAAATACAACAAAAATATGAACACAATTATGTAGGTGTGTGTAACATGCATAAGAAAGAAAGGAAGGAAGGAAGGATGTGTGTAATTGTTATGATGATGATGTGTTTCTTACGTGTAATAATAAAATTACATAAAATTTTTTAACTTTTTTTCTCTCCACTCACACACACACACACACACACACACAGAGACACTCATTAATAAACATTTTTTTTTAATTTCTTTCCTTTTTTCATTTATTTCTTGTTAAAATGAAAATGTCGTCATCATATTGTTTTTTTAGTATCTGTGTGTGTAAAAAAGTGCATATGTATATATGTAAATTAATACATATGTTTACATGTGTATGTAAAATTGTTAAAATGATTTATTTCTAATTGTTTGTGTATAAGGAATGAGATCGAAAAACTGTTAATAAACATTTTTCATTAAAACTTTTAATCCAAGTATTATTTTATTTTTTTTGGACCAAGTTACCTTTGTAACACATGACAGCATTCAAACTATTTCCATGTTATTAAATAGTACCGGTATAACTTGTCCGTTGATTTTGAATACCTGGTTTAGGTAGAAGCGAAAATATTAGAAAACATTTCCAAAAGAGCTCCCACGTTTAAATGAGCTGATGCACTTTTAAAACATACTAGACTCAATAAGATCCTGACAGGAAAGCTGCTAAAAATTTGAGGCCAAAAATCTGAGCACGAAAATTGAAATTCACTTTCTCAAAAAACTATTCTTGCTTAATAATGGATGACGAAACGTATATTCTGGCAGATTTTTCACAATTTCTTGCTCACGTGGTGATGCTCGAGGGAATGTTGAAGAAAAGTTTAGGACCCAAAATCAGTAAAAATTTCCCAAAAAGTTTCTTTGAAGGCAAGCAATATGCTATTGCGAAAAAAGAAGTTAATCATTTGTTACAACGGACTCTATAAATACCGATATTCACATCAGGAATGTTTACGAAAAGGCTGCTCCCATTTAAAAGCCTTCGAAATGTGTTCACTTGTTTTTTAGCTTGACATGACTTCCTCTCACTATGGTAAACAGGCTCTTTAGTGGTACAAGAACACTAATGTGGTATTTCTACCAAGATAGGCAAATCCTTTAAACTTAACGGACCTAAGGACAGTTGAGAAATAATGGTCTCTTGTTGGATGGATTTCCCAATTTCAATAATAATGTGAAGAGTAAGTAGTTAAGTGGTTCCGTTTGTTTTTAACACATATGTATGTTAAGAATTATTCGATCTCACTCCTTATGCGTATTTTTTTAATTCTTTTAATTTGAAAATTAACAATAAATTTATAAAATTTTCCTAAAAATAAAGTGAGAAAATGAGTGTTTTCTTTCGTAGTGTAAATGTAAACGTACGTGGTGTGATTTTAAACAGATGTCTTGTTATTGGTCATTATTTTAATACTTAAATCTATTTTTTATTTAAATAGCAAAAATAGCTCAAAGGGATGGATGAATTGGATGATTAAATAGATGTGAATTGTGTATTGTTTTTGTTGTGGGTTCTTGTTGCCATTCTGACGACAAGATGTCCGAGTAATTTGAATTAAGTGAAATTGGGTCATGCAATATCATTATTATTTTATTATTACGATTATTATTATTTTTTTAAAATATATAACATATTTAAAAAAAATTCATTCATGTCTCCTATTGCTTTTGTGGGGAAAATATTTACGTATGTCCTTGTTTTTCTCTTTCTAATAGCAAGAAGAGAAGTAAAACAAGATTCATAAACAGTTATGTTAAGTCATAAATTCATAAAGAGTTAACCTTCTAGTGCACAGTGGGACATTTTGTTAAGTAAATATGCAATATTTAATATAATGAATAAAAACAGCAGCGTTACAAAACAAAATTATTCCATATTTTGAATTAAAAACTGCATTAAGAAAAATTGTATAGTGTGAACGCACTGTAAAGATTTGTCCTAAATTAATGTGATTGACAATAGAATCGTGTCAGAAAAAATTTAGATTTCGCTACTTTTTAGATTTTGTAGAAAATTGTAGATTTCTCTTGTCGCAAAAATTTCAATTTTCCTAAAGAGATGGACATTTCACAAATAATGCATTTTTCATAAAAAAGTGCACATTTTCTTAAATAAAAGAACTGCACTTTTTATTAAAAATCAAAGTTTCATAATAAATATAATTTTTATGACATATTTTTTATAAAAAAAAATTATTTTATCCAGAAAAATTTTACTTTTCATAAAAATAAAAAACATTTTTCACAATAATGATATTTTGAAAATTGAAAATTAATTTTTCACTAAATGATGTTATTTTTAATAAAGAATGTAACTTTTATAAAAATTTCAGTTTTCTTTAAAAAAATGTACCTTTAGAGAAAATTCAATTAATTAATTTTTTGTGCATAATTTTCACTTTTTAAAAAAATGCATTTTTTATAAAATATTGTATTTTATAAAAAATTTAATACAATTATAAGAAAACCAAATTTTATCTATTTAATTAAAATTTTATTTTTCGTAATAAATAATTTTTCTCATAAAATATATTTTTAATATAAAGAACTTTTCAAAAAAATGGATTTTCATAAAATTTTTGTTTCAAAAGTTGAACTTTTCAAAAAAAAAAAAAAAAAAAACATTTTTAAATAAAATATTGTAAAATTAAATATCTTTATAAAAATGTACTTTTTATACAAAATTTTTCTATTTTTAATTTTTAATAAAAAAAAGATTTTCTAATAAAATGATTAAAAAAAACAATGACAAAGAAAAAATGCATTTTTAATAAAATGTTGCATTTTATAAAAATCTAATTTCCAATAAAAATAAATAATTAATAAAAACATAAAAAATAAATTTATTACATAACAAATTCATTGTTTTTTTAATATATAAATTAATAAAAAAAATTTAATTTGGCAAAAAAATTCACTTTGCCAAAAAAAATATTTTCCGTAAAAAAGTGCCTTTTTCCACAAAATGATAATTTTTTTATTTAAAATTTTCCACATGAGCCAATACAGAAAGTGCACAAGTTTCAATAAAATACAAAAATACATTAAAAGATAACTTTTCCCAAGAAAATTACATTTTTCATAAAAACTTCATATTCCGTAAAAAATGGCATTAAAAAAATATTAAAATAAGTTTTTTAAAGCATAATTTCTACAAAAAAATTTATATCATAAAAATTGCTCTTTTTATCAAAAACTGAATTTTTCTTTAAAATGCAATTAAATAATTTTATTTTAAAATGTATTTTTCTGTTAAAATTGCATTTTTGGAAAAATGGGGAAAAACTTTCACTTTACATTATTCATTTTATTTTTCATAAAACATTAAATTTGGCCTAGACTTTGCAATTTACCCAAGAAAATTGCATTTTTATACTTTAAACTCCATTTTTCACAATTTACAAAAAAAATAAGTTTTCCGCATATTCAAATAATGCACTTTTTATTAAATATTTAATTTTTCTTAAAAATTGCATTTTTCTATGTTTTAATAAATTGCACTTTTTACAAAAAGTGCATTTTATTCATAAAAACACATTCACATTATTTCTATTTTTGTGACAAAATCAGGTTTCATAAACAACTTTTATTTTCAATATTTGAACCAATTAAAAAAATGTTTTAATTTGTTTATTTAAAATTATTATTATTATTATTTTTTTTTCAAAAAGTTTGTGAAGATTTTATTTTAAACACGACTTTCTAACATTTATCCATTTTTCTTTTTATATTCAAATTAAAAAGTCATAACAATAATATGGAAATCAAAATTTTAAGTGCATAATTCCAATCAAATCTTCACAATTTCAAAACAAAAGATTCCAATTTTTTGCACTCCGTTTAAAATTTTATGGATTTTAATAAAATTTAAACATCCGAAAAAACAATCTAAACGTCATCTGGCATTTTATGGATAACAATAAAAAATGAAGAGAAAAGCTACAAGAAAGAAAGACAACTCCTTCAAAAAAGTCTATAACTGATATCGGAAGAGGCCAACTCTTTATAAGTGTGTGTTAAAATGTTCCTTCACAAATACATGTGAATAAAAAAAGACATTTTTGTTCTGCTTTAATAAAACGAGTTGCCGCTCTAGTTGTTATTCTCTGTTGAAATCTTAATAACACGAGATAAATTTAAAATTAAATCTATAAGAAACTCATAACTTTTTAATGTTTATAGCAAACAATAGAAAAGAGATTAATTTATAGCTAAAACACGAATTCTCTTTTAAAGCTATAAAAAATAAGGAAATGACAAAAAATATACAGCAACAATATTTTCTATATAAACAAAAGATTTATTAAAAAAATATAAAGAAAAGACAATTTAAAACCTTTTAAGCAAAAAGGATTTTATTGAGGATAACATGATAAGAGAAGGGAGTGGACACTTTTTAAGATTCGAGAAGGGGAGAGATTATTTGCTTAACATAAATGCATGTTTGGGAATATTTAAAAGTCCTTTTTGTTTTTCTATCTTTTTGAAAAAAAATCAACATAAATTAATGTCACGTAATCATGTGATATTACACTTTCGTTGGTAATTTATAACATAAAAAATAATAGAAGTTATAATAACGGACAACAGTGAAAATAAGATATATACTGGTTGACATTTTCACAAAACTAGACAGATACTTTACTGAATAATACTTTGTTTACAGTTTTTCACATATCGGTTCAGATTTTCATTTAGATAGTTGTTAAAATTCGGAATGATATTAATAACATCAGATAAAGAGCTATAAAACAATAGACAAAAATCTATAGTAAATAATAATTCCTGAAACCGAAATTAAACTGTAGAAAAGGCGTTCTTAATTGATCACAATTAAAGTCAGTAGAGCTGACTTTGATTTTGAACAATAACATGAATTAGAATCTAAACTACACACCAGAATCTAAAGGAGAATCTGAACAAAAATCTGTATTTGAATCTAAAGTAGAATCTGAACTGAGTCTGAACATAAACAAGAATATGAAATAGAATTTCAAATAAAAGTGAAATAGAACTGAAATTGAATTAAACTAGAACTGAACATGAACTAGAACTGAACTAGAACTGAAGTAGAACTGAACTAGAACTGAACTGGAACTGAACTAGAATTGAATAAAAACTGAACCAGAACTGAACTAGAACTGAACTAGAACTGAACTAGAACTGAACTAGAACTGAACTTGAACTGATCTAGAACTGATCTAGAACTGAACTTGAACTGAACTAGAACTGAACTAGAACTGAATTAGAACTGAACTACAACTGAACTAGAACTGAACTAGAACTGATCTAGAACTGAACTAGAACTGAACTAGAATTGAACTAGAACTGAACTAGAACTGAACAAGAATTGAACTAGAACTGAACAAGAATTGAACTAGAACTGAACTAGAACTGAAATAGAACTGAACTAGAACTGAAATAGAACTGAACTAGAACTGAACTAGAACTGAACTAGAACTGAACTAGAATTGAACTAGAACTGAACTAGAACTGAACTAGAACTGAACTAGAATTGAACTAGAACTGAACTAGAACTGAACAAGAATTGAACTAGAACTGAACTAGAACTGAACTAGTACTGAACATGAACTGAACATGAACTGAACTAGAACTGAACAAGAACTGAAGTAGAACTGAAATAGAACTGAACATGAACTGAACATGAACTGAACTAGAATTGAACTAGAACTGAACAAGAATTGAACTAGAACTGAAATAGAACTGAACTAGAACTGAAATAGAACTGAACTAGAACTGAACTAGAACTGAACTAGAATTGAACTAGAACTGAACTAGAACTGAACTAGAATTGAACTAGAACTGAACTAGAACTGAACTAGAATTGAAGTAGAACTGAACTAATATTAAAATAGAACTAAAATATTTTTAAATCGTACGTCCTGTGATGTATTCAAGTCGTATTAAATGAAAATCTTACCCGATAAAAGATATGGTTTTCATTAAAGAAACCTCCAATTTCCTGGCAAAAATGCTGCTGTTTTCCAATGTAATACCAGAAAAATTGTAGATAATTTTTAAGCGAAAGTGTTGCTTTAAAATTACTGTCAAGTATTACCCACTTCTTATATTTTAAAGGCACACACGAGGGGTTAGGGGTAACTTGTGCATAGCGTGATGTGACAAAAAAATATTACAAAAGATAAAACGTGACTGATATGTCTTTAAAATATAACAGTAACTGGAGCATTTCTTATGAAAACCCCCAAGAAAACAAAATACAAAAGAATTCATACTAAATTTAATACATTTGTACTAAAAATAATAATAATAAAAAACTTAAATCAGATACAAGGCTAAATTGCCTAAAGAAAGGAAAAGAATTACACATAATTTAATCATGATATTAATCTTAAAGGATAATGAAAATCGGTTAACTTGACTTTATATTATTTAAAAGCTAATAAATCAAGGTTGAAGTGGTTTAACCAGAAAAAAATATAAATTAAAAACGCGTGTTTATTTAGCCATAAGAACTATGGCGATATCTTAACATATGTTATAACATAAAAATGTCAGACCATGTTAAATAATTAATTTTATAGCAGTAGAAGTTTAGAAGCATAAGTTTGTAAGCTATTAAACTTATAACATAAAAATGTTATAACATATGTTATGCCATAAAAATATCATGGCATATTTCATAATGATTTTGTTCTCACAATTCTTAAAAGTTATTTTTTTTTCAAATTATTCTTGATCTGTGATGCCCTAAATGGGTGGAATATATAAGTTTTTTTGTTAAGGTAGCGTATAATGTGTCTAGATACCATTATTTTTCCTAGAATGAAGCTAAATACTTTAGTGAAAAGCTTAAAAGCGTTTTCCAATAAAAACCGGTTAACCGACTGAAAAATACCGGGAATGTCGAATAAATCGAAAATATAAAGTATTCGAAAATGGTCGGTTTTCTAAAATGCAAAAAGCCGGTTAACCGGTTTCGGTTTTTGAATGCACGATATACCTCATTTCATTATGCATATCTTACCATATAATTTTACCCGATATTTTTTCGTCATCACTATCTTGTTTTTCTAGATTTTTATTTTTATATTATTTTATGGAAATTATGTAAAAAACGTAACGCATTTAGGTTTCCTAGGCTCCACAAACACACACTCACACTCACACACACACATATTTATATTTATTTAGGTTAATTGCAATAATATTTTCCCATGACATAAAACCAATAAAACTTTTTCTTTCGATTCTAATAAAACAGAATAAATAGAATAAAATAGAGAAAAAATAACATAAAATATGTAAAATTTAAATCAGCACTCAAAACTATGAGTCACTGTGAAAAAAAGAGAAACAATTCATCATTCCAAATAAAATGGAAAATTTGAAGTGTATTTTTTGATAAAGAAAATGTTAAGAAAAATTCGTTCGAAAAAAATATATTTAAAAATTTGTTATATAAACACAATGCACAATTAGATATGTTTATATCGAAGGCATATGTATATTTGGCACAGTGTAACACAATTGGCAAAAGTTTTAAAATCATAAAATCATACACGGATTTAGTCATAACTATCGCACATGGTTTGTGCAAGTGATATCAATTTTGGAGGGAAAACATAATTCATTACTCGATAGATCTAGGCCATTTTTTTAATACCCTACTCAACCGTAGGTGGTTAGGGTATTATGCGTTTGTGTTGATTGTTTGTAACATACAGAAAAAATGGTTTTACACCCACCTTTAATTGTACTCAGAATCACTTTCTGAGTCGATTTAACGATGTCCGTCCGTCCGTCCGTCTGTCTATCTGTCAAGGTCGAAGCCTATTGAAATTGGCCATGTTCGGTCCAATGTTTGGGGCACCTCCCGAAATGAGTCCTAAATTTAAAGCAATTTTAACGAAATAAATAAAATAAGTGTTATGATATTCTTGAACGACGTGCCAATTTATGTGAAGGTAGGTCTATTATTTCTCATAGGTCTCGTACAAGAACCCTTCCAAATATCACTTTGAAGGGAATCATCTTGCATATACTTTGGTATTGCAATAATAACTGATCAACTTAACATAAATAAAAGCAAAAATTAAGGTGCAAAATTAAACGAGGGTCGGTCCATAATTTCCACTTGGTATCATATAACCCCCCCAGAAAAATTCATTTCAAAACTACCAATTTTCACATAAATATTACTTTCACCAGTGCACACTTAAAAATAAAAAATAAAATTATACGAGGTTCGGTCATTAATTTTTCATAACTGCTATTTATAACCAACATGGTGTAGGGTGGTGTAGGGTATTATATAGTAGTCGAGCTTGACCGACAATAAAATTTTTACTTCTTTTTAATTGATTGATATGTGGCAGCTTACGGCCAACATGCAACAACTCCAAAAACTTATGAACCCTTGTTTGTAGGATTCAAAAGTTGTAATTTCTGCACGGAGACAAAAAGAGGCCGATTCGATGAATGCATTTCCATACTTAAAAATACATCCAAAATGCAGAACATTAAATACCAAATTTAAATAAAATCGAACGTTAAAAATCGATTTTACATGTCGGAAATTATGATTTAATACTTGAAAAAGAAGTTCTATTACTATAACTCCAAGATAAGGTAGGACTAACTACCCAAATCAACGAATTCGAATATTCAAGTCACTATTGAATTACGCTGTATGTGGTGTTATACGAAAGGTATTTTGTTTTGTCATCCATTGAGATCGAGTCATTGGACAATATATAGGACAGATAAGGACAGTGGGAGAAATTATAAGCCGGGTATAAGCTATTTTATTTATGAAACTATACATGGAAAAATTCAATATATAATTGATTAAAGCAGACATAACTTAAATTTTTATGAATAAAAATGTTGCATTAACATTGTTTCACAATAAATGCAGTTTTTGAAGAATTTTCATTTTTGAAAATTTTTATTAAAAAGTCATTTATTTAAGTTAAAGTGAATGGAAAAAATTTAGACACAATCAATGAAACGTTTGAAATTGTGGTTTTTCATAGCCCAAACACTGAAAAAGTCGCCAAAAAGTGAAGCTAAATATTAATAATAAATTTGATTTCATTAATGTTTTAGTGTTCAATTTCCACTAAAATATCACAAAAGGAACTACATTTCGTTAATTTTATTACAAATTTTAAAATTGAATTTTATAAATAGTATTCTTAAATGACCTTTGACCCTAAATAAGAAAATTTCAATTTTGTTTCAATTTTGATTTCCATTTAATTTGATGACATTATTTTATTTGACCTTTGACCTCAATGCAAAAAAATGGATTTTATTATATTTTTTGGCAGCTTAAAAATTATTAAAAAATAGAAAAAAACTACAGTGAAAACTCGATTTTACATAATGATTGGAAACGAAAGTTCATGATGAGGAATATAATGATAATCACGGTTAATTGTTTCTTATTTAAATCAATGAAATAAAAATGTTCTTTAAATAATAATTGCTGTTGCCCTTTAATCGAATCCTAAATAATCTTATTTATTTCATAAATCTCAGCCCGACGTGAAATGAGCAATATTTTGGACCGATTGTCGTAAAATTTATGACAGAATTTTCCATGTTTATAAATCTTAATTGCGCAGAGTATTGTCAATATACCCCATTAGGATTAAAGAGCTTAAATTTGAAAACTGATCTTTTTAAAATTTTATTGGTCCTACAAAAAGATGTTCAAGTTCTCAAAGATCTGCCGTCAAACAGTTTCCAATGTAATTAAACATTTCTGGGGAAATTTATCCGTTGACAAAAAACCTGGTTCAAAAATGATCCACAAATTATAAAGCATTTCGAAAGAGCCTCCAACACAACCGACAGGAAACAGCTCGGACTATTTGACACTGAAAAAAAGTTCCTGACAGGAACGCTACTAAAAAGAGGCCAAAAACAGTGCTAGGAATTTGAAGTCGTGTTTTCAAAAAAATATTCCTACTGCACAATGGAAGACGAACCGTAATTTTGATAGATTTTTTACAACTTTCTGGTGAAAAATGTTAAGTCGCTGATGCTCGAGAGAATTTTGAAGAAAAGTTTAGGATTCAAAGGCAGTCAAAATTTCCCAAAAAGTTCTTGATAAGTAATATGCAGTTGCTGCAAAAGAAGCCACCCATTTGTTACAACGCTCTATAAAAACTGCAATTTACATCAAGGCATGTTGACAAAAAAGGCTGTCATTCCATTCATAAGACTTTTGGCCTGACTTGGCTTCCTGTCGCGATGGTAAACAAGCCCTTGAGTGGTACAAGAACAATTATGTGGCATTTGTACCAAGAGAGACAAATCCTCCAAACTGTCAGGAGCTAAGGCCAGTTGGAAGATATTGGACTCTTTTTAAATAAGAATTGAAGAACACAAAAAAGATGGTGATCGAGCAAAGTGGAATGGAAGGGTTTCCAAATAATAAAAATAATTTCAATTAAAATAAAAAATTCTAACTATAAGTTAAGGGTTTCGTTCTTATTAACATTTATATATGTTAAGAACTTTTTGATCTCACTCCTTAATTGAATTTTTAAAATGTTAAGAATATTTTTCTTCAGAATTCTTATAAAAATGTCAGTTTAGAGGATAAAAATAAATATTATTTTCCCTAAAAAATTTTCAAATTAATATCAAAAACTTATTATGATTTATTACTTTCCATTGATATATAATTTCTTTAAATAAGCAAAGAAATAATTTTAATTAATTTATAATTGATTTATAGAATTCACTTTATTTGAAATTTCTTATAAAACATTTCAAACCTGAAAAATCGATAATTAGAAAAAAATGCAAAATTAACAAATTACACAAGAGAATAAATTGAATAAAAGGGAAAATTGAAATTTTATTTTATTATTATTATTGTTTTTGTTGTATATTTTGGTTGTTATTGCTAAATAATGCGGAATATTTCTTGACACTTTCAAAGCGCCACTATTTAGTGACTTTTTTTGCATTTTCTTTTAAGTTTTTTGCCCGTTTTGTAATTTTAACTATTTATAGTATTAAATGAATATATATTTGGCGATGCCGAAACGTTAATACCCTCCACCACAAATGTATGTGAAAAGAATACGTTATGTTTCGTACACACACACTCACACCTACACTCACAGTCGTAAACAATATATAAAAGTTTATTTTTAATACAACACTGCATTTGTTATTAAATTAGTTATATTTTTTCCACTGAACCGATTTTGATGATTTTTTTGGAGCGATAATGAAGTATATATAGCATAATATTATGGTAAAATTTCATTCTTATTTGCCGATTTATAATTAACAATTTTACGCAAATTTTTTGCTTGAACTTAAGAGGTTGCCTCACATATCAGAGTCTATATCTTTTAATATACTGAACCGATTTTACTCGTTTAAAATGGAAAACTTCTCTGGGCAATAACAAATATAAATGTCAAAATTCATTAAGTTCTGTCAATTATGGTGGATGTTACCGTGGCAACAACAGAGAGCTTAGCTAAATCGGCTCAGATTTTGTTTTAATGCAAAAATATATTTATATTATATTGAACCGATTTTGATATTTTTTGGAATTGTAATAAAGAATATAATATTATTGCAAAATTTCATTCTAATTTATCGATTTGACAATTTTACCCAAGATTTTTGCTTAAACTTAGAGGTTGCCTCAGATATAGGTCTATATCTTTTGATATACAAAACCGATTTTGCTGATTTTATATGGGAAACTTCTCAGGATTATAACATACAAAAATTCATTGATCTTTTTCAGCGTGCCAACAATGGAAAAATTTAAATCGACTCAGATTTTGATTTGATGCAAGAATAAATTTACATTATGGCTTCTTAGCATTATACACGGAATGACAAAGTTTATACAGGGTAAATTCACTATTCACTACTTGTGGTGGTGGAGGGCATAAAAATAAAAAAGTTGAATGCATTAAAATAGTTTCGAATATGAATGGACCGAATCAAAGAAGAATTACAAAAAAAGAAAAAAAACTACGTCGACCAACAAAAAAAGGCCAAAAGCCTAACGTTTTTATACCCCTCTGACAAATGGACCATCAGATTAAGCTGTTAACAAAAAAATACAACAACAACAATTTAAGAAATATATAAACGATGATACACAACCACGTCGATTCTTGGGGTACGACTCATTTTTTGTTTGTTTGTTTTGTATAAAAAGGATGAATTGGTATTTGTATACGGGGATTTTAATGTTAAATAAAATTTCCCTTAATTAATTTTCAAATTAAAGAAAAAACACTTTTTTAATTTTATACAATTTTTTATAAATATTTTTCTTCTTTCCTTTTAAACACTCATCGTTTTTTAACGAAAAAAAAACTATTTAAAAAAAATTATTTAATTCAATTTAAATCTATTGAAATGATTGATTAAACGATTGATTGAATTACACAAAAAAGTAAAAAAAAATCACTTTTTTATAATATTTACACTTTTTTTATTTAATATTTAAAAAAAAAATTTATAAAATTTTATTTTGTTTTATTTTCACTCCTCTTTTATTTATTGTTTTTAAGTTTTATTATTATTTTTTATTGCTGTTTTTTTTTCTTAAATTTTCTTTTATTTATTTTTGAAAGCAGCAAAAAATTTTAATTTTTTATCAAAGAAATTTCCTCGCGTCCATATAAAACGTTTTAACCCACTAACGACGTATGCTCAACTGACTGAAATCGGTAAAAAGCATTTAAGACTCAATATAACAATCCAACAATGTTGGCTACTAATGGCAACGAATAAACAAGACCAAAAAAATACAATAACAAAAAAAACTTATGTTAACGAATGAGGGAAACAAATAAGAAGGGCTGTAGTCGACTGTTAAGGGGAACTAATTGGTAAAGATGATTTTTTTATTTAAACTTTAAAAAATATTTAAAAAAAAAATTGTTTTAATTTTAAATTTTGTATTTTGTTAAAAATACATGTTATGTTTAATGTCATACAAATGGCATCTGGTTAAAATGGGTGACTATAAAAAAGTGGGAATTAAAATTATTAAATATTTTCAACAAAACCCAAATTGTACCTACAAAAAATTGGCCAAGCATTTAAAGGTCTTCAAAATGTTTCCAGTGTTATTAAACAGTACTGGAAGAACTTGTTCGTTGATAGAAAACTTGGATGGAATGGTGGACCAAAGCCGAAAAATAGAAAACATTTTCAAAATTGTGCTCTAACTATTTGGTACACAAATTAATCCAAATGCAGGTTTAAAAACACACAAAGTTCAAAAAGCTGGTAATAGGAACGCTGCAAAAAATGTAGTCATAAACAGTGCACGAAAATTAAAGTCCAAAAGTACCGAAATTTACATTAAGGAAGGTTTACGTTACGTGTTTTAAGAAAGTCTGCTTCTATTTATAAAACTACGTAATAAGTCCATTAATTTTTGTTCCGACCTGTCATCTTGTCACTACGGGCAACAAGCCCTTGAATGGTACAAGAAAAATAATACGATTTCACTCCTTTGTTCCATTTTCGTATAATAAATATATTTTTTTGATTTAAATTTTATCTAAAAATATTTTTTAGTAAATTTGCAAATAGTAAATTATTGTTTTATTTGCAGTTAGTAGTAATTTCTTAAAAAGTACTATTCGATTTAGTACCATTTTCGTCAAATGCTTTTATTATATTTATATTAAAATTATGTTCTTTTCTTTAAAAAATCTTATATAAGAAATTTGTTTAATTATTTATTATCATTAACGACCATTTTGTCTACTATATTATTAGCACAATACCTAAATGTAAAAAGGTACCATTTTTGATTATTGTGAAAAAAATCTAATATCTAACATGATTTTAGATTAATTTTGTCAAAATGCAGAGTCTTTATAAATGTCTTTGTTTTAGATGTAAAATGAATCTTAATTCCATTTAAATAAATTAATTATTACCAATAATATTAAAAGTACCTAAATAAAATTCAAAAAGTACCATACAATTCCATAACTACTAAAAGATTTAAAATGTACCATATTATGTCCTCAAATTATTTTTCCTTTTAACATTTAGAACTGTATATACTTATTTTTATATTTTCACTAAATTATTTAAAAAAATCAAAAAGTACCAAAAGTACCAATTTTTATTATTTTTTCTAGAAAAGCACTTTTTGACCTGAATTTCCAAAATACTGTAAATTTTTAATTGTCCTGTTGCAGATATAATCCAAACAATATAAATCTTTTTTAAATTCTTTGATAATCACCTTCCAAAAAATAATATAATTTTTCATTTTGAATGACTAAACGTACCAAACTAATTTTACATTTTCAATCCCTTTAGCTCTTTCTTTTGATGAATTTTTAATTGCAATTTGATAATAAAATATTTGAATAATTTTGTTCATAAATATTAAAAAACATTTACGAAAAAAGTACCAAATATGCGTACGTTTTTAAACCCATAAAAATTTCAAAAGAGTACCAAATTTTAATAATTTAACAGTTTATTATTTTTTTAATTTTTGAAAGTAATAAGAATTTCATTTAAAAAGTACCAAATTACAGAGTTCACCAATTTTTACTCAAAAAAATAAATTTTCAAAAAAGTACCAAACACTTATCAGTTTGTTTTTTTTTAATAAAAACGATAAGTACTGAATTTTGTATTAACTATTAAACGTTAAAATGGCAGAATATATCTTCGTGTTTGGTGGAATACTTTTTTTTGTTAAGTACTTCCTTCACAATTGTCTTTGGTCTTTAAACCGATTTTAATAGCTCTTTATGCAAAAAAATGGAAATCTGGATTCTTAAAATTGGCAAAATAGACTACATGTAATTATTCTTTTCTTTGATCAGTCTTTGCTCATTATAAATTTCTCGGACTATATTGTCCATATCCAACATAATAAGATCTGTTCAGATTTCTTTTTTCACACAAGCTTTCAATTTTCTAATTTCTATATGAAGATCTTTTTTTAGCCTTCTCGATCAGTTCTTTTGAAATTCGAATTATTTTGAAACTGTCTAACAAAATTGAAATCAACTGAACTTACTTTATGTAGGATCAGTTTGGATCTTTACTTCTTTTTCAATCACTCGTTTTGAGAAGAAGAGAAAAATTAAAATTTCTTTACATTTCAAGATTTTTTCAATCTCTCACTGGATCATTAATTAAGATCAAACAGGCGTACATGTGCATTAGTGCTGTTTAATTTTTTACTCGTTTAAAAACGTTCAATTTTAACTTAATGAAAAAAAATTATTCAATCTTAAATTAACTATGTACAACGTTGATTTTGCTTCATGTTTTTTTATCTGTGTGTGCATGCTCTCAAATTGTTGATAACTCATTCAGTCTGGATTAAGCCGCCATCAAAAGCGGTAGTATTGTGGGATCATTTTTAAAATACACTGAAAGAAAAATCCAGCCAGATATGGATGTCTTTAATATTAATCATATTTCAAGCAAGGTTTTATGTTATTTTGGAAAGAATGCTATTATTTCATTAAATAAAACTTTTTATTTTATTTTGCTTTTCACCTTAAATAAAAGACAGTTTTGTGGACAAATGAACAGTTCTCACATATACTGGCACTATTTGCCGGCTCCTGATTTAGATCTTGATCAGAGAAAAAGAGAAAAATACTTGTTTAAGAGTTTTTCCCTCTCATTGCTTAAAGCCATGATTTTTTTGATATGAATGAATCGTCATTACTAATTTAAATTAAAAATGCTGTTGAAAAAATGTACAATCTTAAAAATACTGAATCAAAATTATCAGCTTTTAGGGTGTAGAGTACCTTAAGAAATTGAGAGCGCAACACGAAGACACAAATTTTTAGCGCATGAGTATTTTTCTTCTTTAATTTTTATTATTTTTTCTTATTTCTACCAAAAACAAAAAAATCACTACAATTCAATAAATAATGCTCACAATAAAAGTTTTGTATGTAAATTTAACAAAAAAAAATTTGTAGTTAAAAATAAAGTCATAATTAAATTTAATACCTCAAACTAAAACTCTACAAAAACAAAATTATTGATGAGAGAGTTCTTTTAATAAATAAAAACAAAATTTCAAAAGGAAATCAAATGACAACAACAGAAGCTACAACCACAACAATAAAAATAATAATAATAAAAACAATAAATAATAAAATAAACATTTAATTTTAATTTATTGTTAAACAATTAAAACAATCAAACTGAATATTCAATTAAAAATAAATATAAATCATTTAATAAAGAAAAAAATTACAAAGAAAAAATTTAAAAGAAATAAAAAAACTTTTATTCAATTCAATGCAGAAATTGTAAATGAAATAAAAGAAATAAAATAAAAATCAGTGACACTGAACAAGGCCATTTTGTCATGACACACTATACACACACTACTCACACTTATACATTTGCACATGAACTTGCACAAATAAACCCTTTTTGATTTTTTTTATTTTCTCTTACTTAAATAGAGGAAAAATCAAAAAGAGAAAGAGAGATCGAGAGTAAAAGGAAACATGTGTATGTTTATTATTATGTTTGTGTGACAGCACTCATGCAATTAGTTAATTTTTAATTTCTTTATGTTTATTACACACACACACAAACATACAGGCTCACACTAATACAAAACAAAAAGGGAAACAACTGTCAAATAGTTTAATGAAAAGTATACAAATAAAAGGCATAAAAACAACAACAGCATCATTTCAGAACATATAAAGAAATCTGTTTCAGAAAACCACAAAATTAATTTAATCATATGCATGCATGCATGCATTCATGCATTTCATTTATTCATTTGTTATAGGAATAACCCAGGAAACATTGCTTATTAGAGAAATGTGATATTAATGAGAGGAGTTAGATTTTTTTATTGGAACGGAAACAAAAAGTTTCTCTTTCATTTTAATTATTCGATGAAACAGCCGGTTAAGAGCGGCTACATTCCCCTTGATGGGATGAAGAACAGGATTTTGTAGGAATGTGAAAACGATCACAACACGAAACTAGAAATTTTCACCTGCAAAAACGACAGCAATACTCTTCTCCACCTGGACTAAAGAGGTAAATACAAATTTAGGCATCATAGTCGATGGAGTAAAAATTTCGAATAGCAACTACCTGAAGATCTTAGGGGTAACACCTTTCACTGCAGTAGCGCTAAATAGAAATAAGGTCCACAAAACACTAGCTAAAATAATTTGGTATGAATTAAAGGAACCTTTTTAAAATACTATTGACCGAACAGAGATGAAGTGAAAAAATTTAAAGTTGACAAACTTAGACTTAAAAACCATAACATTCAAGTGTCCTCAATACACCAACTACATGAAGACGTGAAGACTTACAGGTTAAGAAACATACATGAAATGCTTTCTAAACAGTTCATATTTTCTTCTTCGAATTCCGATTAAAAGAAACCTTTTATTCCGCACTTTTCAATGACAATTTCAGAAACGGCATAAATTCTTTGAACCTAGAGAATACGATATATGAGCTTGTGATTATCATAATGTATCCTTTTTCAATATTCAAATATGATTTTTGACAAGTAAAAGTGTTTTTGACGTCTCTCAGCTTCAATTCATAAGCGATCCAATTTCCGTAATTTTGAATTAAAAAGCTTTACAACTTAGGGAATATTTGAGCTTTTAACTCCCAATGATAATGAGAAGTTCTCATTCCATTTGACAAAAGATTTCATCAAGTAAAATTTTCTGTTTTCCATTTTAAAACTTTTTAAACCGGCCAGTTTCTTAAAAGTCGAAATCGAACCCCCTTAGTCTGATGAACCAATTTAAACAGCTCATAATGCAAAACAACCTTCCGATCGTATCAAATTTGCTTTATCGTCATTGATATTTTGATCCGTCTTTGATTTGATTAATCATTTAATATATATATTTCGTTCAAGCAAAAGATCACAATAACTCTTGACTTCTTGAATTTAGAAAAATTAATTTTTGTTCTTATGTTTAACAACCGCTTTCGATTACTCCCTATAATTTCTTTTCTTCTACATCTTCTGGGTGCCAATCACAATTTCTATCTCTCAAATCAATTTTAAATCGATTTTTATCGAAAGTAAATTTTAATCGGACTTTCCGAGGAAACATATTTTTAGTCAAGAACTTCGACATTATTAGGGCGATTGAAATTAGCGTGTCACACCTCGATCACGTTTCATGATCGTGCCCTAATGTAATATGGTTGAAACACTTCATTTATAGAAATTTTATTTAATCATTTTACCTAAGAACTTAAAACTTTGATGAGATATTGGACATGACGACTAGAAGATTTTTTGCCACTCTATCGCACAGTTTCCAATTAAAAACTCGCGAGGTTAAAAAAATGCATCCAGATAATTCATATTCCCAATATGGCTAACATTTACACACCCATTTTTTCTTAGAGATTAGTTTATGTTACTACGATTAAAAGGTCTTGGATGGTATTAAACCAAGATATTATGCAGAGATAGAGTTAATGTAGAGATTTTAGAATCTTGTAAAGGTTTTTGAACCAAAAAAAGTTCCACTTGATTAATAGAACCAAAACTCTATATATTTCCGGAATCTTTAACAAAGAGATGAAATCAATAAATATTTCATAATTTTATTTAAAAGAATTTTTAGTTTTCAATTCACTTTATTATTTTTTAAGACCCCTCCACACCGCATACTGGGTATTAAAATGCTTCACTTTTACCTTTTTAAAATACCAAAAACAAAGGAAACAAAAACATAATCAAATAAAAAACACCGTACAATACTCATACGTACATGTGTACACCTAAACAGAACACACATGCATCCATCCATCCATCCATCCCTAGGCACAGTGCACACCAACGCTAATATTTTTATTTTTTTTTTTTTTTAATTTTATTTTCATTTTATTTTTATTGTTTATTCTACTTTAGTGTCCTATTGACATAATGCCTTGATTTTGCGCATGTAATAAACAACAAAGAAGGAAAGAAGAAAAGAAACAAAAATAAAAAACAATAACACAAACAACTTTCAAATAGAAACAGCTGTTTTTATTTTGCTGTTTTTTTTGATTAAGAACAAACAAAAGAAAAAGACAAAGAGAAGAGAAAGAGAGAGAGAGAGAGTAAATAAAAATAGAGAGCTTTTAAATAAAGCTACCAGATGTTATTTGTGGCTTATGGGGAAAAGTATTTGTAATAAAACACTTATTTTCATTGTGGATATGGTTTGTGTCCAGGATAAAATATATTGTATATGTAAACTACAGACATTTTATGATTTGATTTAAAATTTAAAATAATTTAAAAAAATGAAAAATTAATCTGTTTTATTTTTTTAAATATTTTTTAACGAACAATTATTTCTTTAAATATTTATTATACATTTTAAGGTTGGATGAACGCAAAATTTGTTTCTATAAAAGTTAGAATAAAATTAGGATTCTTGTTTGAAATACGATTTACTCTGTAGACTATATTCACGTTTTTGATTGTTAATTCACTAAGGCAATTTAAATTCGGTTAATATTTCGATGAAAAGATAAGGACAGTTATCTTGGGGTGGTGAAGAGATTCGTGATCAAAAAAAGGCCTTAGCAAATCCGACTTCAGGTGATATCGGGGAAAAAAAGACTATATTATCTTAACCGGCTAAGACCGACTATATAATAACCAAAACTATTGAGCGGACAAAGAACAGTTATGAATTGACCATGTAGAATCTAATTTTATGATTTGTGATAGTATAAAATAAAATTGGTGGGAATTTTCGGAATTGGGATTTATGTGAGAGCTATAGAAAATTACGTACCGAATCTCGCTAATTTTGATTTGGAGTTTCATTATACTAATATTTATTGTAAGTTAAGCACTTTAAAGTTATTTTGGAAATAACTTAAAAGTGAATGAATTGGAGATTAGGTTATTTATGAACTGAGCTTATTCTAAAGTTGGCATGCGGATTAGGACTGATGCAAAATAGGTTTGATGTTTCATAGTACAAATATGTTTTGAGATTTTTCGGAAGTGGGTCTGTATGGGAGCTACTATTATTTGGAACCAATCTTCTTAAAATATGGCATGTGAATTTCCATTAGATTTATGATTATTGCTGTTGAAATATTGGGAATAAACATGACCATTTTCAATAAGCTTCGTCCTTGGTTCAAAATAATAAAATTTTCAAAATTTCATCAAGATTTCTCAAAATTGCGACTGTAGAGTGTTCAGAACTTTTACTGTACAGTCAACCGGGCAGACGGACGTGATGTGAAGTGAAAGCAATTTACAAACAGCACAAATGTATAATACACAATTAAATATAATGATAAAGGGTATATCAAGGTAATCGTCAGGTAATACCAACTTCCTCATCAGATAGCAATAGATTTAAACTGAATTATCTTAAAACTTATATACAGTGTAATAATTTCCTTACTTATGGCAATTAAAATGCAAAAAACCGAGTTACGGAAATGAAACAAAGGAAAATCATAAACACCGACAGTGAGCCATGTTAAGGCCCCATGTTCATTGTAGGAACAGCAGGAATTTATATCTTAAAAAGACCGAAGAACTTCAATAATGAATCACAAGAGGACGGACAGTAGAGTAAATAAAATATTTGCTAGTATTTTATTACCCCTCATAAAACGAAAGGTACTGTATTTCTAATACGTAAATTTTTAATCTCTTGAATAAAATTTTTACTTCCCCGTTAAGCAAAAAATATCTGAACATCTGGCAACTGAAAATATCAAAATTGCAACATTACCTTTCCAGAGAGCAAATCTATTTTTAAGAGAGCTAATGAAATAGCTTTTGAAGAGCTTTTTTATGGCAACAAAAGTATAAGAGTTTTTGTTTAACTGAAACATATGTTTTGGTGTATAAAATAAAATATTTGGCAATTAGTTTAATGCACTTTTTCAACACCGGCAATTACTTTGATGATTGTAGGTCACTTGCGACAAAAGACTTAAAACTGGAAATTTTTGAGATAATAAAAAATACAAAAAAATATTTTAGCAACAAATTTAAATTATTGTAAAATCAAATTTTATAATTTCATGAATTTATGAAAAATAATTTGAAACTTTTTTATAAAAAGATAAAATTATTGTAAATAATTTGGAAAATATTTTATTTTAATTGGGAAAACATGAAATCGAACTCAGATTTTTTTCACCTCAAAAATTTGTATTTTATGCAATAAATTCGGTCAAATTTGGATTTAAAACACAATGAAAATAAATCATAATTTTTACTAAATTATATTTTACATATAAAAGTGCTAAACAGCTCTTTAGACAATTATAATTTTCATTCCCTTATTCACTTACTAGAAAATCTATGGAACTATGAACTATAAAAGCATTTTACTTTTTACAACGATATTTTGAAGAAACGGTACGAGAATCTAAAGTAGAATTTGAACTTGAATCTAAACGAATACTTTAACTTTAATCTCAACAAGAATCAGAACTAGAGCTGAACTAGAACTTCACTAGAGCTGAACTCGAACTGAACTAGAACTGAAGTGGAACTGAACTAATACTGAACTAGAACTAAAAGTGAATTAAAACAACTGAACTGAACTCACACTGAACTGAACTGAACTGGAACTAGAACACAACTAAAACTGAACTAGAACTGAAGTGGAACTAAACTAAAACTGAATTATAAATGAACCAGAACTGAACTAGAACTGCATTTGTACTGAACCAGAACTGAACTAGAACTGATCTAGAAGTGAACTGTAATCAAATTTTAAACAACAATATTAATTAATAAATTTCATTCTAACGGTAAATTTAATTACAAATTAGTCATTATTCTCAAATTAAATTCGTCTAGAAAGTAAAATTAAAATTGAAAGCGCCACATAATTATTCACATTAATTTTTTATTTGGAAATTTGCTTCTCATTAAAAGTCACGTTCCACCAAAACGTTATAATTTAATTAAATTTATTTTAAATTCAATTTTACGATTTCGAAGCCCAGTGTATAATTCGCTATACCAGGTATGTGACCAAAGCTAACTTGTTTCAATCAAGGCTCTTTATTAACTTTTTATTTTTATATTGTTTAAATGATTGAAGTTTTGACATTATTGAACGCATATTTTGTTTTATTTAATTATTTTTTCTTCTTCGATTTTTTTATAAATTAAACTTTTTCAATAAAATTTCTGTTACTTTGAAAAAAAATCGCCCAAAAGGCATCTCGTTAAATAATTTTGAATTTATGATCATATTCGTATGTCAAATGTCAATGTATTTGATTGTTGGTGTAATTGTAAGTTTGAGTACTCGTTATTAATTTTTTTGTTATTATATCCATGAAAAACAACAACAACAACAATAAAAATCAAAATATTGAAATGAATTAAATATTAAAAGTTTTGATTTATGAAAAGAAATAGGGACATTTATACTACGTATATGAAACGAGTGACGTCATTGTTTAAAATAAACACTGATGCATATTTCTATAAACGCATTAATTGTTTCCCTATTTTTGTTTTATATTTGTTGTTCTACTCCTAAAGTAAAGTTGAGATTTTTAAATGAGAGTCTTGTTGGTTGCGATCAAATATTCTTAGTGCTATTTTATGTGGAATATTTCTATAAACGATGAGGAGAAAATTGATTTTTGTTTTTAATAAATCCAGAATTTTCCCATTTAATTGCTATAAAAACGAAAAATCTAATAGAACATACTCTTCCTCATCCATTATGCAGCAAGATTTGTTTTAGAAAACATAATTGTCGTGCTTTGTTTTTGGTCTTTTAATTTTACCAGCGCTCCTGTTAGGAACTTTTTGAATCTTGAATGTTTTGAAATATGCAGCCTTAATTTTTCGTTCCAAATTGTCCGACCACTAAGCTAACCGGGATACTTTCCTACCGGTTGTGTTGGAAGCTTTATTGAACATGGTTTCTATTTTTTTTACTGACACTATTTAATAACTGTTATTATGGAGACAGTTTGACGTAAGAACTTTGAGTGTTTGACCAACTTTTTGTAGGACCAAGTTGGATTTTGTCGAAAATGTTTAATAATTTTAGTACGCAATTTTTCCTGGACATTCAATTTAATGTTTTTTTACATTAAACATAATAACTGACATGAAGGTAACTTGATCAAAAAAATACAAATAATACTTGTGTTAAAAGTTTAAATGATAAATCATGTGTTAAAAAAGTTTCGATCTCACTCCACAGTCAAATAAAAATATTATTTTCGCACTAAATATTTTCCTTTTAAATTTTTTTTCTAATTCTTTAAAAAAAAGTTATGTGCATTTATAGGTAGCATGTCCCAGTGTATTTAATAATTATCATAATTTTGAATAAATTCTAATTCAAAATCCAAAATAGTGCTTTATAGTCTTTTTATATTAAAATGACAAACATAAATTTACTTTTTAGTTTTTTTTTATTTATTATTTTAAGTACACATGAACCTAAAATTTAAAGTCCCAAGTACTTTGAAAAAATACTTATGATAAATTATAAATAGCAAAAACAGCAACAACAACACAAAAAAGTAATAAAATGTTTTATTAAAAACGCATATCAATTTCTTAATAAAACGTGTTTCAAAAGTTTTTTTCTTTTTTTCAGTTTTCAAAATGTTAAATATTCAAATCGTCTAATATCTGGTCGCACTTCATTCGCAAACACTCAACAAACCATATTTTTCTAAAGCGATTTCATTTCACATTGTAGCAAGAAGTCGAGTTATTCGAGTGTAGTGCGAAGTAGAGTGAGTCATCACTTCTATCAGTCAGTCACTCGTTCGCTCACTCATTCATTCATTGGATTTCTTTTAAGTTGTTTTAAAAATAAAATTACTATATAATACCAACAACACCAACAACAACAAAATAACGAGTGTACTGAAAAATGCAAAATGTGGTCAACTGTATTTTTTGTTGCTATTTTTATAGCAGCGTAATCGTAATACATTCACATACGCATACATTTATAGTAAACAAATAGAAGAAAAAATATGCAAAGTTTTTGAAAAAAGTATTTCAAATACCCTACAAAACCAAACTCGGGTGGGAGGGAATGACGAATTTGGTTTAAGAGTTTTACACAGGAGCGCTACTTCCTACCAACTTCTTTCCAAGAGATTAGTAATTTGCAATGCCACGGATCGTGTGAAAAAAATCTTTAAGTGCACGAAATGGATTTTTAAACAACTTTTTTCGTAAAAGGTTTCCACATTCATAAGGATAAAGGGATGATAGATATCTTTAAACAGACTTAACGGTGAATATAGTCTGAGTAAATTAATAAAAGCCGAGAGACGACAAAAATATTAAAATTTTTCAATAATGTTCTCATCATTTGTTACAACCGGTCTCTATAAAGATCGAAATCACGCTTTAATTCCGAACAAATAAAAAAATAAATTTACGGCTAAAAATCAGGTATTTTTAGTGAAAAATTCAACTTTTAGTGAAAAATTCAATTTTTAGAGAAAAATTCAATTTTTAGTGAAAATTCAATTTTTAGTGAAAAATTTAATTTTTTAGTGAAAAATTCAATTTTTAGTGAAAAATTTAATTTTTTTAGTGAAAAATTCAATTTTTAGTGAAAAATTTAATTTTTTAGTGAAAAATTCAATTTTTAGTGAAAAAATTTAATTTTTTTAGTGAAAAATTCAATTTTAGTGAAATTTATTTTTTAGTGAAAAAATTCAATTTTTAGTGAAAAATTTAATTTTTTAGTGAAAAATTCAATTTTTAGTGAAAAATTTAATTTTTTAGTGAAAAATTCAATTTTTTAGTGAAAAAATTTAATTTTTTTAGTGAAAAATTCAATTTTTAGTGAAAAATTTAATTTTTTAGTGAAAAATTCAATTTTAGTGAAAAAATTTAATTTTTTAGTGAAAAATTTCAATTTTTAGTGAAAAATTTAATTTTTAGTGAAAAATTCAATTTTTAGTGAAAAATTTAATTTTTTAGTGAAAAATTCAATTTTTAGTGAAAAATTTAATTTTTTAGTGAAAAATTCAATTTTTAGTGAAAAATTTAATTTTTAGTGAAAAATTCAATTTTTAGTGAAAATTAATTTTTTAGTGAAAATTTCAATTTTTAGTGAAAAATTTAATTTTAGTGAAAAATTCAATTTTTAGTGAAAAATTTAAATTTTTAGTGAAAAATTTAATTTTAGTGAAAATTTAAATTTTTAGTGAAAAAATTAATTTTTTAGTGAAAAATTAATTTTTAGTGAAAAAATTTAATTTTTAGTGAAAAATTAAATTTTTTAGTGAAAAATTTAATTTTTAGTGAAAAAATTAATTTTTAGTGAAAAATTAATTTTTTAGTGAAAAATTAAATTTTTGTAGTGAAAATTAATTTTTAGTGAAAATTAAATTTTTAGTGAAAAATTTAATTTTTTAGTGAAAATTAAATTTTTAGTGAAAAATTTAATTTTTTAGTGAAAAATTAAATTTTAGTGAAAAATTTAATTTTTAGTGAAAAATTAAATTTTTAGTGAAAAATTTAATTTTTAGTGAGAAATTATAATTAATTTTTAGTGAAAAATTAATTTTTTAGTGAAAAATTAATTTTTTAGTGAAAATTAAATTTTTAGTGAAAAATTCAATTTTTTAGTGAAAAATTAAATTTTTAGTGAAAAATTTAATTTTTTAGTGAAAAATTAAATTTTTAGTGAAAAATTAAATTTTTAGTGAAAAATTTAATTTTTTAGTGAAAAATTAAATTTTTAGTGAAAAATTCAATTTTTAGTGAAAAATTCAATTTTTAGTGAAAAATTCAATTTTTTAGTGAAAAAATTCAATTTTTAGTGAAAAATTTAATTTTTAGTGAAAAAATTCAATTTTTAGTGAAAAATTCAATTTTTAGTGAAAATTAAATTTTTAGTGAAAAATTAATTTTTTAGTGAAAAATTCAATTTTTAGTGAAAAATTCAATTTTTAGTGAAAAATTCAATTTTTAGCGAAAAATTCAATTTTTAGTGAAAAATTAAATTTTTAGTGAAAAATTCAATTTTTAGTGAAAAATTCAATTTTTAGTGAAAAATTCAATTTTTTAGTGAAAAATTCAATTTTTAGTGAAAAATTCAATTTTTAGTGAAAAATTCAATTTTTAGTGAAAATTCAATTTTAGTGAAAATTAATTTTTAGTGAAAAATTAAATTTTCAGTGAAAAATTCAATTTTTAATGAAAAATTCAATTTTTAGTGAAAAATTCAATTTTTAGCGAAAAATTCAATTTTTAGTGAAAAATTAAATTTTTTTGTGAAAAATTCAATTTTTAGTGAAAAATTCAATATTAGTGAAAAATTTAATTTTTAGTGAAAAATTCAATTTTTAGTGAAAAATTTAATTTTTAGTGAAAAATTCAATTTTTAGTGAAAATTTAATTTTTAGTGAAAAATTTAATTTTTAGTGAAAAATTCAATTTTTAGTGAAAAATTTAATTTTTAGTGAAAAATTTAATTTTTTAGTGAAAAATTAAATTTTTAGTGAAAAATTTAATTTTTTAGTGAAAAATTAAATTTTTAGTGAAAAATTTAATTTTTTAGTGAAAAATTAAATTTTTAGTGAAAAATTTAATTTTTTAGTGAAAAATTAAATTTTTAGTGAAAAATTTAATTTTTTAGTGAAAAATTAAATTTTTAGTGAAAAATTTAATTTTTTAGTGAAAAATTAAATTTTTAGTGAAAAATTTAATTTTTTAGTGAAAAATTAAATTTTTAGTGAAAAATTTAATTTTTTAGTGAAAAATTAAATTTTTAGTGAAAAATTTAATTTTTAGTGAAAAATTAATTTTTAGTGAAAAATTAAATTTTTAGTGAAAATTTAATTTTTAGTGAAAAATTAAATTTTTAGTGAAAAATTTAATTTTTTAGTGAAAAATTAAAATTCAATTTTAAGTGAAAAATTCAATTTTTAGTGAAAAATTCAATTTTTTTGTGAAAAATTTAATTTTTTAGTAAAAAATTCAATTTTTTTGTGAAAAATTTAATTTTTTAGTAAAAAAATCAATTTTTTTGTGAAAAATTCAATTTTTTTGTGAAAAATTCAATTTTTAGTAAAAAATTCAATTTTAGTGAAAAATTCAATTTTTAGTAAAAAATTCAATTTTTAGTAAAAAATTCAATTTTTAGTGAAAAATTCAATTTTTAGTGAAAAATTAAATTTTTAGTGAAAAATTTAATTTTTGGTGAAAAATTTAATTTTTAATGAAAAATTCAAAAATTCTTAAGTTCAGTAGGGTGTCAAAGGGCCGGTATCTAATTTACTTTTAATTTAAATTTCTTTTTCGAAATTGTTGTTGTTATTAAAACAACAACAATATCAATGAAAAAAATCTTATATTCTGCAAATAAACAAAAACAACAACAACAAAATGTGATTAGAAATATAAACAAATAAAAAGAAAGAAATAAAGAAACAAACAGACAAACAAACACAAGATGTTAAACAATCAGTTATTTCCTGTTACAAATAACGACAATATTTTGCAATAATTAATTATGATGTTTGTTTTATTTGTTGTTATTGTTTTAGTCATTATGTGTGTGTGTGTGTGAGTTTTAATTTCTTATTTACTTTTAACTTTTTTTCCAGTTTTATTTTAATATTTTTTTATTTTGGTTTTATTTTTCAAAATTTTGATATAAAATCGTCTCAATCATTTCGCTGTTTAATTATTTCAAATGACAGATTTTTCGCTCTATTTGTTTGTTTTTTGTTTTTTGTTTTTTTTTTTTTTTTTTTTTTTTTTTTTGGATTTTCAATTTATATCATTATCATCACAGTCATCGAGTTACAAACATCAAATGATCCAATCTGTCTACTACAGATTTATTGACACATGTGTGTGAGCGTGTGTCATCATTATTTAATACAATTAAAACGTGATCAATAAATGTTTATTATGAAATGATTAAATTGATTCCATCAAATAATTGTTACGTATAAATCATCAGTTAATAAAAAATAAATGAAATTTGATGAAAAATAGACAAAAATTTCAGAGGGAGATTTTAACTTTTAAATGTTTTATTTAGACCCCCCACGACTACAAAATTTGAGGTTCCACAAAATGTATATCACGTTCCAATTTGATAGAAATATCGAGTCTAATTTCAAATTAAATAAATTTGAAAAAAAATTGTAATAAAGTTTTATAAGTAAAAATCTGACACTTCAATTCTGTATTCAAGGAATTTACAAGCTCTTTCGTTCCATTTTATTGTCGAATTTTGTATCCAACTAAACCTTGTTTACGTCAATATTGGATCTGTTATCGATTGTAAGTAAATGTTTGCAATCAAATAGCAACGACCAAAAAACTTATGAACAATAGTTTGTCCGATTTAAAAATGCCGATTTAGACCGGGTAAACGTATAGGCCTGATCAGTTGAAAAAGTGTGGCATCAGAGGAATTACCCGTCGAAGATTGTTGCCAAAGAATTTGCATTGTCTTTCGAAGTCATTCATTTCCTCGCGGTTAAAGAGATTGAATCTCATAACAAGAGATGTTCAAAAGCTATTTGGGCGTACAGAAGTGATAACTAAACGCTACAAAATGAAGTTAGTTTCAAATTGCATTGATACAAGCTTAATCAATTCCAAAGCTCAATAAAAAATAATTTTCTGTATTTGATGGGATCAAAGGTGTGTTAAGCTGTTGAAATTAAAAACGATCAGAATATTCGACTTGACACGATAATATTCCAGAATAACTGTCAAACATTTTTCAGAAAGCAGAGGATTTTTCGCTCCGTATTATGACCTGTTGAAATTGGTCAAATGATCATAAGAAACCTGTACCGAAGGCAATTTTTCCATTGCAACAAAGCCGGCATTTGTAGCACAATTCATGACCTTTTCGACTACAATTTATTACGAACTCTCTTACTGGTATAGGATTCACTTAGGGACGTTGTATCAGAAATAGGCTTGATACATTCTCATAGAAAAATTAGTGACAAACAATGAACAATATTGTTTTCCATATGAATGGAAGACAAGAATAATGATAATTCATGACTATAATAACAACATTATTTGCATAATTATTGGTCTGTAAGGTCAAGCCAGCCAAATCAAAGCCGAAGCTGAATATGCGATCACAAAGATGTGCACATAGCACATCTGATTCACTTGAAAAGAGCAATAAAGCAAAAACAATCAAACTCGAGGTTTACTTCCATCAAAACAACGTTAAACCTCATTTTTCAAGATCGGTCATAAACTACGCCAAATCTTTAATTCCTTTCACTTCGATTAACTTAAATTGTAGAAGAAATGACGAATTTCCGCTTCTAAGGTGGTAGCTACTCCCCGTGCCTAATATTTTGTTATTATTACATCCAGAGACATAGAATAATAAAAGTTTCGTTTATTAGGGTGATACCACTTCCTCGAGCCCTATGCTAAATTTTTGTAGTCGATTATCAGATTTCCTGTATCTGTTATAAAGACATGTAAAATACTTCATATGTATGGGTGATATACCTCCCCCATGCCCTATTGAAAAAAATAATAACAAATACGTAACATTCTCCGTTGAAGATAACAACATGTCAAATTTGAGCAAGGGGTTGTCTCAGATATCGGTCGCTAATTTTTTTCTTTGAACCGATTTAACCAACTTTAAAGAGGAAACATCTGAAGACAATAACATATGCTTGAGCCAAATTTCAAACAACAAATGCTCTCTTTAAATGAATCAAAATCGATTGAAAATAAATTTGAACAAAATATTCAATTTTTTCTAAATTGAAATTCCCCCTTCTCCCCTCCCTCCCTCTAAATTGTTATTCTAATTAAATATTCAAATTTACAATTCAATTTAGAAATTAACACTTTTCAAAATCGCACACTTATGTTTGAACACTTTGGAGAACATCAGCAGCAACAACAACAACAAATACTAACAATTTGTCAATAATCAAAGACCATTTCAATAACCTTGACCTAAATTCCTTTTCCTTTTGTTTGTTTGTTTGTTTGTTTATACAATTGGGAATGAAGATTTTGAGTTTAATTCTTCGAAGGGGTCAATTGTCATGGAACTACAGGTGGTAAGAGTTACTATTTTTTTTTTCTCGTGAGGGCCAAAAATTAATGTTTAATTTGTGCGCGCTCTTAATTAAAAACACATACTAAACAATTAACTTTAGTTATTTAGTTATGTTTTTTTATGACTTAACACTCTTGAAGCAAAAAACATGAAAACATCGTCATCTAATTTTTTTTTTCTATTTTTTTATTATTTTTATTATTTTCGCCATTAACTTTGAACTCATTAGTTTAATGTTTTTTCTTCATTTCTATACCCTACACCATCACAAATGGTGAAGAGGGTATATTAACTTTGTCATTCCGTGTGTGATGCTAAGAAGGAATCATAATGTATATATGTGTTCTTGCATAAAATCAAAATCTGAGTCGATTTAGCTATATCCGTCCCCAGTATGTCTGTCCGTTAATATGTCCTCAAAAACTGACGGAGCTCAAAGAAATTTTGTATTTTTTCGTATTTCTTATGGTCCTGAGAAGTTTTCTATTTAAAACCAGCAAAATCGTTTCAGTATATTAAGATATATAGACCGATATCTGAGACAATTACGAAACGATAATTAGAATGAAATTTTGCCATAATATTAAGCTGTTTGTACTTCATTATCGTTCAAAAATTATGAAAATCGGTTCAGTGAAATAAAAGTTATAGCCAAAATATAACTAATTTTATGACTCATTAAGTGTTGCGCTTTATACTTAAGAAGCAACTGTTGTGAGTGTATGTGTGAGTGTGCATGTACGAAACATAACGTATTTACTTCACACGCATTTGTGGTACATAGTGTTGAAGATTCGGCATAGCCGAATATACCATTCTTTCTTGTTTTTGTGTGAGTTTTTTTTTTTTAATTTTATTTTTTGTTGTTAGTTATTTTGTTGTTGTAGTTTTCTCACTATAATTTCAGGTTTATTAGGTCATGATTTTTTTATTTTTCTATTTTTTCGTTTAAAGTTTCCTGAATATATATTTTTTTCGAATTTTCGGTTAATTCAATATTACACTATGTGCTACAACAACAACAATAATATTAAAAAAATATATGTATGTACAAACATAACGCACATTTGTCTAATTCCATGGTTAGAGAAGTTATTAAATTACACTTAAAGAAATTTATGAGCTAAAATTGAAAGACAAACAAATCTAAAATTTTCGAAAATATCTTAATTTGATTGGAGGAAGTCTTGTTATGGTTGGATTTATAAAAAAGCTATAAAACTCTTATACAAGTATTTGGTATGTAAGAAAACGTTAGAACATGAAGATATATAATTTGTAGATATAAAGTTATTGGAATGTTATTTGGTGACAAAATTTCATGGATTTTTATTCAATTACAAAATAATGAGCAACTAAATTTTTTGACGTTCGTGATCTATACAAATGCCAGAATTACTTTGTATACTGGAATTTTGTTTGGTGACCATTTAACTATAGACTCACACAAAGAAATCGGTAATATAGAAATTTTATTTTTCTTACAAAAGAGTTACTTTTTAGGCGAGATTTGACTTCCTAGTTATTTTCTTTATTGAAGATCTTTAGAATTTTATAACTTCACTTTTAATACTCATTATTTTTTTTAAGTGTATTTTACTTCAAAATGAACAGAACAAAATTAATATAAATAAATCACATTGAAAGTGTACATAAAACATTAAAATAAATATTAAATTAACTTTTAATGGGTTCCAGACCAAAAAAACAGACCACATATATAATAAGAAATAATAATAATAATAATAATAATAATAATAATAATAATATTCTACTAAAAAGGAAAAAATTAAAAAATAATGTTATTAAGAGCATAAAAGTTAGAAAATGATATGAAAAGGAACACGCATCAGTTTGAAAGTAAAGAACAACATTTTATATATATTTTCTTATATCCATCTATTTATGTATCTATGTATGTATCTATCTATCTATCTATCTATCTATCTATCTATCTATCTATCTATCTATCTACCTATATATCCATCCATCTATATATATATCTATCTATCTATCTATCTATCTATCTATCTATCTATCTATCTATCTATCTATCTATCTATCTATCTATTTATCTATCTATTTATCTATCTATCTATCTATATATCTATCTATCTATATATCTATCTATCTATCTATCTATCTATCTATCTATCTATCTATCTATCTATCTATTCATCCATCTATCTATCAATCTATCTATCTATCTATCTATCTATCTATCTATCTATCTATCTATCTATCTATCTATCTACCTATAAAACATTCCGAGAAGACCAGGTGGAGGGATACTTCACATACAAAGCAAATATTTATTGTCGAATATCCAAAGATCTATAACAGCAAAAATTTTCAAATTAGGTCCCAACTACCCCTTTCCCATGGACGGATAGGACTAGAGAGGATACAGAGTAAATATTGATTATCGAATATCTAAAGAATTATACAAGCGAGAGTTGTGAAATTAGGCCACAATTATTTACTGGACAGAATGTAGGACGGATAGGACCAAGGTGAGAGATATCCCCTATAGAATATCTAAGAACGAGAATTGACTTGTTAAATACACGTCGTGATTTTTGAAAATTTCTATCGATATCTAGGACTGAGGAGAATTTCTTGTACTGCAAAGTGCACCGTATAAAAGCTACATTTTATTGAAGGAAGATTTTTCTTTGTAATAAAATAAAAACAATTTTTTAAAAATCATTACGAATTGTAGCATTTATTATCAGTTCCACTGTTACATTTAGCACTTGCGTATGGTCCCTGTAATTTAGTTTAGAAACTGTGGTTTTCGGCTTACTTTATTCCATATGAAATCAAAAGTCTAGTTTAGCACAATACGATTTACTTAAACCTCAAGTAAATAAATCAAATAAAAAAAGCAACAATAAACCACCACCTGGGACACATTGAACTATTTAATCATTTGTGGTTCATATTTTGAATTACCACTAAATTATTGAGTAAATTTGTCAATTCTTTTAATTTCAACATTTCAAACACAAACAAACGTTCAATTAATCTACCAACATTTACATTCGAATACAACAAAAAAATCAAAAAAGTGTGTACTCGTTACAATCTATTATTTTGAACGATATATATTGTCAGCACCCTACAGCATAATAAATGAAGGTATATAAAATTTAGCATTCAATAAGGATTATTAAAAGACCTAAAATTATTCACTAATGTCTGTCTGTCCGCTTAACGAAGAAACATATAAGTGAGTAATCTGAACTATCTGTAATTATGACCAAATTGTTTATCATCGTTCTAGTCAGATCTCTTATTAAAAGCAACAAAATTAATTAGAATTTAGATAAGAATTTACAGGCCGATATCTGAAGTATGAAATAAGTTACAGAAATTAAAACAAAAATGGATTTATTCCATTTCTAAGAGTTTAAAACCTTAAAACCCTTTTCAGGAAAAGATGTTTATATAGAAGATATAGTCAATTGTGGACTGAAGCTCTTGAAATTTGTCATTCATATTTATTTCATTTTCAAAATTATTATTTCCGCATTGAAATTAATAACATTTCAATATTTATGACCTTTATTAGCTCAAAACTTCGAGAAGGGACCTACATAGGAGTCAGATCATAAAATATTATCCCAGATTCATATAATGATTACAAAAATAACTATACAGAATATCATTAGAATAGTATTAATGTTCAAGGATTTATAAGCTTTAAACTTTATACCAGGAAGAGGCCTAAGCTAGATTCTAAGCTAGAGATGGGTCCAATACGATATTCTGGAAAGGTCGACTTATGGAAACTAGAATAATTTCGTATATTAAAGGTAACTTTAAAAATAATTGCACCAAATGAAATAATTTCATGTAAAACTCTATTCCGGAATGGAGTCTTAATCCCCTATATCGAAAAACTACTATAGTTTAATGTGCTGCCACATTCAGTAGTTCCATAAACTTACAGTAACCTTTCAAAATAATAGATTAATTTCATTTTTAAGTTCAAAGGCCCAAAAACCGTAACATGGGAAAGATCATCTTCAAATGTTATTCGGGAAGGGGCTTTATATGGGACCTATAATAACATATGAAAATATATATACAAAATTGATCATAAATACAAAAATAACTGTACCGATTGATTTTAATTTAAAAACTTTATAAGTTTAAAACTTTATTTCGGGAGGGTCTAATTTATAGAGTTTTGATATTCATTACATGTACTAAACCCTAATTCGTGAAGAGGCCTTATATGAGTATTATAGTTAGATTCAAATCATTTCATTATTTAAAAAATTTATTCATCTGAAATTTATTAGTCTGAAATTTATCATCTGAAAATCCTAATCCGGGAAGGGGTCTTTATGAGAATTATAATCATATATGTATCGCTATTCATAAATTTAATTAAATATATGACCAAAAGTAACAAAAAAGTCATACCAAATTTCAATGTATCGATTCATGTTTAAGATTTTTGTATTCTTAAAACCATTCCCAGGAAAAGAACCTTATATGGTAGCTATAATCAAATGTGGGCCGATATTTAAGAAAATATTGCACTTAATTCAAATACTTTAATTTTTCAGATATTTATAAGCTTCAAACTCTTTGCTTGGGAAGAACTTTTATATACAAGAAATTTGGACCGATATTCTTAAAATAGATTACTGGAGAGGGGTTAATATAGGAACTATATCAAATAATAAATCCATATTAATTTAAAAAAAAAAATTGATTATCCTGAGATTAATTTTATTTTGTTTTATTTAACATTTTTTGCGGCCTTTATGAAACCCCAATTTTTGGAAGTATCAAAATTTTACAAATTTTTTTCTTTAGTTGTTTTCTCCGATTAGAAATTGATTCTGGATTATGTTCGTTAGAGGGTTCTTGTTGTTGTAACAGTTCGGTAACTATATCGAGTAGTCTTTTTTCTGGGGAATAAACTTCCGGTTGATACAGATGCCGCTAAGTTGACAATCTTTGATCGAGTATAACTCGGGTCGTACCGAAGCTCAGATCCAATTGTTGTGCGAACTTAACAAAGGCAATAAAGTACCCTATGCTTTTGAGTTATTTATTAGGTCATTTCTAAATATAACATTAGGAATAAAAAATCGGTTCTTATTAAAGTGAAATCTATGAGATTCCCGCATATAGTATTAGAGTGGTTGTGTGTGTAACAAGCAGTGAAATGTAGTTAAGTTTCGTTATGACGAACTATAGTATTCATACCTGTTTTCTATATTTCTATAAATTTATTTACATAAATAAATTAATTAATCTTTGTTGTACGTTTAAAAGTACACATGTACGCAGTTTTCTATGTAAAAATTAACTAAACTTGTAAAGTAAAATAATAATTATTTGTAGTTGTTGTTGTTGTTGTTTTATTTTTATAATCTTATTAATTACACTTAACAAGTTACGGATTTAAATCATTATTTTCGATAAATAATTATTTACAATAATTTTTTTAATTCAATTTCAATTTTTATATTTAATTTATTAAAAAAATATATATTATTTTTTTTCAATAAATTTGTATGTAAGTAAATAATGTAAAAAATATGTAAAATTTAAATAGTTGAAAGCAATGAGAATTTTATCTTAAAATAAATTAGAGTTGAATTGTGTTATTGGTTTAAGATTTAATTGAGATAAAAACAGATTTTTAAGTTTAGTAACCTTGTTTAAAATTAGTTAATCATTTGAAAGTAAAAAAAAAAAAAAAAAAATAGGCAGTTAATGCAAAATATATTTTCAAAAAACGCAATAAAAATTTACTTTCAATTAAATTTATTTAAAAAAAATGGGTGCGGATTTAATGTCTTGCACTTTTACAATAAATTTTTCAATGTTTTAAAAAAATTTTATTTTTTTATAATAAACTAACAGAATCGGCAAACTTCGTTTTGCCAAAAAAAAAAAAAAAAAAAAAAAAATAGGACATTGCTGGACTTGATCAAATATTAGTGTTATATTATCACACGATTTAAATATATCATAAGTAATTTAATTTGTTTTGTATCAAAGGCACTTCTCACCCTGATCCTATCCGTCCTATATTTTTTCCTGTGATGGTGTCTTGTATAAAGAGCGAGATCGAAAAATTCCTAACATACACACAGAAAAAAATCAATGTAATTCAATTAAATTAATAATTTTACTTTTTCAATTATGATTTTACTTCATAGACAAAAAATGGTTATTCAACATTGTTTCACAATGTTGAATTGTTTTTGTACCACTCGAGGTTATGTTTACCATAGTGACAGAATGCCAAAAAACATGAACTGCATTCTACTTGTCATACCAGGCAGTTGAGTATAAATAAATAGTATAAATATATCAAATAATACATGAGTTAAAAGTTGTAATGAAAAACGTGTGTTAAGAATTTTTCGATCTCATTCCTTTTGATTCGAATACAAATGTAGCGGAACTCAATATGTAATTTAAACAATTTCTTTGTTTTTCTTTTTGCATTTTTTTAAGAAATTTTAAAACATTAGGAACCGATTTCAAAAAATGCATTTGATCTAAAATCAAAATTTTTCAATGTTAAATCAATATGAAACTATTTTAATACTTATCAAAATGAAGATTAAATCATGTTGATTTATGTGAAATTAATTCGAAATTTAAAAATTATATTTTAAGAATTTAAATTTAATTCGTGGAATTTAATTTTAACATGAACAAACTTTTAAATCAACATTGTTCGATGTAAATTTGCAATGTTAGTTGTAGTTTTTTCACTAAAAGGTCGGAAAAATTTGGACAAATTTTTAAATTTAAAACTTAACAGAAATCGGTTCATTAGTTCCAGAATTATAGAAAAGAACATGCTCTTCGCCTGTAGAACATATCTCAAAGCAGTCTAATTCATGCTTTAGCGAACACAGAAAAAATTTCTGTGCGGGGAAATATAGACCGTAATATTTATTTAAATAATGGCCAAAACAAAAGCATGACTTTAACAGAGCTAAAACTAAAAATAAAGTTAAATTGAGAGAAAATTGTTTTCGATCTTCTTAAGAAATTAGTGAAAATAATGTTAAAACAAGGGATCATCCACCCAATATTTATAATGACTAAAAGACCGATAAACTTAAGTGCGCTTATAATAAATTAACGTTTGAAATATATTTTTGTTTAATTTTTTAGAATTTTTTAAATGTTATGTGCATTTATAGGAATATGTGTATCAAATAAGAGGAAATACATTCAAGAAGTTTGCTATTGAATTTCATTGAAAATGGTTCATTAATGGCGGTTACATTGGCAAAAAACTGAAAGAACCTCATTGAAAAACTGAGGATAACTCAATTTCACAGGTGAATTTCAAAAACCCTAGTGAATTAATGGAGATATAAAAATTCCTATGGATAAAATTGACATTTTTCAGGACCACAAAAGTGCATTATAGGTCTGATAACATTTGCTCATATTCGCTAGGAAATTTGTTAATTTTTTCTTATAATTATGAAATATTTAATTGAAAATAGATTCAAAATTTAACTCACCTTTATGCATTTGAGGCTGAGTTTTTGTTCCCATTATGGTTGTTTTTGTTTATTGATGAGTTGTTGGGGCGAGTATAAAATTACGTATCCTCTTTTTCAATTTTAAGCGATATACAAAAGTTGTATAATAAATAATCCAAAATAAATGGGTAACGATTTGTTTAAAAAAATATATTTATTTTTTATAAGTAACACGTATAACAGCCTAATTTTGTTGTTGTTGTTTTTTAAGATAAAACAAAATATTTAATATGCAAATTTGCTTAATATAAAATATTTAAATTTTCACTTAAGTGCACTTATTTATTTATTATTATTTTTTTTTAATATAAGATTTATAAAATAAATTATTTTTTTATTCACAAAAATTATTATAATATTTTTATAATATTTTTTTTATAATTTCTTTTTTTAATATTATTTAAAAATATTTTTTTATAATTTAAAACTTTTAATTATTTTATTTGTTAAATTATTTTTCTTATTTTATTATTTTTTATTTATTTTTATTATTATTATTATAATTTTTTTTTTTTTTGTTTTAGAAAAATTTAGCACTCGTTTATATTTTTTATTAAAAAATTAAAAATTAATTCGTAGTTTGTTTTTTTTTTTCTAAACTTTTTTTCTCGTTAGAAATTTTATTTTGAAATTATAAAAAAAAAATTAATTTTTTTTAATAATTTTCATTTTTTCTACTACAAATTGTAGTAATTATTTTTAATATAATTATTATGTTGTAGTAGTCCAGGTGGTCTCGGTTTAAGTGGTGGCGCTCTTCTGCGTTTCAGACTAATCGTAATCGTAGTCCAATGTTGACTTAATTCAACATGATACTCCATGTGGCATGTGTTTATTGGACAAATGTTGTTGTCGACTGAAACGAAATAAAAAAGAAAATTTTTAAGTTTAAAACTTTTTTCCAAAAAAAAAATCTTATGAATTTTAAAATAAATTAAAAAAATGGGTGGTTATTTGTAAAATAAAAAGGGACTGTATATTTTATAAATTTATAAAGATTTTAACGAAATCCTTTAGGAAAGTGAAAGTGAATGAGATCGAAAAATTCTTAACACAAGTTATTTTTAAAAATGTTTACCAAATTATTATTTGTTTTTATGTTCAACTAGACCCAATGCGCTTTGCTGTCCTTATAAAATGGGTGATACCCTTCCCCATGGTCCTATCCGTCCTACACTTTGGCCAGTAAAAAGCCAAAGTATATATGATATAAATATGAGATCCTTTGGAAAATAATAAGAATTTTTGCATATTTCATCATTAATATTTTCTTTGTATGGGAGTACCTTTCCCCTTGATCCTACCCTTCCTTTATTTTTAGTAATACAAACTCTTAAGAAAGAGTCTGGGATCGAATTTAATAACTTTTACTGTTACAGTTCTTTAGATATTCTATAATCAACATTTTCTTTGTATGGGGGACACGTCTCCCTATGATCCTATCCGCCCTTCACTCTGTTCAGTAAAACATTTACTTGCAAAAAATTTATGAGGACCAAATTTGAACATTTTCGGTGCAGTGGTTCTTTATTTATTCGATAACCAACATTATCTTTGTATGGGGAACACTTCTCCCCCTGATCCTATCCGTCCTTTTTTTGTCTTGTAAAACAGTTCCTTGATAATGTGGTTGGGAACAAATTCGAATTCCCGCTGTCATAGTTCTTTTGATATTCGATGATCAAAATTTGCTTTGTATAGGAGCAACCTTTTCCCCTGATTCTAACGCCTCATATGTTTTCTTGTAAAATTGTTCCTTGATTGAAAATAAATTTGAAAATTATCGCAGTAATAATCAATATTTGCTTTGTATGAGGAATACCTCTCCCGCGGGCCCTATCAAAATTTTTTATAGCCTATATTACTTTCGAGTATATGGTGAACATTCTGTGAAATTTTCAGTAAAGCTGGTCCAGTAGTTTAGCTGCCTATAAGTCCTAAACAAACAAATAAACAGACAAACAAACAAAAATATATATTCAGATGTCAAACAGGAAAGCAATCTAATGCTGTATAATGGTCGAAGAAATGTATGTTCTTTCTGCAAATATTTGGTAACATCCTGGTGAAAAATTTTGTTTTGTTGACGATCGAAGAAATGTTGTTTAGGGATCTATAAATTCAAAAATTAACATTAAGAAAAGGCTGCTTCCATTTATAAGACTTCATAATGCGTGCACTTATTTTGGCCTTTGGAACAGGAACAATAACATGATATTTGTACCAAAAGAGGCAAATCCTCCAAAAGAAGTAAGGCCCAGGGAGAAATATTGGGCACTTGTTAAAATAGAATTGAAGGGAACAAAAAGTGCGCAGAGCAAACTGTCAAAAGCACTATAAAAACCATAATGGAAATGTTTCCCAAAAAGGTTCAAAATTTCATCACTATTGATTAAAATTATATAAACATTCTTCTATTTTTATTATATAAATTGAAATAATAATTTCAATCGACTAACAAAATTAAAACTGTAAGTTTAGTTTTATTATTTATATTAGAACATATGTATGTTAAGAATTTTGAATCTCACTCCTTATTTAAATTTATAGGTTTTCATTTCTAAGAAGAAGAAAGAGGGCGTTTTCTTAAAAAAGAAATTTAATTATATTTGAATTCATGGTCATTGGCTTTGATAACCAGTAATTTGATCAGATTAATTAATAATCATAATTTATATAATTTTATGGGAAATAACCAAAAACCTAATTGGGAAATTATAAGAAATTAATCTAATTAGTAATGGAAATTTAACATTTTATTATTCTAAAAATAAAACTAACTAAAACTACACTCAACCAAATGTTGTAGGTAATATTAACGCAAAATTGAAAAAAATAAAATTTTCTTCAAAATGAATAAAATTCTTGTTAATTTAACTATTTTTTTCGTCAAATAATTTTGTATATTTTCTTTGTCAGGGAAGATCAGGTGATCAACAAACATGTAAGTAACTTTTTATTAGAAATACAAGCCGGTCGGCCCACCACAGTCCTTTGACTTTCCACAATTTTCAGTTGTCTATTAGGTTTTCTGTTCTATTTAATTATTATCTAAAATTGGCTTTGCTGTACAAGATCTTGACAAAAATTTCACAAATCGACGTGCTTTAAAAACATAATTGTGACCAAAATCTTTATTATTTTATAATCAATATTTGCTCTGTATGGGGGCTACTTCTCCCCCTGATCCTATCCGTCTTAAATTTTGTCCAGTAAAACAGTTCCTTGAGGAAGTCATTGGGACCAAATTCGCTGTTACAGATCTTTAGATATTATTTAATAAATTTTGATTTGTATGGTGAGCACTCCTTTCCTTGGTCCTTAATTAATTTAACGTAATTCTTTCATAAATTCAACTAAAATTTCGTAAATTTAACTTAAATATGTTAATTAAATTGAATAATATTAATCAATATAATGAAATTATTTTGTCGATTTAAATAATGTTTTTATTCAAATTGAATTATATTTATTCAAATTAACCGGATTTTTATTAACGAATTCAATTAGTCAAAATGAAAATTTTTCGTCAATTTGCAGAATTTACGAAAAATTAGAGAAAAATTTTCGTTATGATAATTGGCAGATATTTAGCCTACTTTACTTCAATGCTACATCCTTTTTTTGTTATATTTACTACCTTTTTTGTTTCAGTGTATATACCAAGAACTTTTTGAGAATTTTGAATTAATTTTTGATCCACATTTTTTACTTAACATTCTCTTCATAAATTTAAGACATCAAATGATGTTCTGCTAAGTTTTTCGTAAAAAATAATAAATCTTCATGTTCTACCGTTTTCTCAGATCAGACTAAATTTTTCTGTAAGAAGTTTATACCCTGACTTAAAATTTAACCTGACCGGATAGGGATCTGTACTCTTTCAAATAAACTCAAATACATCTCAGCTCTAAATATGTGAGATTTCATTAAGACTCTACTGTGTTCCGTTTGATAAAACGTACTTCTAATGAATACTTTGACTTCTATTGAATACTGAATTATATTGCTCGATGTTTACACTACAAACTACTTTCATATAAATATCCGGTTCGAGGGACCCAATCATTCTCTTAATTTTCGTATTTAAATGCAGTAATTGGAGAAAAAAATAATTTGTGATGTTTTTTCTAAACTTTTAAAATTCTATTTTGTAGAAACGCCTTTTATTTTGCACTTCTATTTGACAGCATTTTCACGATAGACTACTTCATATTTATTAAGTAGGCATAAATCATTATCGACGTATTAAAAACTTGTTTAAAAATAATTTAATTTTTTAATCATAATTTTTTATATACAGTTTGTCAAATATATATTTGCAATCATAATTTCAACTTCATTAATGATTTTCAAGTAAAAATTTTTGGATTTTCCAATTTTTTCTGAATACACATTTCGTTGTTATACCTGTTTAGAGCTATAAAATGCTAAAATTTTACAAATAGATGGACAAATTACAACAACAACAATAAATTAAGAAATTTACTCATTTTGAAAAGTGTCAAATAAATGTTTGCAAAAATTATGAAAACATAGAAAATTTGGATTTTTCCTGCGATTTTTTATGTCTTCCATATTTTTAAATGGAATGCAATTTTTAAGGATTAAGAGAGTGTTCTTGTAAAGTAAATGGTAATGAAATGAACTCATAATTCCAAGTAAGAAGTGCCTCAAAAAGAAAGGATTGCTATAAGGGCAAAATCCCTTCATAAATTCAAAATTCAAAGAACCTGTCTCCCAAAATAAAGTTTCATGTTTTTTTCTGAAAAAAATTTCCTCCCAGCATTCCACAGTAAGTGAAACACACTTGGTGACAAATTTTAATATTTATCTCATTAATGTGAAAAAATGCGGTATTGTTTTCTTAGAATATAAGTAGGAAATATTTGGATTTACGGAACAAATTTCGGTTGGATTCTAGTGATACACCTTACCCACCTTTTCATGAGAAATGCTCCTCCATATAGACTTATTATATGCAGGTTAAAAATTGCTTTCAATTCGCACGGTTTCATACACATTTCATAATGTGGACTGCGTTAAATTGGGTCTTTCCATCATGGGATATGGTATAAATATAATACTGAATATGGAAAATCACATATAATAGATTTGCCCTTATAACAATTGAAATGTCCTGATCCTTTGAAACATCCCTTTTAAGCACTTTTTACAATATAGTGTCTTTACAGACCTTAATTTTACAAATAAAATTTAAAAAATCGCCGAAAAAATACACCATTTTTGATGTTTTCAAAATTTTTGTTGCAATATGTCCGTATATTTGGAAAATTTTGGAGTGTTATAGACGTGAACAGGTATAGCAATAAAATGTGTTCAGAAAAATTAGATAATTTAATTTTTTTAGTTGGAATTCATTAATAAAGTTTAAAATTTTCATATTTATTATGATTGCAAATATATATTTGACAAACTGTAAATAACAGCAATTGATATAAAAGTAATGACAGATTGAACAATTTACTTTTTTAAATAAAAATGTACATACATTTTTATATAAATACAAACAATTAAGTATTAAAATAATCAAGGGTTTATAAAATAAAAATTATCATCGCAATTAGGAGACTAATTAAAATAATATAAATAATTCAAAATAAAAAAAAAACTTAGAAAGAGGTTTTAAATCTTAAATTAACATTCATTTAAAAACTCATCAAAATTCATCAAAAAATTTCATCAACATTTTTATGTCACAACATTTATCTTATGACGTGCAAATGTTCTCTCTATTTTTATACCCTTCACCTGACTGACTGGGTCAGAAGGGCATATATAAGTTGGTCATTCCGTATGTAATTTATACAATTTTCGACTTAGACCCCTTAGAATATGTATTCTGGGTTGGTTTGAAAAAAGAAATTGATTGAGTTGTATTCGTCAGTCCGTCTATCCGTGTGTCGGTTCAAATCAAGTTTATGAAACCGACCTATAGTAAACATATATGATATGTATATCAAACGATTGGTAATGCTTTCGAAAATTTTGCTATTGAAATCCAGGGAAATTGGTTCATAAATGTCTCAGATATTAGCAAAAAACTGAAGGTTTTTTTTCTATATTTTGAAGAATTTACAAGAGTTAGAGACTTCATTTTTTCACAGAGAGATTTCAATTAATTTTGCGGATTCATGTGCTAAAGACATGAAAAGAATTGGACCATTAGCTCCTAGGATGCCTATGGACTTGATTTTAACACTGATTGATTACAAATTTTTTCCCGAATTTAATATTTTTCATTTTTCAAAAGCGGTTTATAAACCATCGAGATCAAATTTTTTTTTTAAATTTAGTCAAATGTGGTAGTTGTTGTTGTTTAAAACTATAGAAGAGCAATAACAACGTTTAAAATAATGTTTTTGAGATTTTGGTCAATCTATTAATGCTAGAAATTTATTTTTTGGACTAATGGGCCATTAATTTTCGAAATATGGGCGACAATTTGTTCTAACGCTCCTGGGGCAGCTACAGACCTCGTTGCCACGCAGAAAAATTACTAATGTTAAAATTTTCGATATATCCGAGTTATTAATTACTGGTATTGTTTTAGTGAAAGTGAAAACTACTCGTGAATTAAATTTTGCACGCATATTGAGTGCTCAAGAGAATTTATATTGACTCATATAAAGGCTATAGAAATAGCTGTCATTTTCTTCTCCTTCTACAGGTGAAGATATTAATCTTAAATGTTAAGTCCGTTACTTAAAAAAAGAAAATTTCATATAAGCAAAGCTGAAGGGTATAAAAAATTCGGCACGGCCGAATTTAACACTTTAAATTATATTATTTTTCTTTTATTTCTTTTTTAATAATAATTGAAAAAGTATGTAAATAATTTCCTCTAATATTTTTATTTTTATTATTTTTTTTTTCGATTCATGTCATGAATGAAGAAATGTCAACATTTTGTTAAGTTATGTGAATTTCACTATTTTATTTATTTTTTTCGCATTTGACATTCAATTGAAAATTATTCAGGTTCATGTTCAATGTTTTGCAATATTTAACGTTTATTTGGTTTCCATTCCTCTACTCTCAAGAACACACTTAAAACTAACAAACGCCCACAAATCATGTTCGTGAATTGTGACAACAACAAAAACCTTAAAAGAGAAAATAAAACGTTCGAATGCGAGTGAATTAAAAAAAATGTTCATTATTCTATTAGATTTTTTGTTTCTCATTCTTAACTCAACAGAAAGTAAAAGCGATTTCCTGCACGCTAACAACAAGTCCGCAACATATCGTGTTTAATAGTGTTATTGTTTTTAGCCAATGGACAACGCGTCATTGGGTCAAGTCAGATGTTTGAAAGGATATGAAATTTTAATAAAATTAAAATGGAAATAGAACTGAACTAGAGGCGAACTAGAATCTGAAATAGAACTGAACCAGAATATGAACTAGAACTAGACAAGAACTGAACTTGAATTTAACTAGATCTGAACTAGAACTGAAATAGAACAGAAACTTAGCTAAAAATGAACTAGAATTGAACTATAACTGAGCTAAAGCGGAACTAGAATTTAACTAGAACTTAACTAGAACTTAACTAGAACTGAACTGGAACTGAACTAAAACTGAAACTGTGCTTAAATTGAACTAGAACTAAACTAAAACTGAACTAGAACTGTACTAGAACTGAACTAGAACTGAACTAGAACTGAACTACAAGTGAACTAGAATTGAACTAGAATTGAACTAGAAATGAACTAGAATTGAGCAAGAACTGAACTAAACCTGAACTAGAACTGAACTAGAACTGAACTAGAACTAAACTAGAACTGAACTAGAACTGAATTAGAAATGAAATGAAACTGAGCTAAAATTGAACTAGAATTTAACTAAAACTGAACTTCAATTACTATATTACTGAACTGATCTAAAATGGAATTTAAAACTCTAACTGAATCTAGATTAATACTGAAGCTAGATCGGAATATAGAACTTAAACTAGAGTGGAATTAAGAAATGAATGTAAATGTGAATCTAAATCTAAAATTGAACTTTTAACTTAAAAGCAAAACTAAATTTAAAACTGGATAAAGAACTTAATCTAGAATATACAAAACAAATCTAAATCGAATGTAGAACTAAATTCAGAACTGAGTTAAGAACGGAATCTTAAACTGAAAATCCATATAGTTTATATCTAGAACAGATTAAGACTTTTCACTTATTTAAACTACTGTTATTATACACCAATAAATCAACACAATTAAAAAGGAAGGAAATAGGAAAGGGAGATGGGACATAAAAATGGTTTAAATTAATATTATTTGCTCTGCAAAACAATACAACAATAAATAACTACATAGTGATTGTTGAAACGTAAGTTTCGAGTCCCACAGTTCTTATGAAATTTCTTTATACATTAATCTCTTTATTCCCCCAAATCATGTATCTAATAATCCAACTCTACCTTAATATCTGTCTATTAGATATCATTTAAAACTGTAAGGTTCTATATCCATGTACTAATGTATGAATGTATGTATGTATATGTATGCGGGTATCTAATAGCGCCAACCTTATTACAAATAATGATTGACCAACAATTTTTTCTGTTTTGTAATTCTTTTTTATTTTGTTTTATTTTCATTTCACTCATTTCTTTATTAATTTCTTCTTCATTTTCGTCTCTGTTTACCACATGACCGCGAACTTCAAAACACAGTTAAAAGCCATGATTGACATTTACGAGGTTTTTTTCCCAATTCCTTTTTGGAGTGAATATGAAAAAAAAAAATATTAAAGCGAATGAGGAAAAAAGTGCAGAAATAAAATTTCTCTTTGACCAGACATATAAATAACAGGCGGACAGCACGAGACAATAAATAGGGAATGAATGAATTTATCGATAATTCCACTAGTTAGTAACTTAATGTGTGAGTGTGAGTGTTTTACTAACAATAATTCTTGCAACTAATTGAGGGTGAGATAAAATAAAATATTAGTTTGATATTAAATATGATTAGTTTTTTATAGTTCCACATTTTTTTCCGAATTCTTATTTGAAAAACAAATATTTACGTTGAGTTCAAAAGAAATTGAAATTTATTGATTAGATATTTGATGGATGTTCAATAATTGAGAGATTAAATCAAAGATTTATTATTTCAGGTCAATTCAAATTAAGATTGTAGTTCAAATTCTAGTTCAGAACATAATTCAGATTATAGTTCTGATTCTAGTTCACATTGTAATTCAGATTCATTTTCGAATTCTAGTTCAAATTCTGGTTCAAATTCTGGTTCAGATTTTAGTCCAGATTCCTATTCAGAGTGTAATTCAGATTCCTGTTCGAATTCTTTTTCAGATTCCTGTTTAGTTCTAGTTCAGATTCAAGTGTAGAATCCAATTCAGATTCTAGTTCAGATTCTTGTTCAAATTCCAGATCAGATTCTAGTTCAGATTCTTGTTCAGATTGTAATTCAGATTTCTGTTCAGATTCTAGTTTAGATTCCTGTTCAAATTCCAGTTCAGATTCTAGTTCAGATTCTTGTTCAAATTCCAGATCAGATTCTAGTGCAGATTCTTGTTCAGATTGTAATTCAGATTTCTGTTCAGATTCTAGTTTAGATTCCTGTTCAAATTCCAGTTCAGATTCTAGTTCAGATTCTAGTTCAGATTCAAGTTCAGATTCTAGTTCAGATTCTTGTTCACTAATCTAAACCAGAAGTTCAGATTCTAATGCATATTCTAATTCAAATTAGAATTCAGATTCTAGTTCACATTCCAGCTAAGCTTTTAGTTCAGATTCTAATTTGGAGTCTAGATTAAATTCTAATTTGGATTTTAGTTCAAATTCTAGTTAAGATTTTGGTTCAGATTCTAGTTCAAATTCTAAATCAGTTTTATTTTATTTTTAGTTTAGTTCTAGCTCATTTATAAGGAGTGAGATCGAAAAATTCTTAACATACATATGGTTTTTGATTTAATTTTTTTAATTCGATTGAAATCATTATAACAATTTACAAAAAAATTATAATTTTCGTCAATAGTGATAAAATCTTTCCATTTACTTTTTTGTAGTGCTTTCTGTAACTTCTCTGGAAAAGTCCATCCCCGTTTAAAATATACCACACTTTTGCACATCCTTCAATTCTATTTTAACAAATGCCCAATATCTCCCAATTGTCCTTAGTTGAGCAGTTTGAAGGATTTGCCTTTCTTGGTACGAATACCACATGATTGTTTTTGAGCTTATTTACCATAGTAAAAGGATGCCAAGTCAGGCCATAAATAAGTAGACACATTATGAAGTCTTATGAATGGAAACAGAATTTTTGCCAATTTTTTCAACAAATGATTGGCTCCTTGTGCCGCAGCTACATGTTACCTGCCTAGAACTTTTTGGAAAATTTTGACTGCTTTTGGTCCAAAATTTTTTTCAAAATTCTCTCGAGCATCAGCAACATACAATTTTTGATTAATAAGTTCCGAAAAATCTGCCTAAACGTTTCGTCATCGTTTATGCAGAAAGAATACTTTTTTAGAAAACTTGACTTCAATTTCCGTCTTCTGTTCTGAACCTCTAAATTTTTTTGCAGTGTTCCTATCAGGAACTTTTTAAGCCTTGTGTGTTCTTTTCGTATCAAATAATCCGAGCAAAACCGAGCTGCTTTCTTACCCAATATTATGGGAACTGTTTTGAAAATGTTTTTTTTTTTATTTTTTTACTTTAGAAACATCATGTGAATCATTCCTTCTACCTGAACCAGATTTTATGTCAATGAACAAGTTCTTCAGGCACTAACATTGGAAACAGTTTGACGGCAGACATTTGAATACTTGTCGTTGTATAATTTTATATATGAATATCGAAAGATTTAATAAATACAATATTGTTTCATCACAAACTTAAAAACTTTCAATTTAAGCTTAATGAAGAAAAGTTTATTCAATCTCAAATCAACTATGTTCAACGTTGATTTTGCTTCATGTTCCTTTCCAGTGTGTAACTGATATGTTTTACAGAGGTAACTTAATCAATAAAACAAATAAGAATGCTATATTCAGCTATGCTGAATTTTTAATATCCTCCACCATGAAGTAAATACTTTATATCTCATACAAACACATTCACACACACAGTGACGTATACAGTACACAAATTTTTTTCTTAAATATAACACAGAATTTCAATCTCACTTCTTAGTTCTGTTCTAATTTTTATAGTAAATATTGAATAGAATTCTTTTTCAACTTAATTCTTCAATAAATAAAATTATTTCCATGTAAAGAACAATAATTTAATAAAATTCTAGAAATTTCCTTTAATTAATAAAATGACTTTTAATTACATTTATGTAATTCGAATATCTCTTTTTTATTTTTTGCAAGATTTAGTCATAATTATCGCACCCAAAATATTACTCACACAATTTCTTTATTAAAAATAATAACAAAAACAAATATTTAATTTGAATATCGGACCGAATACTTTAATCCATTTGACTGTAAAGATTTCGATTTACATATAAAAAATAAATATTATTTGATTATTTTGCTTTTAACGTTTATACAACAAAAACTAATTACAAATCCATTACTGGACTTGCGTGAGCCGCTTTTTAATTAACTGAAAATAATACAATTTTTTCATAATGAATTTTTATAACTTTTCAATTCAACTACTGTTAGTGGAACTAAATTAAAACCTAAAAATAATTGCAGAAAGTTACAATAAATCTATCATAAAATCCGTTAAAGGACTTTAACGGACTTTTATACAATAATAACTATAATTGTAATATTTGAATTTAATGGCGATTTGAGATTTTTTTAAGGTGATAACGAATGTTTTCATTTAGATTGTAGTAAATTCACTAAATTGTTACAATTGTGCATGATTTTTAGCAATAATAATTATTTTTTTTTAGAAATTTCATTCAAATTATTAACTTTAATTAAAGTTTTTCTTTGAAAGTTGCAATTATTTTATATAAATCTATGAATAATAATGTTAATTGTAGAATTCTTTTAATAAAGTAAACTTTTCTGCAAAGAAGATTCAGTTAAAGAATCTATTTCCCATTCAGTTCTAGATACAACTCTTAATTCAGATACAACTCTTGATTCTAGATACAACACTTAATTCTGCAATGAATTCAGTTCTACATTCAGATTGAAATTATGTTCTCAATTCAATTTTAGATGGAGTAGTAGAGTCCTAGATTAGATTAGGATTCATATCTAGATTCAGATTTAGATTCATATCTTCATTAATATTTAGATTCAGCTCTGGATTAAAATTTAGCTTCATATTTAGATTTAGTTCTAGATTCAGTCTTAAAATCCGTTCTAGATTATGTCCTGGATTTAGTTTTAAATTTAGGTCGAGAAGAAACCCTGGTTGAGCTGTAGATTCATTTCAAGATACGGATTTAACTTCAGCTCTATATTTAATTGATTTGAATAAATTTTTAATTATGATTTAGTCTTGGATTCAGTGCTAAATTTTGTTCTAACTCAATACTATAATTAGTGCCAAATACAATTCTACATTTAGTTTCAGGTTCAATTATACTTTTGGATCTATATTCATTTAAATATTTAGTTCTAGATTTACTTAAAGATTTAGATCTAAATTCAGTTTTAAATTCCGCTCTAGATTCTGTTCTTAATTCACTTATACATTCAGATTTAGGTCTTTAATCAAATTTTATTCAGTTTTAGATTGAGAACTGGAGTCAGATTAAGTTCTATATTAAATTTAAGATTAAAATCTATATTAATTTAAAGATTTAGTTCTAGATTTAGATCTAAATTTACAGCAAGATTTAAATCTAGATTACATTCTTCAAAAATTCAGTATTTATTCAATTCTAGATTCTGATTTAGATTCAGCTCTGGATTAAAATTTTTGATTGTATTGTTAATTAACTTAGATTCCTTTTTTACACAATATAAGTTTATTTCCCGATTCGGTTCTAGATCAAACTGTAGATTCTGTTGAATTTATTTCAGTTCTAGTTCCGATTTTAGATCTATATCTTTTTACCTAAAAAATTTATATTGCTGAATAAAAAAAACTTGTAGAATCTAATTCAATTATTTTTATTGACATGATTGTGTCTACAACAGACAGACATAACAAAATAGAGTCAGAATATGCTATCTAAGAATGCGGTTAACCGAGTGAAAAAAACGGAATGTCGAAAAATTCGAAATTATTCGGAAGTAGTCGGTTTTCTGAAATGCAAAAAACCGGTTAACCGGTTTACGGTTTCGGTTTTTGAAAACACTAATTCTAGTTCAAATTCTAGCTCAGTTTCTAGTTCAGAATCTACTTCACATAATATTTTTATAATTTATAGTTCAGATACCACAGACTCTGGTTTAGATTCTAGTTCAAATTCTACTTCAGATAATATTTTAGAAATTAGTTCAGATTTTAGTTAAGACTCTATTCTATTACTTATATCATAGTTTAGTTTATGGTGTAGAATTTATTTCAGTTCTAGTTCAATTTATAGTAAAGTTTATAGTTAAGATTCTACTTTAGAAACTCTCCATTGTATTCATATTCCATTTTAGATTCTAATTCAAATCCAAGTTCAGATTTTACTTAGATTTTAGATTTCAATTCCAGTTCTTATTCTAGTCTATATTCTGATTCAGGTTCTAGTTCAGATAATAGTTCAAATCTTAGTTAAAATTTAAGCTCTGATTCTTGTTGAAATTTAAGTATAGATTCCAGTTGCGACTTCAGTTCAGATTTCAGTTCAAATCCTATTTCAGATTCTAGTTCCGATTCCAGTTCAGTTTTTAGTTCCGTTCTAGTTTAATTGATGTTCTATTCGATTCTGGTTGGGTTCCAATCTAGTTCCATCTTAAACCAAGTTGAAGTTAATATATTTATAGTTCATTTCGCTGTTTTCAAATAAGATAATTTTTCCTATCTGATGAATAATTAATGAAAATCTTAATTATATTTAAATTTAATGCTGATGAATAGAAACTTTTTTTAATGAATAAACAGTTTTCCTCAAAATTTCAATTATTAAAGACGTTTTGCTCAATATAACCTTAAATTAATTTTCAAATTAATTATTTGTAAAATTTTTAAGATTTTACAGTAAATTGTAATTTATTGTAAAATCTTTTCTTATTTTGTAATAAAAATATAAATAATTTTTTTTTTTCAAAAGAAATAATATTTAATGATCTGTTGATAATTAGTTTGTCATTGTTTAAATATTTACACTTAATAATTTTTCCAAATGGAAACTATATTTTAATGACTCAATTTCAGGGAATTTGTTTTATATTTTCCGAACTTTTTATAGTTTATTAGCAAATAAAAAAAATATTAAATAAATGAAACTAAATTAAATAAAAAAACATATAAAAAATAATAACAAAATTAAATATTTATTTTCCCTTTAAAATGGCAAATAAAAATGTTACAATCGGTCAAGCCCGACTATGTGATACCCTACACCACATTATTGGTTATACGAAAAATTTATGAACGGCCCTCGTATTTTTTTAATTTATTTTTATGAACTAATATTTATGCATTTAAGGAGGAAGTTGTTATAGAGTTGTTCTAGGAGTTGGAAAAATTATAGACCGACCCTCGTATAATTTCGAATGCCAGTTTTTAGTTATATTTATTTTAAGTTGACTTAATATTATTACAATAACCACATATATGTGTGATTTATGGGCTTCAAAGTGATCTTTGAAAGGGTGGTTGTATGGAACCTATGAGAAATAATGAACCGATCTTTGTATTATTCGGCACATCGTCTCAGAATATTATTACACTTATTTTAGCAAATTTTATTTAAAATCGTTTTATATTTAGGAATTTTATGGGCTAAAATCCTCATTGCTGGGGGACATCTGTATGGGGCCTATATGAAACAATGAACCGATCATAACCAATTTCAATAGGCGTCGTCCTGGGGCTAAAATAATAATACGCACCAAATTTCATAGAGATTACTTTAAAACGGTTGCGGCTCTTAGTTTTTTGAAAATTCACTTAGTCTGGCTGGAGCCGTCACTGAAAGCGATGGTGTTTTCGTATAAATTTTCAAATACACTCAAAGAATCACGCAGATATGGATGTATGATTTTTAAATATTAATTTTATTTCAAGCAGGGATTAATGTGTTTTAGAAACAATGATTTTATTTCAATAAATAAACTTATTTTTTGCTTTTCACCTTGAGAAAAAGATATTTTTATGGCAAATTAGTAAACACTGTTTTATTTACTTTAAGAGAAAATTATGAATAATTCTTACACACACACAAATACACTCACATTAAATTATGAAAATTAATCTCTGTCGATTTCTTGCTTATAAAACTTCTACAAACCGATTATTGAACAGCCAGGAATTCAATGACGTACATGTATAAATCACTCAGACATTCTTTTTTAATTCCATTTGACATTTTGCGAAAGATCTTCGTTAGAACTTAGAGGTTGTGACATATATCGTTCTATATCTTTTAATATACTGAACAGATTTTGCTGATTTTAAATAGAAAACTTCTCAGAGCAATAATAAATAATAATAATAATAATAATAATAATAATAATAATAATAATAATAATAATAATAATAAATACTGAGGCCAAGAATACATATACATTATGGCGTGTTAGATAATTCCGTTAGACACGGAATGACAAAGTTAATATACCTTCTGGTGGTGCAGAGTATAAAAAATAATGTTAAATGTTAAAAAACATTAAAATTGATATACATATTTAGGAAAAACACTTTAAAATTTATATAGTTTTTAGTTTTTTAATAAAAAATTAACTTATTAATTATTTAATACACGTTTCATAAAATATAAATTCTATTTTAAATTAAAAAAATGAAAAATAAATATTTTTATTTATTTTATTCATTAAACGTTTGACCCTCTTCAACCGTTTTTTATTTTAATAATTTGTTAACATAAATTTTACAATTGTTTTTTTTATTATTATTTAATAAACATTATTACTTTTTAGTTGTTTTTTTTTTTTTTTTTTTTTTGCAAAATTATGCTTTTCGTTGTTATGAAGGTTAAGGTTTTGATTTATATTTTTTTACCGGTCATGTGCATGTTTATGGTTAATTTTAAATACAAATGAGGTGAAAATAACTAAATTCAAATAATCCAACATTTTTATAATACACTGGTGCGTATTCCTATAAACGCTTTAAGTTAGTTCCTATATTTTTATTTAATCTTAGTTGTCCTCATCCAAAAGTAAAGTTGAAGTTTTTTAATGAGAGACATTTTAACGGTGCTTTTTTAAAGTAAACAAGATTTTTTTCAAAGTCTTGTTATTTGGCTTATTGATGCGATCAAATGTGGAATATTTCTATAAACGCAGAAGTGAAAATTTTCTTAAAAATTATCAAAAATAAAATTTAATAAATTCTTGTTTCCTTTAAATAACGATATGTTTTAAAAGACAATATCTCAATTTTACTGCAGAATTTTCTAATTTAAACGATAAATTTCATAACGTGTAAAGCTGCCCAAGGGAACTTTTCTTTCCGATCAAAAAAAGTCCAAATTTATTTTCCTCACGACCAAAGATCTTCCGAGCAATTGGTCATAAAATTAAACTTTCCAATGTACTGTCAGTAATTTCCTTTAAGAGAAAGCAGAATTATGGTGTTCGGAAACCTTTCCAGGGAGATACAAAATTAAAAAAAAAACAGATTTTTCTTATAAAACAAGAATCAACCCGTAACAAATTGAATTTTTCACAAATAAAGAACAAACTAAATCATCCAGTGACTTCCAAAAACGGTGCTCAAATTAAAACATAAAATGGGAGAAACCAAATTGGATGCAAATGCTCAAATAAAAAATATGAAATAAATTTTAACGAAGTAAAGTAAAAATTAATTTAGACGAACCCGACTCACACTCGTGATATTGGCCCAATTTGAGATCAACGATGTTCGGCGGTGATAGTTTTATGATTTGGGAAGACTTTTCTGCTCTTTGTTCCAACAAAAATTAACAGCACAATTTATAACAAATTGCTGAAAAAGACCCTTCTCTCTTTTTATGCTGCGGTGTGTGCTTCGAAGTAGTCTAAGTCTTGGTTTAATGAATACAGCATAACTCTATTAGACGCCTAGCAGTCTAGACTTGAACATAACCCTTAAATTTTATTTAAATAACATCAATAATGACTCAAAAGGAGCTGAAACCAAAAAATAAATCAAGCTTGGGAGGAAATTGATTCCGATCTTCTTAAAAATCAATGCCAGGCCGCATTTTTAATTACCATCCAGCCATTACTAATAATGCTATACATACTAATAAATGAAGTGCGTTTATAGGAAAATACCATTAAAAATGATAATAAAAGTCTAAAATTATTGTTAGTTAACAATATTTCATATGAAGTCTAAGTTGATTTAATAAAAATATTATTATTGGCCCACAATTTTTGTTCTTTAAAAACGTTATGGCCGTTTATAGGAATATGCACCAGTGCATTAACGATTTCTATATAAATTAAGTTCATTTTGAAAAAAAAAACTAATCATGATATATTAAAATTCAAATTATATAACTGTCAAGTATTTAAATAAAATTTATCTTCCTGGTTTAAGGATCTCAACTTTGTTTTAAAAATATTACAAATATAAACTAATTTAAAACTTTAATAAAATTATTTAAAAAAAATACTTAACAATTGTTGTTGTTTAATAAAACTTCTACTAAACTTTAAAGTTTTAAAAAGAAACCTTGATCCTTTTTCAATACTCAAACTTTAAAGTTTAAAATAAAAATTGAAAAATCATTAAATCTAAATAAAAAATAATAATAATTCCCATTATTAATGTTTTATTTGTCATAAAACGAAAGTAATTAGACATATTGCATTGATTCCCAGGTGTTCGTAACATTTAGGCTTAACAGCCTTTAAAAAGGACGTTTAGACTTTTATTTCATTTAAAATGGACATAACAAATACAAAAAGAAATACACATTTTAAATTGTACGAAAATATAATTAATAAAAAACGAAGCGTAAAACACCTTTCAAATTTTTCTATAATTCAGATTCTAGTTTAGATTAAAAAACAATTTCTACTTCAGATTCTAGTTCAGTTCAAGTTCAGTTCAAGTTCATTTCTAGTTCAGTTCAAGTTTAGTTCAAGTTCAATTCTAGAATAGTTCTAACTCAGTTCTTCTTCACTTCCAGTTCAGTATTAGTTCAGTTCTAGTTTAGTTTTAGTTCAGTTCTAGATCAGTTTTAGTTTCAGTTCTTCACTTCCAGTTCAGTATTAGTTCAGTTCTAGTTTAGTTTTAGTTCAGTTCTAGATCAGTTTTAGTTCAGTTCAAGTTTAGTTCAAGTTTAGTTCAAGTTCAATTCTAGTATAGTTTTATTCAGTTCTTCTTCACTTCCAGTTCAGTTATTAGTTCAGTTCTAGTTCAGTTTTAGTTCAGTTTAGTTCAGTTCAGTTATTCCTAGTTCAGTTCCAGTTCAGTTCTAGTTCAAGTTCATTCCAGTTCAGTTCCAGTTCAGTTCAGTTCAGTTTCAGTTCTAGTTCACTTCCAGTTCAAATCCAGCTGAGCTTCAGTTCAGTCAGTTCCAGTTTAATTTGTACTTGTTAATTTCTCATCCATTTATAATTCGATCAATCAAAGTAGAAAACTGAATTATCATTATCAAAAATTTCAAACTGTTTAAAAACTTTAATTCTCTTTTCTCACCTGTGAAGGTGAAGGGTATAAACTATAAGAAATATTTTAAAGTCAGTCGATATAAGAAACAAACTATTTATTAACATTTGATGAATGGGAATTGTCCTTGAATAAACAGTTGTTCCAATAAAAAGAAAATACAACAACAACAACATTATACATTTCCTTATGTTTCCTTATAATTTTCCTAAGAAATAAAATTAAATCGGGTAATAGATTTTCTAGACACGTTTTATTAAAATGGAGGAAGAAGCAAAGAAAATAATACAAATTATTGAAGTGCGTTATAATAATAATCAGGGAATGAGTTGGGGATTATAAAATTCTTGGAATTTACGAGAATATTTAAAATTGACCCTGAAAAACTGAAAGCATTTTATAGTCATTGACATTAGTTTACAAAAGTCAAAAAAATATAAGAAAATGATGAGGGATTATTACCGTTAATCTGGTATTAATTAATTAATTAATTAATTAATTAATTAATTAATTAATTAATTAGATTAAAAACATTTTACTTTAGTTGACTTTTTGATTTATATAATTATTCTTAAATTTAATTTTTAAAAATTTGATTAAAATATTTTGAAGGTTAGAATTTTTCTATTCAAAACTTAAATCAAAACCTAACCTCAACTTTAATAAAATTTTGAAATCTTCTGAATTTAGGGTTTATTTCTTAAATAAACATAAATATATTTATATCGTAAATTGAACTAAATTTCTTTACCAGAATAATAAAGTCATTAATCACGTTTAATAAATACCTGCTACTTTAATAAAAGTATTATAATGACATGTTTTGATCAAGTTACCGGTGTAACATGTCAGTTTTGTTATTGGAATCAATGAATATATGTATCGAAGTACTAAAACCAATTTTCTACAAAGCTGCCATCAAATGTATCCATTTATAAACATACTGGAGAAGAAAACTGGAGAAAGCTCACATGATGTTTCTTAAATCAGAAATAGAAACATTTAAAAGGTCCCAACACAGCCTGAGGAACAGCCGGTTCAGAGGGAATGATGCTAAAAGCCAAAACGTGCACAAATGAAGTCGTGTTTCTAAAAAAAAATATTCTCGGTTAAAATGATGACGAAACGTATTATGATAGATTTTTCGCAACTGGAGAAAAATTTGAAGTCGTTGAATGTTGAGAAAGGTTTACGTCCAAAAGCAGTCAAAATTTCCCAAAAAGTGTTTGATATGTCAAGCAATATGTAGTTATTAAAACGATTGTTTCTACTAGGAATGTTTACAAAAAAAGGGATGATCATATGACTTCATAATTTGTCACTTATTTTGGTTTGACTTGACGTCTTGTCATTGTATTGTAAATAAGGCCCTTAAACGGTACAATAACAATAATGTGGTTTTGTAACAGGAGAGGCAAATCCTCCAAACTACCCGGAGCTAAAGCCATTAATAAGATATTGGACTCATGTTAAAAAAAATTGAAAAGCACAAACAAGATGTTCAAAAGTGTGATGGTTAAACCACTTCAACAAAGTGACAGAATGCACTATAAGAACGTTAACGGAAGAGTGTCCGAAAGGGTTAAACATTTTACCACAAGTGATTTAAACTTTAAAAATATTTTTTTCTAAATTGTAATAATAATTTCAATCAAGTGATTTCGTTATGTTAAGAATTTTTCGATCACACCGCTTATTTAATATAACCTCCTTTAATTAGCTGACATTTTTTGTTCTAATTCTATTTGTTTTGCTGCTAATTATAACCAAAAAAAAAACCTTTCAAAATAATGAAAATTATAATTAGACAAAAATACAATAATATTGAAATCACATTAAAGTGTTAGAATTTAAATATTTAATAATTAAATTCAAGGTTTTAAAAATATTTAATGTCATTTTATTAAATTTATTAACACTTAAATTTCAAACATAAAATATTGCAACTGAATAAACCCGATTCATAAGAAAACTATGAACAAATAAGAATGCTATATTCGGCTATGCCGAATCTTTAATACCCTCCACCATAAATGCCTGTGAAATGAATACTTTATATTTCGTACATACACACTCACAGAAGTATACAATATATAAAAGTTTTTCAATATATATTTTTGGCTATAACCGTTTTTTCTACTGAACCGATTTTAAAACTTTTGGAAAGGTAATGAAGTATTTTTAATTTGACGATTAATAATTGACAATTTTACGAAAGTATTTTGCTTGAACTTAGAGGTTGCTTCAGATATCGGTCTATATTTTTTAATATACTTAACCGATTTTTCTGGTTTTAAATAGGAAACTTCTCTGGACTATAACCAATATTCAGGCTAAATTCCAATGAACACAGTCAATTATTGTGAAAGTGTGTGTGCCAACAACAGGCAGACGGACAAAGTTGAATTAACTCAGATTTTGATTTGGTACAAGAATATATATATACTTTATGGCATCTAAAATGATTCTTTTCTGGTGTTACATACAGAATGACAAAGTTAATATACCCTCGTCACCAATTGTTATGGTGTAGGGTATACAAATAGGTGTCAAAATTCGAATATTAATAGGAAAATATTACAAAACTAAATAGAATATAAACAGATTTATTCATAGTTTCAGGTTCGCATAAATAGTTCTGTTTTATTAATTTATTTTCCATAGAAACAGTGAACAGCAGTCAGTTGTCTTTGTCATCATATGTGTTTTTTTATTAATACAAATAAAAGAAGAATGTCACCCCAAGAAAACGATCTAATTACATTCAATTCATACACGAGTATAAAATAATCTTATCTTGATTTCTGTACATCTTGCAAAATATTCTGGAGTTGTTTATTCTTTCCCATACCCTCCACCAAAGCATATGATAAATGAGGTCATATTTAATTTGTTATACCGAGTGTATCAAAATCTGTTAAAACATTTTTGAAATTTTCTCTTCGCACTAAAAATATCGTACATTTTATCTCAATAGAATTTAAGAGTAATTTTCTTTTGAAGATGTATTTCTCTTAATGTATTGTAAAGAAAATTACTCATACATTTTTTCTTAAAAGAAAGAAAAGAATATTGATTATTATTTTGTCTTAAAATATGTATTTTTTCGTAATTTTTTTATTTTTCTAATTAAAAAACATTTTCTCTTAATTGAAAATATCGCCGGAAATTTTTATTTTGAAAAAAATATTTTTATTTTAATGTAATTTTCCATTAAAGCTTAATTACTTTCTTTGTTCTCCTTTAAAAAAATATTCTTAAAAAAATGTTCTCTTTACCGAATTAATGAAATTTTCTCTCAACGAATAATATCATTTCTCTTAAACAATTCTTCTTAATTTTCTCTCAATAGAAAATTTTTCTTAAGATCTATTCTAAAGAGAGATTTTTTTCTAACCAAATCTTATAAAAATTTTTCCCAATATTTTATCTCAAAAGATGTCGTCAATAAACTTCTTCTTATCTTTTTTCATAAAAGAACATTTTCTCTTACTTTTCTGCTAGCAGTTGTCTTACTAAAATAGTCGTAACTCTTTCTTTAAACAATTAAGAAGAAAATTTCTCTTAACCGAAAATATCTTTAAGAAACTTTATCTTAGATTTTCTCTCAAAAAATTTCTTATTTCTAATTTCCATTAAAAGTTTTGTTCTTTCTTTGGTCCCTTTTAAAAAATTGTTTGTTCCCTTTTTAAATTATTTTTAACTAATGTTCTCTTTATTGAGTTAATGCAATTTTCTATTTCTTTCAAAAATTTTTTAATTTTTGGGAAATTTTCTATTCAACTAATTGAAAAGATATTTTCTCTTAACTGGCAAATATTGTCTAAAAATGTTTCTTTATTTGAAATTTTCTCTTAAAATTTTAAATTAAATTTAAATTTCTCTGAAAATTTCCATAAATTATCTCTTAATCAAATAAAGAATAAATTGCTCTTAACGAAAAGATATCATTTAAAATTTTATTCTCAAATTTTCTTAAAATGTTCTCTTAAAAGAATTTTAAAATTTTTCCTTATAAGAGTAATTTTCAGATTTTTTTTATTAAAATAACGTTTTTTATTCTGATAAATTTTCTATTCATAGAATGAAAACAAGCATTTCTCTTAACAAATATAGTGAAGAAACTTTCTCTTAAAAGATATATTTCGTTCACGTAGAAACTTTCTTAAACTGTTTTCTCAAAGGAATTTAATTTTTTTACTTTTTATATTAAAATTGTGATACATTTTCTATTCACCGAATAAAAGAGAAAAACTTCCACTTAAATTTTCTCTTAAAAAATTTTTTAGACAAATTTTGTTAACATTTATTCTCTCAATTTTGTATATTTTTTCCCTTAAAAGAAAGTTTTTCTTAAAATTTTTCTGAAAATTTATCTTAACCGAAAAAATAGTCATGAAATCTTCTCTTAAATGATGTTTATTTAACGTTAAAATTTATTTAAAATGTTCTTTCAAAAGCGTTTTCAAAATTTCCCTTAAAAGAAACTTTTTCCTAAATGTTTCTTAAAATTATCAAAAATTTTCTCTTTCACGAATTAAAGAGAAATTAAAAAAATTTTCTAACCGAAATTATTCTTAAATTTTCTTTTGAACGATTTTTTCTTCAACAGATAAATTTTATTAAAATTTTCTCTTGAAGGATTTTTTAACGTTTTTCCCTGAAAAGAACGATTTTCTGATTTGCTGAAATAAATTTGTGATAAAATTCACCAAATAAAAAAAAACATTTTCTATTAAAGAATTTTTCTTAAATTGAATATTTTAAATTATCTCAAAAGATAATTTTCAATAATTCTTAATTGACTTTTATAAAAAAATTTCAGATCGTTAACTGTTTTCCGTTTTTAATCTAAAACAAAAAATCGGTTCAGCAAAAAAAAAGTAGTTATAATTCAATATCTGAATGAACTCCTGATACATGTAGTAATACATTAATAAAATATTTTTAGGTAAGAGAAAAATCGGGTCAAAAATGAAATAGTTATTGAAAATTTAATCTCAAAAAGTTTTATCTTAAAAAAAATCAGCTTCAGAATAAATTAAATTTAAAAGCAGAAAAATTGGCCCAATAAAAACTTTGTTATAGAACAGTATCTGAAGAAAGTATTTTTTTCTAAATTTCTTTAAAATTAAAAAAATATTTAATGAGATAAATAACTGAACAAGTTATACATGAACTACAGCATATTGTCGCATATCTCTAGAATTAGTATACTGACTTTCAAAAAAAATATAAAAATTAATGGATTTAGAGAATTTTAAATTCGCCATTACCGCATATTCGAATCACATTCTTACTGGTTTTCATCTTTAACAATTTTTTTCTTGTTCTAATTCAACTCTCACATTTTTAATTTTTTTTTATTATTTTAAAATTTTATTTATGTTTAAAATAATTTTTATCGTTTCGAGATAATGAAACGTAAACGTAAAATACGCTGAAGTATTGCAAAATATATTATTTACATTTTGTCACTGTAATTGTACTCTTTTTCTCCGTATATGAAGGGGAAAGAAATGTATTATTTAGAAAACATCTGAATAAAATAAATAAGAGAAAAAATTTATTATTTTTACAAACAATTTTATTGTTGCATTTTAAAATCATGTTGATGTTAATTGTTTCAAATAAAGAAACTTGTGATAAATACTTCAATTTAAGTCAAATAGTTAGAAATATTGAAAAAAATATTATATATAGTTGGGATATTCACATATGAAGAAGTGAAGAAATATAAAGATATTCAGAACATAAGAGTGAGATCGAAAAATTCTTATAATACATATATGTTAATAAAAAACGAAGCCACTTAACTTACAGTTATACTTTTTTTATCTGATTGATTTTATTATTAGTGATGAAATTATTCGAAAACTCTTTCCTTAACGTTTTTATAGGGCTTTCTATCTGTTTGCTAGAACAGTTAGTCCATCTCCGTTTAAATTCTATCATACTTTTGCTCACTTTTCTTGTACTCTTCAATTTCTCTTTTAAAACGTGTGAAATATCTCTCCACTGGCCTTAGCTCCGGGCTGTTTGAAGTATTTGCCTCTCTTGGTTCAAATTCTTGTACCACTCAAGGACTTGTTTACTGTAGTGACAGGATGCCAAGACAGACCAAAGATAAGTGGACATTTTATGAAGTCTTAAGAATGAAAGCAGCCTTTGTTTTAAATATTTCTTGATATAAATTTCGGTACTTATAGAATCCGTAATAACAATAACTTTTTTGGAAATTTTACTATCTTTGGGTCCTAAACTTTTCTTCAACATTCCCTCAAGCATCAGTAGTTGTGAAAATCTGCCAGAACTTAGGTTTCGTCATCCATTTGTAGAAAATTTGACTTCAATTTTCCAGCTCTGTTTTTGGTATCTCAATTTTAAGCAGCGTTTCCCTTAAGAACTTTATGAGCACTATGTGCTTTTAAACCTGTATTAACTTTAACCTTTTGTACCAGGTAGTCCAAGCAGTGCTTTCATACCGGATATGTTGAGAGCTCTTTGAAAATGCTTTCTATGTTTTGGCTTTAGAAACACCATGTGGACCATTCCTTCTACATGAACCAAGTTCTCCCGGTAGTGTTTAATAACATTTGAAACAGATTTACGACGGATCTTCGAAAACTTGGCCAACATGGGTTTTGATGAAAATTATTAATAATTTTACTACGCCCTTTTTTCCAGTCACTCATTTTAATCAGTTTAACAAAATATTCATCACAATAACTGACATCTTTTACAAAGGTAACTTAATCAAAAAGGATGAAATAATAATTGGGGAAAAAGTTTTAATGAAAAACGTGTGTTAGGAATTTTTCGATGCCAATCCTTATACTTCCTGTGCTAACTATATGACTGTTCAATTGGCGTAGTGATTCATTTCCATAGAATTAGTTTGAAATAATTAATCAGTAAATAATTTCAGATTTGTTTTTATAAATAAAAAATTTAAATTTTCTTGGAATTGAATTTGAATACATTTTACGATTTTACACTTTAAAGTTTTTGAACAAACTTTAAATCTCGTTCAAAATTCTTTTTTAAAAATTCTAATAAAGTCATGGAATCAAGTTTATGTTCCTCTTGACATTGACGTTATTGCGAGAAAAGCAAAAACCACAACAAATCTTATGTAATTTGCAATAAAAGAAACTAAAGAGAAATAAATGGAATTTTTATGTATTTTTATAGTTCATTACATTCGAGTTGAAGATTAGGAAGTTGAAGCATGTTTGTATATGTATTAAGGTGGCACCTGTTTTAGGGAAGATGAATTAAAATAAGACATCTTTTCAATACTACCAGTGGTTTTCTTTAAAGAATATAAGAAATAAGATTTCGAGGTTCCAAAAAAAAAGAAGTCATGTGAAGAGTTTGATATAAAGCTGAACCAAAATCTTAGAATTTAAAATGATGATCGATATTAATAAATCTGAAATAAAATCCACCACAAAGGAGTGTGAAATAGAAACTTTTCCAACTCTTTTTTGTCACTATCTTCCGTCTACCGTCTTAAAAGGGATTATCTTTTTTCTCCCCATTGGGGCTTGAAGATGGTGTTTTAATGTTCTACCTTGGGTTTTTTATGTAGTTACGCTCTCTATGAATGGTGAAGTGGCAGAGAACTTTGCTAAAGTTAGGTAAACGGCACTAACTAATCATCCACTGAAGTTTTTTTTCCTGACATTATCTAGGGAACGAAATATGTTTCTAATCTATGGACGTAAGTCACTTTTTTTACATTCGGTCTGACTGGAACAAGGATTTTAACCGCTACACAAACCTGCTCACTTAAATTATTCTTCCTAATAATCCTCTTACGGGGTTTGACTTTCTTGGACGATAACTTTAAGTTAAGGAGCAAAAAACTATGCAACGGATCTTTTAAAAATCTTCTGTGGTCTAATTATTGACGTAAGAGAGCTACGAAGAGGGTGATCTAATACCTAGACAGTCTAGGTATTGAATCTAACATACAAGCTTGAGTTACATTTTGGAAAGGAGGAACTCACAAATATTCGAACAATTGTGCGCATGCGTAAAATCCTTTATTCTTGGTTAAAATCGAACATCATTACGCGAAAACAACAGGTTTTCAACAAAAAGTGATCCAAAATTACATGAAAAATATTTTGGCCTAAAAAAGCAAAAACATTGATCTGTGGAAGATTATTAACAGAAAACACTAAGAAAGAATAAACAGAATGAAGCTTGAGTAAAATCCTCAAGGATCACGAAGCCCTGACCGGACAAGAAACACCTGAAGATGTTTGTTACTTAAAGATTTATAATAACGCAATCTTACATGGGAAGATCCAAAAAGCAACTGCAGCAAACCGTATACAATGAAAATGTTAAAACTATATGCTTCCAAGAGAGGCATTGGACAAATACTTTATAGGGTCTCAGATGATTCTTTTTGAATATACACTAAAATATTCTCTTTCACCAATTGTCTAGCTCAAGTGGTGAATAGCTAGTGCGAACCACCCTAATAATATACATACGAAAGTATTTTAAAAAATATTCGTGAAAGTATTTCACTCGTTTTTAATTGTTTTTTATATATTTAAAATATTTTTTTAACCATAATAACAACAAAATTACAAGTTCACCATATTAGAAACCACAAAAAAAAGAAGTCGGGAAAAGAAAAAATTAGAAGAGAAGAAGAGAGAAAGAAACAAAAATCATTTCTTCAACAAACTTCATATAAACAAATTTTTTTGCTTTAAACATTTAATTGTACGAGGGCAAAAATGGTATGTTTTGGCATTAACTATTTGGTAAACATATTTTAAGTTTTATTTTATTTTTTTATTATTTCTTTATTCTTCACTTTAATAATAAGATCCCCCTGGAAAAAAAACCAAGTGATGTCATTTTAGTTTATTTTGCGTTCATTTTGGTGTTGTAAACTAAAAAATCCCGCTTGAATATTTTTCGTTCTTTTTTTCTTCATTATTTTTCAGAAATTTCTTCTCTCTGTACAATAATTCATTTAGAATTGTTAACCTCTGCTCTGAAGTGTATTTATTGTACACATTTTAAGCAAAAATACTTACTTAATTTTCAGTAGAAATACATTAATAAAATAGTACAATACAAATTGACATACATACGTACATAGTACGTTTGAATATATGTATAACTATTGGTTGAACTGACAGAGTGAATGATTGAATGAATGAATTTATTTGTTAAAGTTTAAAAAACTAACCTTTATTTATGCTTCAATGAAACAATATATTTTTATTGTTAAATAGATTTTAACTTAAATTGAAGATGTGAATTTCATTTGAAATCAAAAATTATATGAAGTCAAAAAAAGAGGTTGTGAGAAATTTTAAATCAAAGTTCAAAATTCAGGTATTAACTGTTTTATTTTCTTGAAAGGAACACACGGCCTTAACAAGGCTCACAGTTGGAGTTTTGGCTTCAGTTTCATTAATAATTTTTTAATTTAATTCCAAACATGTAGATGATTGGTTTAATGGAACTGTATATACTAAAGTAGTAAGGACCTTTGATTATTTTCATTTCCTCTAAGGAGTGAGATTGAAAAATCCTTAACATACATAAAAAATCCTTTTCTTATTTGACTGAAATTATTATTACAATTTACCAAAAAAATATAGTTTTAATCGATAGTGATTAACGTTTTATAGCGCTTTCTATAAGTTTGCTCAAACCGGTAGTCCACATTTTTTTAAAATCTTGGTGCATATACCACATTATTATCATTCTACCACATAAGAGCTTGTTTCCTATAGTGACATTATTTCAAGTCTGGCCAAATTTAAGTGGTCACATAATGAAGTCTAATGAATGAGAGCATCATTCTTTGTACAAATATCGGTATTTATAGAGATCGTTGTCACAACTGCATATTACTTGCCATACGGAGACCTTTTTGGGCTCTAAACTTTTTTTAACACTCCATCGGGTATAAGCAACATAAATTTTTTCTTTCAATATGCAGGGAAGAAAATTTTTCTAGAAAACTTAACTTCAATTTCTGTATTTCGTTTTGGTCCCTACGTTCCAGTCAGTAACTTTTTGAGCCTTGTGTGTTTTTAAAACAGCATTAGGATTACCTTTTTGTACCAAATAGTTCCAACACTGAGCTAAACGGAAGTGTTGGGAAATAGAGATGAGCGATATTTTCACGACTTTTATTTAGTCACCGTGATTGGTAAATCACTGCTTACTACAGTGATTCAAATTATAAAGTAACAGTTACTAATAATGTCGTTCTTTCTTATTCGTTGCACACTCAAATGTATTTGTTTTTATTTTGAGCCAGCGAAATTACTAAAAGTTGACGATGAGCATGAAATCGCGATTCATTTAAAATGAAAATTATCCGTTTCCGACGGCGCACAATGTAAATTCTAATAGAGACACCCATATTCAAAAAACAATGTCTACTGTCTGTCCCTTTTTCTTCTTTTGTTTTCTGTGATTTTTCACTTTTTTTAAATACTGTGATCATTGTCACTGTTTTCAAGAACAGTGATTTAAAAATCAATTTCATTTTCACGACGTTATTGAAAAATCACGGCATCGCTCATCTTTATTGGGAACTTCTTTTTTAAATGTTTCCCATTTCTTTGACTTTGGAAGCATCAAGTGAACCTTTCCTTTTAACTGAGGCAGGTTTTCTATCAATTGACGGCAGAACTTTGAATGATTACGCAATTTTTTGTAGGACCAAGTTGGGTTTTGTTGAAAATATTTAATAATTTAGCAAGCACTTTTTTGTGGTCACTCATATTTATCAGAGTAAGAATATAAAATTTGTACAAAGGTAACTTGATCAAAAAAAAAAAAAAATACTTGGGTAATAAGTTTTAATGAAGTGTGTGTTAGAATTTTTCAATCTCACTCCTAATTTCTTCTAGAGATGGGATGGTAACACTAACTAGATAGAAAATTAATAAAAAAGAAGTAAGAATACACCATGATGCAAGCATGAAGAATTATGGTTCGATCCATAATAGAAATTTATTTATAACATTTAAGCTGATTTTCGAAGAAATAAATGTTTAAGTTTTACTTCTAGACCGATGGACTGATAAAGGTTTTATTTTCGCCACATTAAATTAAAAAATATTTATATTTGTGAGTTTTATAACCTTAAAACCTTCTTCTGGGTGGAATTTTTCATGGAATCTATCTAAATATATGAATGAACATAACCTATTTCAATAGACTTTGACCTTGTCTCAAGGTAAAATAATGTATATTTTTTTGTATGGCGAAACATCAACACAAACCCATAATACTTCAAAAATAAACTGAAAAATTCGCTGTTCAAAACCTAAGCAATTTTTTATATTTATGTATGTATAATATGCTTTGTCATTTCTTTCGTCTCAATTGATAAACGAAGTTTTGGTGAAACTTCGAGATGACCAACTTTAGAGGGTCACCGATTACTCCTCTCGCCAGATAAGTACTCAAAAAAGTCTCAGCTCGAAACATGTAAAATTTAATAAATTTGGAAATATATTCTGTACTGGTGGAGGAGGAAAAATTAAAAAAATATCTTGGATTTTCGAATTAATTACTTTAAATCTTGATTCTAAATACTTTTACTTACAAAAATAATTAATTAAAAAAATTTAAAACGAGCTTGTTATATTTTACATAATTATACAATATTGATGTTTTTTGTTTAAAACAAAAAAACAAAAACAATTAATAAATTCATTTATTTATGAATTATTTAAAAGAAAGAATTAAAAAAAACAAGTCAATTCTTTTAATATAAAAATAAGCAATTGAAAAAAGTGTAGAATTAAAATTAATAAACAAAAAATAATAATAATAAAAATAAAGATTTATTTGCATAAATTAAAAATACAAAAAAAAAAATCATGAAAAGAATCTGTGAGATAAAGAATCTTAGAATTTAAAGGGCTTCAATTATTTTTAATTCACACAAACACACACGATCTGTATTAATATTCATACATCACAATTTTCTACAATTTTATTAATTTAAAATTGTTAACAAAAAAAAAAAATAACTGAAAAAAACAATCTCAATTGTTATTAATAATAGACAATCTGTTTTGATTATTTTTTTTCAAAATTGAATAAAAAAAATTACACTAGGCAACAACAAAAGATAGAAAGAAAAAAGTTATATCAAATGAGTTTCTTCACAATTCTCCGACTTTTGAGCGAAAAGCAAGAAATATCCAATTGAATGTAGCGAAGAATCAATGAATACATTATTTATTGAAATTTTAAGTACCCCCCACCCATGATTTCGCCGATTTAAGTTCGTCTTAGGACAGTAAGAAATCAGTCAAATTGCATTGCGCTCTGTCAGCTATTGTGGATGTGTCAGCATGCCAACAACATACAACCAGACATACCATCATAAAGTACTATGATTCCTTCTTGTCGTTATACTCAACACTAGTGGTGGTTCCAGTAGAGTTACTGACTATTTTTTGCACCTTAAAAATTGAGGTTAAGACAGCAATTCTTTGCTCTTTAATATCGTTGCAGACATTGTCGTTTCGAGGTGTAAACAAAGATAATGAGCTTCCCGGAAATTAATTTAAAGAAGGTGATAAATTGCAGATTTTTACTGATTTCTGTTTAAGTGCCCTCCACCAAATTTTAAACGAAACTATATGTCACCTTTAACTGATATGACCTCTACAAACGTAGAGCACATATGCGGACCTTCTGGCAAAAGACTTTTGCTGAATCATCCAAACGCAAATTCCGTACTTTTTCATCTATTTGACCTAAACATAGATAGCTCAATACAGTCAGTAGTACTAAGACCGAGTTTAAAATTGTTTTGGTCTCACTTAAGGGACTGCTTACTTTGGTTTTCATATTTCGTAGCAAACAAAGTACTGAACAAACCTGTAACTTTACTGACCGATCAAGAAGATACAATTTAAATGTTTTCAGTATCAAAGATCTCAATTATTGTAAAAGTAAGTATAATGAGTAATTTCTTTAAGAAGGAACAGAATTGTAGTGTTCTGGAACCTACAAAAGGAAATAAAAAATAATCAAAAAGAAATTTTTGAGCGAATTAAAAATAATCTTCTTTTTTGTTCTTAACTGAAAGTAGAGTAAGATAAGTTTTTTTGGGATAAAAATTTTAATCGAAAAAAAGAGTTTTATTTTTTTAAATCTTCGCAAATGAAGATTAAAAATTAAGATCATTTAAAAATGAAGATTTCACTTCAAGTTTTTCCATACTCTGATATGTATGCTTAAAATTTTTCGATCTCACTCTTTAATCAATAAATTTTTATAACGTTCAAAAATACACAAGGAAACATTTTCTGTCCGATCAAGAAAAGATCCAGATAAATTTTTTTCAAAACCAAGGATGTTTCTTCCAAGAAAACTATAAAATTAACAAAAAGACAGAATCAACCCGTCACAAATTGAATTCTTCACAAATATAGAAGAAACTTAATCTTTCTGTGACTTCAAAACACGCTGCTCACATTTTAACAGCATAAAGAAAATCGTCTAAAATTGTAATTCAGACGGCCCTGACTCATTAATTCATTCATGTTATTGGCATGATTTGAGATCAAACGATGAACAAATGTCAAAACGTTATTTCGGCTATTGCGGAGTTGTGGTTTGGGTAATATTATCTGCAATTGGCACATCTAAAATTCCTGGAACACAGTATACCCCTGTTGAACTGGACGGCTTGTAGTCCACACTTGAACTCAATGGAGATCTTGTGGGGGTTCATGGCCTTGACCAAAATGAAGTATAATGATTTTAACAATGGAAATTGATTCAGATCGTATTTTTGAGGCACTCAACGACAAAGGAAAATTCACCTATTATTATAAATGCTATACAGACTGTTAAACTTAAGTGCGTTTATAGAAAAAAAACATTAAAGTGGCAAGTTCAAAAAAATAAAGTGGCAAGTTCAAAAAAATGAAACGCAAATAACAGTATTTTCAATGAAGTCTTAGTTAATTCAATAAAAATATTATTTTCTTAAGGAAAATTTACTGATTTAATTTTTCTAATTTAAAGAAATGTGTGCGTTTATATTAATATGCACCAGTTTATAAACTAATTTTTGCCTTTTTGGCCAGATAAGTTACAATATTTGATAATAAAAGAATTTATTTTTTTGAAATTATTAATTTTCAGTATTAAGGAGTGAGATTGAAAAAATCCTTACACACGTTTTTTATTAAAACTTTCAACCCATGTATTATTTGATTTCCTTTCTGATCAAGTTACCTTTGTAAAACATGTCAGTTATTATGTTTAATGTCAAACATTATAAATGAGTGACCAGAAAGAAGTACATATTCTTAAATTAGAAAATATTTTCAATAATATTTCTGCCGTCAAACTAATTCCAATGTTAGTAAACTCGCGGGTAAAGCCAAAAAATAGAAAGCATTTTCAAAAAAGCTCCCAACAAATTCGGTAGGAAAGCAGCTCGATTACTTCAGTGCTTGGACTATATGGTACAAAAAATTGAAGCTACTGCAGTTTTAAAAACATACAAGTCTAAAAGTTCATAACTGGAACGCTGCTAAAAACTTAGAGGCCAAAAACAGATCACGGAAATTGAAGTCAAACTTTCTAAAAAAAATATATTCTATAAATACAAAACGTATGTTCTGGCAGATTTTCGTAACTTCCAAGTCAAAAATGGAAATGTTGAAGAAAAGTTTAGAACCCAAAAAGCAATAGAAATTTCTTGGTTCTGTCGTTATGGTAAACAAGACCTTGAGTGGTGCAATGGACAGATATTGGGCTTTTGTTAAGAAGAGAATTGAAGAGCACAAAAAAGGTGTACAAAAGTGTGGTAGATTTAAAAAGGAGCAAAATGACAGAAAGCACTATAAAAACGTTAATGGAGGGGATTACGAAAAAGGTTCCAAATTTCAACACTAATGATTTAAACTTTAAAAAAATTTATTTTCTTTTAAAATTGTAATAATAATTTCAATTAAATAAAAATAAAATAAAACTGTTACTTTAGTGGTTTCGTTTTTATGAACATTTTTCGATCTCACTCCTTAGAACACATTAACTGATTGTGGTGACGTTTATGATGTTTTTCTATATAACATTACAAGAGACTCTTGCATAATTAATAATATTATTTTTTTTTAATTTCATATAATTTATTATGAACTCTACTGTATAATTTTATTCTATTGTGATTAAAAACCTTAACTAAAATATTTAAATCTCACAAAAAAATAAAATAAAAAATAAACAACAAATAATTTTGAAAAACAGCAACAAATGGAGGCAAAACAAAAGAAAATAATAAAAAGACAGATATTTTGGAATGGAATGGAATGGAGTATTGAAGATTAATAAATTATTGAAATTTCAAGTGTGCGTTTTTTTTATTTAACTAAAGTTGTTGTTGTTGTTATTAGTATTTTTGTAATGACAATTGTTTAGAGTTAGTTTGAGTTACTATTATTGTTGTTGTTTTTCTTTTCTTTTTATTTTGTTATTATAATTAAAGTTAGTAACTTATTGGTTTATTTTATTTAATTTTATTTAGTTTTATTTGATTTCTTACCTTGTAATAGATTCGTTGAATGAAAACATGAATGAGGCATAAATTTGCCGACGCAAACGAAACTGAAGCGTCAACGTTTTTGTTAGGCAGCAGTTATAACAACAACAATAATGTTAAATGTTTATTAAAAATAGAGGCAAAAAAATCTTAAACAATTATTAAAGTTTTTTTTCGATTGTAAAACAAAATTATAAAGTTGAATTGTTGTAGTTGTTGTAAATGTAAATTGTTGTTTTGTTACATGTTGATGCTATAAAGCTGTTGACAGTATTGTTGTTGGTAAATGGTGGTTAATGGTGATTGAGGTTTTCCAGCCTTTTAGTAGGTAGATGTTGTTGTTATTATGTGAATGTTATTTTTTTGCCAAATTATTTCATGAAACGCAACATTTCAATAATTTTGGCAATAATTAATGTTTTTTTTAAGAAATTAAATATATAAAAAATAAAAAATTTATTATTTATTATAAAAAAAGTGATGATTGCCAATTAACTTTTTTAATATAAATGTCAATTGCATAAATTAATTAATTTTATTATGTATTTTTTGTCAAACACTAGTTTTTTAAACTTTCTTAAATTCAAGCACTTCCCTTAATTGAGTGAATTAAAATCTAAATCGGGATTCAAAAAATATATTTTTTATTTTTATTGAATTATTATTTAATATTTAAATATTTAATTAATTATTATTTCAAAACGTTTGATTGTTTCTTTCTTTTTAATTATTTTATTTCTTTTCCAAAAAATAATATTAATATTAAACAAATATTAAATTAAAGCTTAAGTAAATGTTGTTTTGTTGATGTGAATAATGTATTTAAGAAACAACAATAAAAACAAAAAACCGTAACAATAATAATAACGATAATGGCGGCGAACCGTTTCATCACAACCAAACACTTTGAAACTCCGACGACAACTGAGCAAGAAAACAAAACAAATTCATTAGATTTTAAGTTTAATTCACCTACAAAAACAAGCAATAACAATAACAACAGCAACAAAAGCAAAAACAACAATAACAACAGTAAACCATATAAAAAAAAAACAGTACGACTCATTAAATGAGAAGCTCTCCCAGTTAATTTTTGTACTATTATACAAAAAAAAACCTAATCATCATCATCATCATCATAACTATCATCAACATCATCATTGTCATATAAGTACAAGTTCGTACACACATAAGGAGTAAGATTGAAAAATTCTTAACATACATTTTTCATTAAAACTTTAACCCAAATACTATTTGATTATTTTCTTTTATCAAGTAACTTTTGTAAAACATTTCAGTTGTTTTGTTTAATGTCAAACAAATGAATTTAAGGAGTGAAATCATAAAATTCTTAACATACATATGTGTTAATAAAAAAGGCAACCACTTTATTTTTATATATGTTTATTATTTTTTGCACCCTTTTCCGGAAACACTTCCATTAACGTTTTTATAGTGATTTGTGTCACTTTGCTTAAAATCAATCTACCAAACTTTTGAACACCTTCTTAGGGTCCTTCAATACTCTTTATTTATGGAGAATCTGCCTATCTTGGTATAAATACCACATTATTGTTCCTGAATCACTCAACGCTTGTTTATCATAATGCCAAATGAGGTTGTAAGCAACCTTTTTCTGTAAACGTTTCTTGATGTCCATTTCGGTATTTATAGAGTCCGTTGTAACAAATGATTGCTTTTTCTTTTTTTCGCAACTACTTTTTGCTTGCCATACCGAGAACTTTTTGGGAAATTTTGAATACTTTTAGATTCTAAACTTCGTCAACTTTCCCTCGAACATCAGTAACATAAAATTTCTGACCAGGAAGTTGCGAAAAATCTGCCAGAACATACATTTTGTCATTCAGGCTGTAGCAGGTTTTTTTTAGAAAGCTTGACATCAATTTCCATGATCTGTTTTCGGCCTCAATATTTTTAGCAGCGTTACCTTCTGGAAGTTTCTTTTATGTTTTAAAACCTGCATTAGTTTTGACTTTTCGTAGCAAATAGTCAGAGCGCTGAGCTAACTGGGCTGCTTTCAACCTTTCTTTTTTAATCAACGAACAAGTTATTCCGGTACTGTTTAATAACATTGAAAATAGTTTAACGGTTGATCTTTGAATGCTTGACCAATGTTTTGCTGATCCAAGTTGAGACTTATTGAAAATATTAATATCTTATATAGGTAACTTCATAAAAAAAATCAAATAAAACTTGGGTTAAAAGTTTTAATGAAAAATTCTTAACACACATTTTGCAGTAAAATTTTTGATCAAGTTACCAAAATAATTTATCTTATAAACTTATAGTTTTATAACCTAATTCTATAATATATTTTTAGGCTATAAATCTATAAGTTTAGTGGTTACGTTTTCATTAACATATATGTATGTTAAGAATTTTTCGATCTCACTCCTTAAACAAACGCGTTATTAACAAACACAAAGTTACTTCAAGTCTAGTTATTTACTCTCAATTTGTCTTTTTGGGCCATCAGCAAATAAAAAAGGAGTTATGACAAATATTAAATGTTGTTTCCTGTTTTTAATTATTATTTTCTCACAAAATCAAACTTAAAGAGAAAAAAACAAAGTAAAAAAATCCTTTGAAAAAAATCTATTGAAAGTCTTTTTGAATTTTCTTATATTTCTTATTCTCTGAGAACAGACAGGTGGTGAGAATGTTGTATTTCCCTTTTTTTACATTTTCTATTACTTTTAATATTTAGTATATACCACTTGTTGTTGTTTTATTTTATAAAACCCAACAACAAACAGTACAAATGTTGGTTTGTTTAGTTGACTTAAAATAATACAATATTTAACAAAAAAAGCTTTAAATTGTGTGTAACAAAACTAAACGCAAAAGCTTAGTTTATATAAGAGAAAATCACAAATTTATTCTCTTTTTTAAGCTGATTTTCTTAAGCGAAGCAATTTTGCAATACGTCGCACACAGTAGTTGAGATTAACTAGTAAGAAAGTTATAAAAGGCAACTCCAACTATTTAATACCCTACGCAATATCGTTGCAAACAAATGGAACCTTTGTGAACGAACCACAATGTGCCCAAAACGATTTCTTGCAAATAACTCTATAACTTTTGAACATTTAAAGAAATCCTTATATAACTTCAATTGATTAGAACTGAGATGTATTCGATATGATTAAAAGTAATAAAAGCGTCTTTATGGTCTGGCGCCTAGTCTGTGAACCTCCAACGTTTGTTCATTTTTCAAAAATTCGCCAAAAATTTATTTATGAATTAACACAAAAGAAATTTCATACACTGATGTATATTCCTATAAACACATTTCAATTTTTTCTCTACTTTTGAGTCACCTTTGAAAACCCTTCCATTAACGTTTTTATAGTGTTTTCTGTCATTTTGCTTGAACCCTTAAAAATCTACTACATTTTTGTACACCTTTTTTACGCTCTTCAATTCTCTTTTAACAAGAATTCAAACCTTAACCTTAAGTCCGGGCAGTTAAGGTTCTGTACCTCTCATGGTACAGACAACACATTACTGTTCTTGTACCACTCAAGGATTTATTTACCAAAGTGACAGGAGTACAAGTTAAGCCAAAAATAATTGGACACACGAAGTTTTTTTGTAAAAATTCCTTGAAGTAAATTTGGGTATTTATAGAGTCCTTTGTAACAAATGAGCAACAGCAATATAACATTTTTGACCGGAAAGTTGAAAAAAGTCTGCCAATACGTAATTTTCTTCGTTTATTTTGCAGCAGGAATATTTTTTTATAAAACTTGACTTCGTGCTTTGTTGTGGCCTAAATTTTTAGCAGCATTACTGGCAGAAATTTTTTGAGCCTTTCATGTTATAAACCTTTATTAGCTTTAACTTTTTTTACTAACAAGTCCAAGCCATCAGCTAATCGGCCTGCTTACGAAGGGAACTTGATCATAAAATCAAAACATATGGATTAAAAATTGTAATGAAAAACGTATGTTAAGAATTTTTTGATCTCACTGCTTATCATACTCAAATAATAATAGATTTCTTTAGATTTGATTTAAGGTCAAACATGAATTAGAAATATATTGAAGTGAGAGAAATATATTGATATATTTCTGTTTAAGAAATAATTTTGTTTTGTAAATAGAATTCGCACAAGATCGGTTGAACAGTTTCATCGGTGACTTCTCTCAGATTAAAACAAGTTTTGTTACCTTTTTAAGGCCCATAACTACGTTCGTATACCCCTAATGGCATTAAAACTCTCAAAGTTATAAAGCTACACTCTTTTGTCATGAGTTTATCAAATTCCATAGAAATCCTATCAGTCAAAAATTTTTCTGTCCCTCTGAGTGTTAATTGATTAAGGACATACAGTTCTACAGTAGATAATACGAATTTCAGATTTTTAACGTTCAAACAAAAATATAATAATGTGTTTTTTTCAATATCTCAAGGGAAATTTACACATTTTTAGAGTCAAGGTTGTAATGTGAATTGATACTAATTTACCAAAATTATAAATTAAATATTAAAAAAAATAATATTTAATGCAAATATGGTTCCATAGAACCCCAATGGGATCAAAACTCTCAAAGTTACAAAATTGCACTTCTCTGCTATGATTTTATCAAATTTCATAGAAATTCAAACAGCCAAAAATGTTTGATTCTGTTCCTCTGTATAATCAGGATATAAATTTTGCATAACTCTACTTTTTCGGGGGTTTTTCAGCACCTCCGAAAAAGTAGAGATATACGTATATTTAAATTAATAATTTCATATTCCCTTAAAAGTAATGATTTTCTTCATTATCCAAGGGAAATTTTAACACATTTTTAGGTCAAGGTTGTAATGTGAGTTTCTACTAATTTCCCAAAATTAGGATTAAGTCCTTAAAATGTAAATACAACTTTTTTTATAAATTAAATATTTAATGAAAAATAAATGTTTAATAGAAATATTTTCTTTATCAAATAAACAGAATAAGTTTCAATGACTTTGTATTTAAATTTCAATGTTCTTAGAAAATAAATCAGGTGACAATATGAAAATTGCAGGTGTTTACAACTTATATTTACATACATATATATGTATATATAAATTAGTATATATTTACATTTATATACCAGTCACTAGAGTAAATAAACATTTCATATACAAAACAAAAAATCAAATTGAATTTATTAATTTTTAAAATTTATTTTAATTTATTTATAAATTAAATATTCAAAATTAATTAAAAATTAAACAGTTTCTCTTAGGAGCTTTAATGGCAGAAAGCTGTTTCAACTGTTGAGACAATAAAGAAAAAGTAATTAAACCCAAAAAAATAAAAAACAAATACGACCAATGAGAACTTTTCCATACGTTGAATGGAACATATAAAATGTAAAACGTAAAATATTTTCGTAAGAAAAAAGTATTTTCTTTTTTAATTACCAATAATAATTAAAATTATAGATGAAATAATAATAATATATATTGGAACTATTTAATTGGTAAAGATTATATAGTTTTAGGGTATTGAAGGTTTAAAATTTTACACTTTTTTAAGATGATGAAGAAGACCACCCACTTCCTGGGAAAAATTATTGAAACATTTTTGTAAAATTTAATAAAAATTGTATAATTTTATATGTTAATAAAAAAACGAAACAAGTAAAAATTTAAAATTTTAATTGAAATTGTTATTTCATTTTACTAAAAAAAAACAAGTCAAAATTTATAGTTGGTCAAGACTGACTATCTAATACCCTACACTATATTGTTGGTTAAAAATGGTAGTTGAAAAAAATTTACAAACTACCCTCGTATAATGTGATATTTTGATTAATTCTTAATTGTGCAGTACATTTATCGTGACAATAACATCCATATGAAATTTATGAGTTTTAAAATTATTTTTTTATCCGGAGTTTAATGGGAGCTACAAGAAATTATGCCTTATTTTTTTTTTTGCTTTATTTATCATAACCAATTATTATTACAATACCAAAGTATATGTGAGATTAATGTCTATTTAAATGTCATAAGACTTAATTGTGCTAAATTTCGTTAAATTAAAATTTAGGATCTTTCGCTATAAACCCAATTCCAGAAGGAACATTTGTTTGGGAGGTACCTGAAAATTGTACCGAATATGGTAAATTTCAATAGGTTTGGTCTTAAACCAAAATAATATTTTACCAAATTTCATTTAGATAGACAGACATGCGGATGCACGAGCATCGTCAAAATCAATTTAGACATAGATTCTGAGTGGAACGGTGTACTTAAAGGTGGGTGTAACATCATTTTTTTCTGCATGTTACAAACATCTGCACAAACACATAATACCCCTATTAGCTACGGTAATGTAGGGTATAAACATTTTATAGTTTTAATCGCTAGTGAACCTTCCGTTAACGTTTTTATAGTGATTTCTGTCAATTAGCTCGAATTCATTTTACAACAAGAGCCCAATATCTCTCCACCGCACCATGATTCCAAAACGTTTTTTTAATTAATTCTGTAACTTTTGAATTATTGAATACTTTTTAACGAAAAGTTTTAAGTAAATTAATCACAAATTCAAAATCTTTCTTTTAAAACATTTAAAATATTGTGAAATTTGAATATAATTTATATCAAGTTGTTCTTAACGTTGCACTATAATAAAATTCCCACTCTTTCATACCAAAATATTCAAAATTCCAACCGTGGAAAGATTTTTTAAGAATTTACTCTTTTCAGTAAAGTTCACCCAGCCGTTATAAGAGATTTAGTCCTAATGTATTCAAAAGCCGAAGCCGAAAACCAGTTCGGTTTTTGAATTTCAGACCGGTTTCGATTACTTTATATTTACGATTTATTCGACATGACGATTTTTTCCGTATGTTAACCAATTTTTAATGGAAAGCAATTTTAAACTTTTCACTTCATGTGTGAATATATATAACATTTCAGAATCGATATTGGTATATTAATTTGCTTTTAACATAATCAAGTCGATAAAAATAATTTAATGAGATTTTGCAAGACTTGTCATTCAGCAATATACAATTTATAGATAAAAAGATATAGGATATAGACCTATAATTTAGACATATTCAGAAATTAAAGAGATTTTCTGTAATGGAAAAATAATGAATTTAAACAAAACCATGGTATTTAAAAACAATATGCGCTACCTTACCATTTAGGGTATTACAGAACGCAAGGATTTGAAGAAATTTGTTACAAATGGTTATTTTAATATAAAAACAAAGATAAAACCATTATTTCAACTTCATTCAAATAAGTATATTTCTATAAATATATAATAAAAAACGGTTAACCGTTTTTTTTTACCGTATTCGAAAATGATTTTTTTGAAAAGCCAATTTTTCGAATAACTCGAAAACCGGTTTTCTAAAAAAGTTAGCTTTTTGAATGTGCTATTTGGTCCATTGCAGACTTCTTGAGTTGGTTGCTTATAAATGTAGGTATATAATCAAGGTACTTTTTTGACTATTTTAGCTTTGACATCTTTTCTTCGAAAAACCAAAGAAAAATATATGAAATTTGACGAAATTCCGATAGAGCTAATCGGGAAATTATTTTCCCTAATGTCCTTGGATTTGCTTTATATGCATTTGCGTTTGAAAAACTTTCGAAATCGGGAAAAATTGTACAGAACAAAAGAAATAGTTTATTTTTAAGTGACAAAATGTTGCCACATTTTACAAAAACAGAAAAAAATCTCATATTTTCTAAAATTTTATTTCAAAATAATATATCTTTATATTGAATACCCAAAGATATATGATTCTTGCAAAAAAATATTTATAATTTTGAACAGCAGCGTTCAAAAATGTCTGGGTCAAGTTAAATTCTAATCATTGTATGTATCTAAACTTGCATTAGCTTTAACTTTTTGTACCAAATTAAATGTCTGTGAGCTAACCGAGTTGCATTTTTTAGCTTTAGAAAGATCATGTGGAACTTCCATATTTATATATTAATTAATATATTAAAAAAATACCAAAAATAAAATTTTATAAATTTCTAGACGTAGCTTATTGAAATTTGCCATATTTCAAATGTCTCAGTTACCTCCCAACAAATTACCTTCCGGAATGAATTTCTAGGCTCCTGCATATAAAACAGTTTTAACGAAATTCGACAGAAATAAGTGTTATGGAATTCTCAATTTATCTATATGCCAAATTATACGTGGGTCGATCCTATGCTTCTTATAGGTCACATAAAGCCCCTTCATATATCACCTAAAAGGGCATAATATCTCATATACGTGGGAAATGTTATAGTAATTGATCAAATTCAGGTAAATATAAGCAAAATTCTATGCACAAAATTTTTTGATCCTCCTATTTGATTACCCACAAAAGTTCATTTTAAAACGCATACATTTCGCATTAATGCCAGTTTCACAATAATGTACTGCCGTTTATTACTTTTTTTCTACCCATTGTGGTTATAAACGGTGCATAGTGGGCTCTACTGATTATAACATTCTTAATTGTTTGTATTCTTAAAATTTGTTATGTACCAGTGTTATAGTTATTGAATAGGTCTCTTTAAGTCTGCATAATGGTACTACACTTTACCTTTTAAACAAAAAAATAAATCTGTGTCTTGAAACTACAAGATACTATATCTCGAAAAGTATAGGAAAGCTGATCGGCTTACATAATAATGTAACATAGATCAGGGATCTAGTCTTAAGTTTTAAATATTAATTTGTAAGTGATTAAAATTAGAATGAAATACTTTAAATGGCATAATGAAATTACTATCTTTGATGGGTAAAGATCACTTAAATTGACAATTTAATGCGCAATAATTGATAACTTCATAATAATTGAAATTGATAAGATTTTTTAATAAAAATATTATAAAGATAAATTATTCAAGATTTATTTAATTTTTTATAAACTTACATTAAATGCCGCCAAAATTTTCTAATAAACACAACACTTAAATGTTTTATATAAAAAATTAACCTATTTCATTTTTAATTAGTTGAACTATTGTTTAATTAATTATTATTACAATTTTTAAATATTGTTCAATCTTATAAAGATAAATAATTTAAATTAAACTATAAAAGTTTATTGAAACGTATTTTTTGTTTATTTCTTTCTAAGAAATGACAATAACTGTGAATGATTATCATTCACCATTAAACACTATTGTGAATTATTCTATAATGCTGACAAAAGCTTAATAATGTTGCCAATCAAAGCCCATAAATAGTTAAATTATTTTATTTAATTTTCTTTAATCACTTCAATAAAAAAGGAAGTGAAACAAATTAAAATACGTACGACGTACGATCTTTTGAATATGAACAATTATTTGGGCTACAAATAAGTAACATAAAATGTTTGACCTCTTCCAAAAGTTTCATCATTCAGATACATTTTTCTCGTTAGATAGTTAATATATGTTAACGATAAAGATATAATCTTAAAGGTCTTGGAGAAAGCACAATAATGATATATAGATGACATTATATTATTAACCCATGTGAAGAGATAATCATTTTTTATAATTAAATTTCAAAAAGGCGTCCTCTATAATGAAAGTTGAAAACATACACATATTTGATCACTTACCCCATTTAGAAATTTAACTTGAAAATAAAAATTGGAACTAGACAAATTTGTAACGAATTAATTTAAAATTTTTCAATTATTGGTAATGAAAACTTAGATTTTAAAAAATTTTAATTTTTATACCCTCTACCACCATAAGCGGTGATGTGTCGGTTAAGCTATGTCCGTCTGTCTGTTGAAAAAAATTTTACGCCTAGAATAATTGTCAATGTAAAAACAGTAGTTTCGTATTTAAAACCAGTTATATCCATTTTGTTTAGAGATATCTTAATGATATATCACATAATCAGAGCTAAGGTGTTTTTGAGTTAAATTGGAGGAATACAAGCCTTTATATATAATCAGTCCTTATATAGTTTTGTAACTAATATGCTTTTTTGTATAAATTATCTCTTACAGTTTCGGAGAAATTCTAGTAGAAATAAATTTTAACCAATTTTTACCCCTGTTTATTTTTTTTTTTTTTTAAAGCGGACTTATTGCAGGTCCTACATTTTTTAAATATGTGTTAGATTTTCTAAAAACTATTTTCGTAATAGCTTTATAAATGTATGATTCCATTAAAAAGTTATATCAGTTTGAATTTTGAAATTAAAAAAATATATTTTTTGGAGATTTTTTATTAAAAAGGACAAAATTTACAACTTATAAAGCCATTTTTTCAATATGCTTTTTTTGTTCATTGTTTCATAAAGAAATCTTAAGGGGTATACGTGTGAGAATCTTTTTTTTTTCAGATTCAGGGATAAGTTAAGCTAAAAAAAATTGCTAAAAAAACGAAATTCCTTAATTTTTTACATTAAATGTCATGTTTTTTTTTTCTTAAAAAATTGTGAATTTGCAAGTTCAAACGTTGTCATAAATATAAATGTAAGGTCTCATTGAGAGCGGAGAAAAATTTGTAGATGGCTTTTGTTCTTGTGCAAAGGATTTTCATTATATTAAAAACGATGTTTTAATTCAATAGCCAACTAATTTTAACTTGTTCTAGTTTTACTTCAGATTGTTTGAGTCTGTTAATAACAATGAATATTGTAAACACAACATCTGGCAGCACTACTTCTTTTCTATATGTCAAATTTATAAATCATTCACAATATATCAATGATAACTTGACAAACGTCAATGTTGGCAAAAAAGAAGAAGCACTAAATTAAGAAGGATAAAAATATTCGCGCATTATAATTCATCATAAGAATAATGCAAAAAAATATATTTCACAACTCGCTAAACAAATTCTGCTAAACGTCAGAACAATTAAAAAGAAATACATATAAACTATTAAGAAAATAAACCAATAAAACACACATTGTATCTATTGAAATTTGTGTGTGTGTGTCAAAAAAGAAAAATTCCAGACAAAAGGTAAGAAGCACACAAAAAATAGAAAATATTTTTTGTAGCAATAGAATATGAAAAAAAAGAAAAATAAGCGTGCGTTGACGATGATGATGATAATACAAACACATCACTGACAACAACAACTAGTTGGAACAACAAAAAGCAAGAAACGAACCAAACGAAGATCAGTCGCTACAAATTTGCTTTCAACTCTATTTTTTAGATTCTTTGTTTTTGCGTGTTAAATTTCTTTATACTTTTCTTTTCCTTCTGCAGTGAAGCATTTGTTGTGTGCGTTTAAAAAATGTCTGTGGATGCTTATGGACCTAGTTCTCAGACCTTAACGTTTTTGGATACCGAAGAGAATGATTTAATTGGAGCCGAAACTCAGGCGTCTGATTTTGATTATCGCGACTTAACCTTGGCCTCACAAACTCAAGCTTCGCAACTTGATGGTGGCCTAGGGGCAGGTGGTGGCATTGGAAGTCAAGTAAGTTTGTGAAAAAAAAAACTTTTTTATTATTTGTAATATGAAAGTGAAAAATTTGATGTATTTATTTTATTAAGGATAAAATTTAGTTTTATAGTGAAAAAACTGAAAATTTTGAAAAAATAAATCAGCAGTTGTTATAATCTTTGACATGTGGTTATGACTGTCACTGAACTGAGATCAGAAAAGAATTTAAACATTGTATGAAATCAAAATATTTATATGATTTCAGCCATGGGAGAAATGGTTATTAGAGTATTACAAATTTACGGGACCTTTATAATGGCAAGAATTGAATTTGTGGTAAATATGTATTCCAATCTAGGAAATAAAGCTTTAAATCTATGGCAGGGACTGTGTCTACTTCGCTTGAAAATTATTCAGGTCCTGTATCACATAGCAAGAGATTAATCTATCCGAACTTCGTATTCACTAAAATTTGATGCGTAATTTTATATATACCGGGACATGTATCCATCAGGGCAATAATTTGTCGGATAGGGAGGTTAATATACATATAAAATATTCAGAGTATATTTTAGTTTTAGTGCTATCAAAGTTATGATTTATGGTAGTCTTTTGGTAATAATAAACAACCAGGTTCTTTAAAATATCTTGTGCTAGACAAAGTTTGATAGGTATTTGGCGCAACAAAATAGAGCACATCAGCAGGATATTCATTTCCTTCTTTTGTTATATTATTTACAAGATTTAATAGATTTAGCTATTTTTGTTGCTGCCAATATATTCTTTCGGACAAAGCAAGAAACTTTAGCATCACACTTAAGGAGCAACTTAAAGAAGAAACAAAAATAACCACCATTCGTGTTTCAAAACACGAGAGAATCTTTTAAATGTTATTAATTAATTCACTAAATTGATGAGTGAGATTTAAAATTTTCAATATTTATTTATTATTTATTTATTTTTACTAAATGTAAATCATAATTTAATTCTTTCCCCTCTTGTCCAATTATCTTTTAGAATTTACGCAAATTAGATTTGCAATCGAAATTGGGTACCGCCAATGGATCGGCCGATTTACAATTTGAAGAAGAAGATGAAGACAATGCATTGTGTCCAGTTGATGTACTACCACCGCACGCTTGTAAATATTGTGGCATACATGATCCCGGCACAGTGGTAATGTGTAATAATTGCAAAAAATGGTTCTGTAATGGACGTGGAAGTACTTCTGGATCCCATATTGTTAATCATTTAGTTCGTGCTAAACATCGTGAGGTCACATTGCACAGTGAAGGACCTTTGGGAGAAACTGTGCTGGAGTGTTATTCATGTGGTGTTCGAAATGTTTTCGTTTTGGGTTTTATACCCGCTAAGGCCGACTCTGTGGTTGTGCTGCTATGTCGTCAACCATGTGCTGCTCAAAATTCTCTTAAAGATATGAATTGGGATCAAGATCAATGGAAACCTCTAATATCTGATCGTTCCTTTTTGCCTTGGCTTGTAAAAGTACCCACTGAACAGGAACAGTTAAGAGCACGGCAAATTTCCGCTGCCCAAATTAATAAATTAGAAGAATTCTGGAAGGAAAATATTGATGCCACGTTTCAGGATCTTGAAAAGCCAGGTATTGATACTGAACCTTCGCAAGTTCTTTTACGTTATGAGGATGGGTATCAATATGAAAAGATATTTGCTCCTCTTGTTAATTTGGAAGCTGAATATGATAAGAAACTAAAGGAGTCGCAAACCCAAGAGGGTATAGAGGTTCGTTGGGATATTGGCTTAAATAAAAAGACAATAGCCTATTTTACTTTGGCAAAAACCGATTCTGATATGAAACTTATGCATGGCGATGAGTTACGTTTACGTTATGTGGGTGAATTACACAAACCCTGGGATGCTGTGGGCCATGTCATTAAGGTCCCTGATAATTTTGGTGAAGATGTGGGCTTAGAATTGAAATCCTCCGCCAAAGCTCCGGTACATTGCACCTCCAATTTTGCAGTAGATTTTATTTGGAAGTGTACTTCATTTGACCGCATGCGTCGAGCTTTACAACTTTTCGCATTTGATCGTAATTCTGTTTCGAATTACATCTATGCTAGACTTTTGGGTCATGGACGTCCAGATGGTTTAGATGAGTTGGTATTTCGAGGTCCTCCTCCAAAATTGTATAGTGCACCTAATTTACCCGATTTGAATCGTTCACAAGTTTATGCTGTCAAACATGCTCTACAACGTCCTTTGAGTCTTATCCAGGGCCCACCTGGTACAGGAAAAACTGTTACATCAGCAACTATAGTCTACCAACTTGTCAAGCAACATGGTGGTACAGTTTTGGTGTGTGCACCCAGTAACACTGCTGTAGATCAATTGACTGAGAAGATTCATCGCACCAATTTAAAAGTAGTGCGCGTCTGCGCCAAATCGAGAGAGGCTATTGACAGTCCTGTAAGCTTTTTGGCTTTACATAACCAGATACGAAACATGGAGACCAATATTGAGTTGAAAAAATTGCAACAATTGAAGGATGAAACTGGTGAATTGTCATCCGCTGATGAAAAACGTTATCGTATATTGAAGCGAACGGCCGAAAATCAACTTTTGGAAGCAGCTGACGTAATTTGTTGCACTTGTGTAGGAGCTGGTGATGCTCGATTGCAACGCATTAAATTTACCTCGATTTTGATAGATGAATCGATGCAATCTACCGAACCAGAATGCATGGTGCCTGTCATACTGGGTGCCAAGCAATTGATTCTGGTGGGTGATCATTGCCAATTGGGTCCCGTGGTAATGTGCAAAAAAGCTGCTCGAGCTGGTCTCTCTCAAAGTCTCTTCGAACGTTTAGTGGTTTTAGGCATACGACCCTTCCGCTTGGAGGTACAATATCGTATGCACCCTGAGCTCTCTCAATTTCCTTCAAACTTTTTCTATGAGGGTTCTTTACAAAATGGTGTTTGTGCAGAAGATCGTAAATTGAAAATAGATTTTCCTTGGCCTCAACCCGATCGTCCCATGTTTTTCTTGGTAACTCAGGGTCAAGAAGAAATTGCCGGTTCCGGAACCTCCTATTTGAATCGTACGGAGGCGGCCAATGTGGAAAAAATTACCACTCGTTTCTTGAGAGCTGGTGTAAAACCCGAACAAATTGGCATTATTACCCCGTACGAGGGTCAGAGAGCCTATTTAGTGCAATATATGCAATATCAAGGCAGTTTGCACTCAAAATTATATCAAGAAATAGAAATCGCCAGTGTTGATGCCTTCCAGGGACGTGAAAAAGATATCATAATAATGTCTTGTGTTAGATCGAATGAAAAACAGGGCATTGGTTTTCTAAGTGACCCAGACGTCTTAATGTAGCCTTAACACGATCCAAATATGGTACTATTATAGTGGGTAACCCTAAAATTCTTTCAAAACAGCCTCTTTGGAATCATTTGCTTAACTTCTATAAGGATCGCAAAGTTTTGGTGGAGGGTTCCTTGAACAATTTAAGGGAATCATTAATACAATTCCAAAAACCCAAAAAATTGGTGAATACGCTCAATATGGGGGCACATTTCATGAGCACCATGATGGCAGATGCTAGAGAAGCCATCATACCAGGCTCCTTCTACGATCGCTCGGGACAATTTGGTTATTCGGGTACTACTAGCTCCAATAATTACGGCTACAATTTTGGTAACAATTTAATAGGCGGCAATAATTCAGCTTTTAGTTTTACAAATAATGCACATCTACAAAATATGGTTGGTCAAAATTCCGGCAACAATGGCATGAATAACTATATGAACAATCCTGGAGGTGTGGGAGGTAATTTTAATGCTCCTGGTTCTCAACGGCCCAACATGAATCAATTCAATGCCAACCTAAATAATGGTCCTTCTAATAACCAACACAATTGGCACAATTTCCAACACGATTCAATTTCTTACATATCAGCTGAAAGAGCACAAGCGGCTATGAACAATATGCCTGTACCAGTAGGTATGTTCATGAATATGAGCAATATACCGCCGCGATTCTACAATCAACATCAACAGGCCATACAAGCGGCAGCCAAACAAGGTCGTCGTACTGCCGGTACATTCTCAAGCAATCAAACCAATAGTGGAAATAGCGGTAAAAATTCTACACTTAATAAAGCTCCTGGAAAAGGACGTAACACATCTGGTGCGACTAATGCCAATACTAACAGCAACTCATCAACTGTTTCGTCTGAGGTTTTGAGTGGTTCCAACATCAATGCTTCTGGTAATTCCTCACAGTCAACGGCACCCATATTTACGCAAAAGAATATGTCGCAACAAATGAGCCAAACCGTTTTCACTGGTCTATCGCAACAACCAGAATTATCACAAGATTTTGGACAAATATCACAAATGGATGGTATTTTATCGCAAGATGTTGGTTTTGGAACGGTAAGTAGCATACAAATTTTATATTATTTCTAAACTTATATATATATACTGTGGTATATTCCTATAAACACACATAACTTTTTTTAAAGTGATAGAAAAGTGTTAGTGGGGAAAGAATATTTTTATTAAATCAACTAAGACTTCATTTAAAATATTGTTAACTAAAAACCTAATTTTATTTTTAATCAGTCTCTAAAGTGTTATTTAAAATTGGCGGATGATCCTTTGTTATGGATTACAACAAAGGATCAAACAAGCTTAATTTCTATTTACTTTTTAATTATTTAGGTTAAGTTAGGCAATAAAATGATTCCTCTATTTTGAGCTCTCAACCTCTTTGCGAATTAAGTTGTCTACGCTTTTAATTAACTGCATTGATGAAGTTCAGTAATAACCATGGATTACAATCTCTGATGTTAGTGAATGTCTGAAAGAAATAGGTTCCAAATATATTAAATCTTCTAGAAGACAGCGCGAGGCATTCACATAAAATTAAATTGATTATTGATTTTTGCTTAATCTTCTGAAAGACTAAAAAAAATTCCCAGTCCTGAGATGCACTTTTCTTCTATAATTCGTCCGCTTTTTCGTTTCCTTAAATATTATTATGTCCTTGTACCCAGCAAAGACTAACTGTTCCCGAAAAGCAAACAGCTCTTTGTGACATGAGCTGACCACTCTACACCTTCTATTACCGGTAATTAGAGACTTTATAAAAGTCTGACTGTCAATGAAGGTGTTAATATCACTAATTCTCTTCAAAGTCATCATTTTCTACAAATTCTTCAGCATTAAAGATGACAGACTAATGGGTCTGTGCAAAATGCTGAATTTTGGCAGCCTTCGTTATAAAGACTACCTACACCCCCAAGTAGGTCAATAGCCTTCTGTATAATTTTCGAATAAATACCATCCAATTCTTAGCGACCAAATGATTTTGAAATATTCACAACCCAATTTAAAGAATGTTTTGTAATTATGCTCCTAAAAATATTGAAATTTTGTTTATTTCTTCTCTTTCAGGATGCACTCAATAATGATCGCTTAAATTTAGGACTTAATTCTCAGAGCCAATTTTCACAGCCTTATTGATAGATACCCAAAATAGGTTGGTGATCTACAGCAACTAAGAAAAGCAGTAGAAGCAACAACAGCAGATATAAACAACATTATAAGCAAATGAAGTAAAATCTACAACAACAAAAAAGAAAAAGAACTATAAACAAGAACAACCAAGAAACTTTTTTTACAAAAAAAAAAAATCAAAACAAACAAACAACTTTGAAATAAAAGGAGGATGACACGTAAAACGCGTAAACCAAGAAAGAAAAAGAGAACTCAATGAAAAAGGAAAGTTAAGGTTTAGAAATACACTTTTTTCAACGACAACAACAGAAGATACAACAGAATTAAAAAAATCACCAATACAAAACCCTTAAAAAAGCGTTAATAAACCCTCCTGAAGGGTTAAGAAAATGGACTCATTTCGTGAGAATGGAATTAAGCGAAATCCGAGAAAATAATTAATAAATTAAAGTTACATTCAATGAAATGAATGTGATGAGTTTTTCGCTAAAATTTTCGAAAAAAAACGTAATTATTTTAAACGCTTTTACAATTAAGGACATTTTGATAACGTTATTAAAAGTGTAAGCTTGTCTTTCTTTTTTGCAAAAAAAAAAAATCAACATAATTTTTCGATAAAAATGTATGATGAAATTTAAGTTTTAACTTAAAATTAAAAAAAAACAAATTAAACGAATGACTATAACAACAAAACATAGAAGAGGATACAAATAAAAAGAGAACAAAACAATTTTCATTAAAGCATTTTTTTTCGAGAGGCAATTTTATCATAAATTAATTAACAACAACTAAAAGTATCCTAAGTTGCCTTAAATTATAGCAAAAATGCTTTAAAGTCGAAAATGTATTTGATTATGACCAAAAGGACAAATAAATAAAAAAAATAATAATAATATAAAATGCCAAAAAAAGCTTTAAACGCTAATTGAAAGGGAATGAAAGAAAGTTAAGAATTTATATGAAATTACGACTAAATAAAGTCGAAAAGTTAAGTTTAACATGAGCTCAATTTGTAAGAGCATTAAATGAATGTTACTTAACAAATTAGATAAAGTTAATATACAACTTTATGGAGGAGAATCACTTCTTTTATTTTGTGCTTCTTTTATTTCCTCAATGAACTTAAACCCCCCTCAACCGCCTCATCCAACAATACATACATCTACACCAGCATGTAAACTAAGGATTTATTTCAGGTTTATGGTCTCACTGTCATTTAAAAAAGAAAAATAATAAATGCTTTTCTAGCAATAGAACAACTGCAACAACAACAACAAACCCAACAATCACAGAAAAACATTTGTCAACAAAAAGTCATCATTTTAACAATTTTTTTATATTTTTTTACAAAAAAATCAAATATTTACATTAAAAATGTTTTCAGGCAAAAAAATGAATTTTTAACTTCCATTTTGTCTAACAAATGAAAATTAAACAATAAATATTAATAAAACAAAAAAAATTCACATAAAAATTTGTTTGTTTAAACAAATGACAAATTTTTTAATGGGGAATCCCAAACATTATGTTAATCAATGATTATTTCAATTATTTTCTAAATAACATCCCCCCACTTTATTAACTTTTTAGTTTTTGGAATGTTTGCATGTTTTTTTTTATTTAAAAAAATGTTGGCAAAAATATTTAATATCAGGTCGACAACAAAAACAAAAAATTAAAATTATTATTTTATTTGTATACTTTTATTTGTTTTCTTATGTTACAAATATATTAGAGAAATGAAGAAAGAGAAGAAAAAACGAATTGTTTAAGATTAAACTAAAAAAAAACGTTAAAAATGTGTTTAATTCGTTTGGATGTCTGTCATCAAAACTAACAAAAACAACAAATAATAATGTATTTTAAGAAAATGCTAAACAATAAAAAAATAAAGAATATAAATATTGCAATCAATAACTACAAAAAGGAATTTTATTTTAGTTTTTCTTGCTAAACAAAATGAAGAGTGAGTTCGAAAAATTCTTAACATACATATGTGTTAATAAAAACGAAACCACTAATCTTACAGTTTTAATATTTTTTTATTTTATTGAAATTATTATTACAATTTATCCAAATATATTTATACATTTTTAACATTCTATTTAACCGTTCTTCCCTATTTAGAATATACCAAACTTTTGGACATCTCTCTCAGCTCTCCCAATATCTCTCAGCTGAAATTAGCTTCTGGTAGTTTAAAGGATTTGCCTCTCTTGATACAAATGCCGCATTATTGTTCTTATACCACTCAAGGGCTCGTTCACCTTAAAGACATGATGTCTATTCAGGCCAAAAAGCATTATGGAATCTTATAGATGGAAATTTTTTTTCTAAACTTTCCTTGATGTACATGTCTGCAACGATCTCTAGTTGCAACAAATGATTGGCTTAATTAGCGGCAATTGCTTGCCATACCGAGCACTTTTCGGGAACTTTTTCTGCTTTTATAAACAAAAAAAAAACAACAAAATTTTCGCCAGGAATTTGTGAAAAATCTACCAGAATATACGTTCCATCATCCATTATGCAGCAGGAATATATTTGTAAGAAAACTTGACTTAAATTTCGGTTTTTTCTTTTTGGACTCTTAACTTTTCACCAACGTTCCTGTTAGAATATGTTTAGCCTTGTAAAATTACCGAATAGTTTGAGTACTGAGCTAATCGAGCTGCATTCTTACCGGATGTATTGGGAGCTCTTTTTAAAATGCTTTCTATTTTTTGGAAACATCATGAGGACCATTCCTTCTACCCGAATTGGATTTTCTACACGCATTTTTTAGGTCACTCATTTTAATCAGATTAACAGTACGTTCATTTGTTTGACATTAAACATAGTAATTGATATATATATAACAAAAGTAACTTGATCTGATCTGATTTCTTCTATTTCTATAACTTTTCGAAGTTACTTTGCTTCTCGTTTCAAGAAATGTAAAACCATCTTTTTTAACGGTAAAAGCTTAAATAAAAAATCTTCTTTTTCCACTTGTATTTATTTCCGTTACTGATGTGGGTGATAGATTGTAACCTCCCACATCTAACTTAAAGTTTAATTATTATTTTTTGATTAGAATGAAAGTAGATTTGATTCTCCTTCAGGATTTGACTACAGTATTCAAAAACTTCTTTGATCATCTTTAATTTTGCATTTGATTTTTTATTATTTTTTAAAAGGATTTAGTTTCCCAGACTAATGTTTGATTAAGAGCCTTTTGTTAGTCTAAGAAAAAGTCATTTAATAGGTCGATTACATTGCGTTGTCAACAGACAGTGCAACTGAACTGTGTGGCATTTTTATAATTATTTTAATAAAAAATATAATTTTAAGAATATTATTTTCTTCCGAATGACACAGTGTTGTATTTTGTTGTAGTACCCTTAAAGGCGATAAACAAGTTTATCGTTCAACATCAATACCACCGTAGTAAAAATTATATGCGAGTTTTTCATTTTTTGCCGATAGAAGCTTTCAAAAATCTCACTGCAATGGTTTTAATTTGGGATGGCTCAGCCTACGATGTCTGTTGTATTTAAGGTGTTAGTGCAGTTAATAGAACAAGCAATTGATCCTCAATGGATTGTTTCCAAAATGACCGAGGAAGGAACAATTAAATTGAAAACTAAAAACGTTTGTTTTTCCGTAGAAGAAATTTATCAACTAAGCCCGGACGACACCATGAGCAATATTTCGATTTAATTTCAAAAAGTACCGCAAATTCTTTTCTTATCATAAATTTTATAATTTTGTACCTTATAATTGGAAAAATATAGTATGATTCTATAATAAAACAAAAATCTTACGTTTTAAATTGAAAACTGTAACGACTTTTCTTGGGTATACTCAGCTTTTATAATCCAGGTCGCTACAAGAAATAAACTTTATTTTTTTTAAAGGTTTATATTTAAGTCTTTTATTCTGTTTGTCTCAATTTTATATTTATTCTAAATAAATTTTCCAATTTGTAATTAATTTTCTTTACAATTCCTGTCTTGTCCTCGGTCCTCTTGCTTTCCGATCCTTTTTCCTCGCTCTGTCTTCCGGATTACCTCTGATACAACCACTTGATGACTAGTGAATCACGTGATGATCAGAGAAAAATTGGTTTTGTAACTTGTACCCCATTTCTTTGTTATTTAAGAATAACTGAACACTACTACTTTTGTCTTCGTGATTTAAGAATCACTGGTCAAATAAACTACTTCGTTTTCGTGATTTAAAAACCACTAAACGACTTCAAATCGTAGCTACTATTTTGTCTACGTGATTTAAGAACCACTGGGCTACGTTTTCGTGATTTAAGAACCACTAAACGATTACAAATAGTTTATACTATTTTGTCTTCGTTATTTAAGAACCACTGGACAAACTACTTTGTTTTTGTGATTTAAGATCCACTAAACGATTACAAATCGTTGATACTATTTTGTCTTCGTGATTTAAGAACCACTGGACAAACTACTTTGTTTTTGTGATTTAAGAACCGCTGGACAAACTACTTCGTTTTCGTGATTTAAGAACCACTAAACGATTACAAATCGTTTATACTATTTTGTCTTCGTGATTTAAGAACCACTGGACAAACTACTTTGTTTTCATGATTTAAGAACCACTAAACGATTGCAAATCGTTGATACTATTTTGACTTTGTGATTTAAGAACCGCTGGACAAACTACTTTGTTTTGTGATTTAAGATCCACTAAACGATTACAAATCGTTGATACTATTTTGACTTTGTGATTTAAGAACCGCTGGACAAACTATTTCCACTTTTCTCGTTGCACTACTTGACCTGTTTACTCTGATGAGCCTGATAAAAGACGGACAGAAATTTGTAAGGGCATCAATCTGACCCCATACAAATTCCTGTCCGTCTTTTATACTTTTCATAACACAGAATTTGTTGTTATAATATTAACATAGTAAAAATATCCTAACTGAATTTTAATATTTCATATAACTTACAAAAATATGTCCCATGTACTTGTTGTATTTCCTATGCTTGTTGTTGGTCCGTTTTCTAAAACATTGATATTGTTTTACTTGAGACTCCAAATCTTGTTTGTCTGTGTTTGTTGTTTTCTTTTTCTAAAAGTTACATTTATAATTGTTTTTGTAGACATTTAATTACAAGACAAAAAAACTACAGGGTGTTACAATAGTTTGTGTACAAAAAATTCGTCACATAACAAGTACGTAAAATATACAAAATAGTTGCCAGTTGCCATCTATAATAGAATTTTGGCAACTGACAATACAACTGAAATTTGGTTGTCATACGTTTCCTTTATAAAATAATTAAATACATAATTTTTTTGATCTTTCTACTCACCTCTTGCTGTTCAAGTTTGTTTGGGTTAAATAAAAAATTACGGTTTTCCACTGGAATGCTTTATATCTTTTATTTATAGATTTTTTTGTTGACAATTTTCATTGTTTTCTTTATAATTTTTTGAAAAAATGTTATGACAAAAAATAGTTGCTTGTTGTTGTTGGTTTTAATTTGGATTTTGAGCATTTTCCATTTGTTGTAAAAAAAATTAGAGAAGAAAATGAGTTTAACAAAGAAGAAAAAGATTACAATGATTGTGGTGAAGTTGAGGAAGAGAGGGAAGGAGGTATAGAAGGTAAAAATGAAAAAAAAAAAGAAATTAATATGGAAAATATATGTTTTTGGGAAAGAGGATAAAGTTACAGTTTAACAATAATATTTGAGATGGCAAAAGGATTTTTATATAATAAAAAAAAACATAAAAGAGTAAGAATGTTTAAGAAATAGAGAGGGAGAGAGAGAGATAGATAGAAAAGTATTTTTAGCCCTGAGCAGTTTACAAAATGATAATTTTTTTATTATCGAAAATATTTAGGAAAAGATGTGCAGCAGAGGCAACAAATGTTGTAATAAATTAACAATTAAAGAAAATAAATTTGAAATTTATAAAAAAAATATCTTTTTATGTTGTTGTTGAATATAATTAATAAAAATGTTTTTTATGAAAATATAGAAAAATAAACTAATTAACATATGAATTTAATTTTAATTATTCTAAAACTGCACATCTTTTTTACAAAACAATTTTTTTTCTTAGATTTTAGTTTCTTTACAAAAACAAAAGTTCTTAATACCAAAATGAGTTAAACCTTCACAGAAGGTGTTTAAATTTTGAATTTTTCTTTTACTCTTTTTACAAGTTATGATTTTTTTTAGAGGAAACAAAGTAAGAATGTTATAGTCGGTCAAGCCAGACTATCTGATACCCTACATCACATTGAACGAACTTCGTTAAAATTTGATTTTCTGATTTATTCTTAAGTGTACAGTACGTTATTGTGACGCTAACTGAAATTTATGTGAAATCTATACGTTTTAAGGTGGATGTTTGGGGATGGGGGGGGATTGGTTTTATATGGGAGTCACAAGAAATTAAAGACCGACTCAAGTATAATTTTGCATATCAATTTTTGCTTATATTTATCTGAATTTGATCAATTATTATTACAACTCCAATGTACATGTGAGATTTACACCTATCGAAAGGGGAACTATGAGAAGCACTGGACCGATCCTTAAAAAATTTAACCTAAAATTTTTGAATAATATAAGACTTATCTTTTTTTAATCGCTTAGTACTTTTTCGAGCTAAAACCCTTATTCTATTAGGACTTGAGATATTGCACCGAACATGAGCAATTTCAATAGGCTTTGCTTTGAGGCAAAATAATAATTTCATCAAGATATCTCATCAAATTGCGACCTATAGAGTGTTTGCAAAGTTTACATGGGCAACCAGCCGTACGCACAGACGACAGACAGACGGACATCGTTAAATTAAGAAGGACGTACATCGTTAAATTAAGTCAGAAAGTGATTCTGAGTTAAACGGTATACTTAACGGTGGGTGTAACACCATATTTTGATGTATGTTACAAACATCAGCACAAACGCATAATACCCCCAATACTCTAACCTGTAGTGGTGTAGGGAAAACATTTTTTTAAATTAATTTAATTAGTAAGAAAAATCATAACTTGTATTTAAATTAATTTTTTTTTTTAATTTTTAGTTTTTTTGAAAAAAAAATTAATTTAAGTTAAACTTATTACAAAAATAGAAACTTTAATTAAGTTGTTTTTTTGTTTTTGTTTAGCAAATTTTTAAACAATTTTCACTAAATTTTTTCATCTTCAAATTTTATTTATTTTTTTTTTTTTTTTTGATTTTTTTTTTTTTAATTGAAAATGAATTTACATTAAGAAATTATAATTAATAGTTTTCTGAAAGAAATGTGATTTTTTTAATTAATTTAAGTTAAACTTATTACAAAAATAGAAAACTTTAATTAAGTTGTTTGTGTTTTTTGTTTTTTTTTTTTGTTTTGTTTAGCAAATGTTTTATAAACAATATAAGACTTCACTAAATTAATTATTCATCTTCAATTAAATTTATTTTTTATGTTTTTTTTTTTTTTGGTATTTTTTTTTATTTAATTGAAGATGAATTTACATTAATAAGAAATTATAATTAATAGTTAAAGTTCATATTTATAATAATAATCATGCCGTACGCACAGACAGACAGACGGACATCGTTAAATTAAGAAGGACGTACATCGTTAAATTAAGTCAGAAAGTGATTCTGAGTTAACGGTATACTTAACGGGTGGGTGTAACACCATATTTTGATGTATGTTACAAACATCAGCACAAACGCATAATACCCCCAATACTCTAACCTGTAGTGGTGTAGGGAAAACATTTTTTTAAATTAATTTAATTAGTAAGAAAAAACATAACTTGTATTACAATTTTGATTTTTTTATGTTTTTTTTTTTTTTTATTTTTTTTTTTTGTAAAGAAATGTGATTTTTTAGTAATTAATTTAAGTTAAACTTATTACAAAAATAGAAAACTTTAATTAAGTTGTTTGTGTTTTTTTGTTTTTGTTTAGCAAATGTTTTATAAACAATATAAGACTTCACTAAATTAATTATTCATCTTCAAAGTTTTTTTTTTATGTTATTTTTTTTTAAGTTTAATCGGATTAAAAATTAAAAATCGAAAATTAACATTTTTATACTGCAAGATAATCAGAAATAGTAATTCACAGTGATTCCAATAAACTGATTGTAAATACAGTGCATTTGCGGTAAAGTGAGATATAAATCACAAGTCACAATGTGTCCACTGTTTCCATTCTATGAATCAGGGATAAGTTAATATACATCATATTGAAATTTCAAATAAATATCTCAGCTCTGACTATATGAAATTTCATTATGACACATCTATCTTTATTTCTAAAAAAAAATCGTTTTGGACACACTGTGCTACGTTTGCTACTCTGCAACGTGAACAGAACACAGAACAATTTGCAACAGAGATAATATTAAAGCATGAAATCCCTTATTGGTTAAGGTGGAGTCCCTTCTTTCAATTTCAATCAAAATAAGCTCATAATGCTACCGATGATTTCGTTGATTTAATCGCTTTAAAACACAGGCAAATTTACATAAAGTGGCACATTGAAAGGTGAGTCAGCCATTGTAGATTCAGTAGCTACAGAAACGTTTAATCTTGAGCTTAAAACCATAATTGAAAAAGGAGGGTTATCTGCTAAGCAGATTTTGAATGCCGACGAAACAGGTTATTTTTGGAAGCGGTTACCATCAATAACTTACCGGTCCTGAACTGAAAGTAAAACTTCTTTTGATATACCAATCAAAAAATCCACAACCCCATTAAAAAATTGGTTTGAAAATTGCGCTGGTCTTGAAACACTATTGTTCCTGTCAACAAATTCAAAATACTTTTGTTAGTCGATAATGTACAAGGACATCTAATTTAGATGACATATCGGGACATGAAAAGTTGCTTTTATGCCGTCTATTACAACATCACTCATTCAACCTGAGAAAAGGTTAAGGCATCCTGCATGAAAAGGAGTTAGAGGCAATTATAACAATAAATATAAGGTGTGGGGAACTGGACCCTACACTATTCTCAAGTAGGTATAAACACAAGATAAGAAAACACAGGAAGAACATTAAAAGGTTCGATTAGTGTTCTTCTTTGAGGCGTAGTAAATAAATATCACAAAAGCTTCACAGAACTGCATAGGTTCTCGAAAAGATCTTAATTAGATTGAAAAATCTGGTATTTTAATTTCTTAATAAAGTTTATGTGAGGACTTTGGGCAAGACTGAACATACTCCAGCTAAAAACCCGGATAACCGGAGGTATTTTACATTACCGCAAGTGTAATGTTCATGTTTTTATGTCTAATAAATAGCAGACTATAAAAAATTGTTAAATGGAGACGGGAGTTCAGATTCAAAAGAAAAATTTAGTTGATAATGCAATAAGAATACAACTCTGCAAAGAAAAAAATGAAATGATGGATAATTCATCTACTCCTAAGAATTCTCGACATTCGTTTGATGATTTTTTTAGGTGAATCAGGTGGGTCCTTGGATAATGCTGGGGCTTCTATGGAAATAGGGGAACCGGGTTTATATTCTAATTGAACACTCATTGAGACTAGGGCATTGTCCTAGGGTATCCGTCTAACTCGGATTTCTTTTGAGACACCCTTTGATATTCTAATGTTAGATCGAATCTGGTTTTGGTATCGATTTATCTTCCAACGAACTGTCGTGGTTCTCTAACTCTTGATATTTGTAATTAAGAATTAAGTAATTTATTTGAGTTTCGGGATCGCTTTGATTCTCAAATTCGATTGGTGGAGATTTTAATGCTCCATTCTGATCTTGCAGTTTTATTTCGTTTTCAATTTGCAGCTAGGAAGGCTACAAAAATTTCCACTCCTCAGAATTTGGAATCTTCTTCTTCGGCTTTCCACAATTGGAAAGGCGAGCTCTGACACTAGATATGCGTGGAGGTTTTTTAATAGTGTGAGAAATGCATTTGGAGCACGTCGTTCTTTATGGAATGATGATTCAAAATTAAGTTCCGGACAACACACTCCATCTTCTCTAATTATGTCTGGGTAAAAGATCTGTTAGGGTCTTTTATTGTCTACCTTAGTGCAGTTGTCTTTACCCTATTCTTTTTTATTTCTATTCTGCACCACTTCATGAGAGTGAGGATGAGAGTATAATGGTTTTTCAGTTTGCTGGTAATTTCACCATAATGTCCTTTGATAAGGTTTTCTGTCTTTCGCGTAAGATTTCTGAATTTAGAGGTTTATGTGATGGTCTGAATTTATCCTTTAATGTTGACAAGACTAAGCTTATGTATTTTGCCAAGGCATTGGAGATACCTTACCTTGCTTTGACGCTGCCGCAAGTGAAGCAATTGAAATCTTTAAAAGATCATTGCAATAGGTAGGGTTGGCCGTAAATGACATAAGTGTACTTAGACAATGTTTTGTAATGGATTTCAATAATAATTTTCGTTTTATATTTCGATAATGCAAATAATAAAAGAATTTCATTATTTTTACTTTAAAAAAATTAATTAATTGCCACACCAAGAGATTGGTGAGACGCCTTGTTTTGTCAGGATATTTTGATAACGCTGTACAGGTCAATAAGGAAATAAGGCAGTCACTTCAAATAAATGTATCTAACCAAACAGAATGTGTATGCCTCAAGGAGTCCGGTATGAAGGCTAAAACAAAAATCAAAAACCGCCTTTTTAGCAAAACACCGGGCTCATCGTTTAAAGTTTGCAAAAGATTATCTCAACTGGGCTCCTGAGCAGTGGAAACGAGTAACATGATAAAACAAAATAAATAGAATATGCTCCAATGGTAGCATTTGGTCCTGGTATGACACAGGAATTGGCATAACATCAAATAATAATCAAAATACTTAAAAATATGGAGGAGGATCCCTGATGATATGGGATTGTTTTCAGGGTAACAAATTTGGAAAACTTAGACAAATACAATGTATAATGAAGGCGCAGCATTTTATAGACATTTTAAGGCACTCATATCTGCCTAGTCTGGAAGTTTTCGGTTGAAAACCGGGCGATACGGTATTTATGCAAGGTAATGACCCAAACAGAATATCAGTTGCATATTCCTGGATTTAAATCCGATCGAAAATTTATGTAGCTATGGACGACTGTTAATGAGGAATGTAGCAAAATAGATTCGTTTACTTTAAAAAAATTTGCCACAATTGATGCATATATATCCATAGGGGTTTTTGTGTTCTTAGTTTTGAAAGAAAACATGAAGATTTTCCATCAATCTTTTATTGATGGAAAATCTTGATGAATATTAGTTTGGAAAAAAGGAAACTAACTCCACAGAAAAGGGAAAAAAGGTTACAGGGGACACTTTGTGGCACTCGATCTACGTGGTTATAATATTCATATCAGGCGATTCTGGTGGTAGCATTTAAATAATTACCTAACTATGACCTTAGAAAATCCCAGCTAGAGACAAAGGTAGGGTGGGCAAAGGTCAAACGTTAAAATAATTTGTTATCTGTTAGATTTTGTCAAATATTGGTCGATTTGAAAAATTCATTAAAAACGACCGGTGTTGAATTAAATTCATTTTTATTACATCCATAATTGGAGTTGTTGGTAAAAGTAAAAAGAAATAAAAAGAAAAAATCTGTTATAAAATTTAATAGAAAAAGCTTAAACATTAAGGAGGTGCATGAAAACAGTAGGCACTCCAAAAATTTTAGCTTTTTTTAAAAATGTGAATAACATTTGATGATTGTTTACAATAATGTAAATATGCTTAAGGAGAGCTTGATAACAGTAGGCTCCTCTATTTAATTAATATATTTTCTTATTGGTTTCTAACTAGATTTTCTGATAATAGAATACAATATATATATTAAAATATAATATATATAATAGAATATAATAATATTGTATTATATTACATTAAATTATATTATATTATACTACAGTAAAAAGAAATAAAAAGAAAAAATCTGTGAATATATTTTATATTAATCATAATCATTTATCGATTTGAAAAAATTTATTTATTAAAAACGATCGATGTTGAATTTAATTAATTTATATTAATTATACCCATAATTGGAGTTGTTGGTAAAAGTAAAAAGAAATAAAAAGAAAAAATCTGTTATAAAATTTAATAGAACAAGCTAAAACATTAAGGAGGTGCATGAAAACAGTAGGCACTTCAAAAATTTTAGCTTTTTTTTTAATTTTATCTGGAGATGTGAGTAACATTTGACGATTGTTTACAATAATGTAAATATGTTTAAGAAGAGCTTGATAACAGTAGGCTCTTCTATCTAATTAATATATTTACCTTATTGGCTGTAATAATAATATCTAGTATCAACGCCGAGAAATGAGCTCGGCGGTGTGTCCACCTTTTATAACACAATTACCACCCAATGTGGTAACTAGTAAATGTAAATAACATTTGATGATTGTTTACAATAATGTAAATATTTTGAAAGAGAGCTTGAAAACAGTAGGCTCCTCTATTTAATTAATATATTTTCATATTGATTTCTAACTAGATTTTCTGATAATAGAATACAATACATATATTAAAATATAATATATATAATAGAATATAATAATATTGTATTATATTACATTAAATTATATTATATTATATTAAAGTAAAAAGAAATAAAAAGAAAAAATCTGTGATTAAATTTTATATTAATCATAATCATTTATCGATTTGACAAAAATTTATTTATTAAAAACGATCGATGTTGAATTAAATTTATTTTTATTGCATCCATAATTGGAGTTGTTGGTAAAAGTAAAAAGAAATAAAAAGAAAAAATCTGTTATAAAATTTAATAGAAAAAGCTTAAACATTAAGGAGGTGCATGAAAACAGTACGCATTCCAAAAGTTTTAGCTTTTTTTATAAATGTGAATAACATTTGATGATTGTTTACAATAATGTAAATATGTTTAAGAAGAGCTTGATAACAGTAGGCTCTTCTATCTTATTAATATATTTACCTTATTGGCTGTAATAATAATATCTAGTATCAACGCCGAGAAATGAGCTCGGCGGTGTGTCCACCTTGGGTGGTAATTGTTTTATAAATTCTAACTAGTAAAACCGCTAACGGTATTCTTCCTAAGCATTGTCTTAAGCCTTTTTTACTTTAAGTTTTTTCTAAACTGTTACTCGTTGTTTGAACGCAATCAAGCTTACAACATCAATAATTGGTAAAAGTAAAAAGAAATAAAAAGAAAAAATCTGTTATAAAATTTAATAGAAAAAACTAAAACATTAAGGAGGTGCATGAAAACAGTAGGCACTCCAAAAATTTTAGCTTTCATTATATTTTATGTGGAGATGTGAGTAAAATTTGATGATTGTTTACAATAATGTAATTATCCTGTCGTACATTCAGTTAACTTTAAATTAAATTAAAGCTAACTATTTCCTAAGTAGTGGTGGTTAACACATGGATTTGCTTTTATATGTAATCAACTAACAATTTTATATACCTTCAAATATTGTTGCAAACGACCCTAAATGAATTAAATCTTTTGGGTGTTTGTCAATCGACTTGGTTCTCTCAATGCTTTAAAGTGTAATTTAGAAAAGAATGTAATGTGTTTGTATAAAATTTGTTAAACGTTACTTTTACATTGCATAGTTGGTATTAAGTTAATCTATACGAGTAGTTAGATACTCATTTTACAACAGGGTCTGTTTAACATTTATAATTGTTGAGGTGGTATTGAGTTTTACGATAAAACTTATACAATGATTGTTGATGAAAATGTTTGCAACGATGAAGGAGAACTAGTTGTTGGAGATAATAAATGTGAACCTGCATCCAACTACTTTTATGGAAAAAATATAATTATATTATTTATGTTATATTATATTATTTATATTATATTATTATAGTAAAAAGAAATAAAAAGAAAAAAATCTTTGCTTAAATTTACGAAGTCAAAACGACTTTCAATAATGTTTTATACTTGTAAATATTGGGCGAGATTTGAAAAATTCATTAAAAACGACCAATATTGATTTAAATTCATTTCATTGAATTTTCACTTGACCGCATATATTTGCGTACATAATATAAAATATTATTTAACATAATTTTTTGCATTTGCCAACAAATATAATAATATGGCAACTTGAATCCTATCGAGCATCTTTGGGATTTATTGGAACATCGAATACGAAATCATGTAATAACAAAGGAAATGCTCAAAACAGTTTTGGTGGAAGAATGAAATAAAGTTACTCCAGAATATACTAGAAAACTTATCTCATCAATGCCAAAACGCTTAAACGAAGTTATAAAGCTTCGCGAATACCCAAGTTCTTACTAATATATAAATATTTTATATTTTTAGTTCTTAATAATGTAAAAAACAAACATTTCCATTTATGTACGCATACTTTTGCTTAATTTAGAATTTAACTCTGTTTAATTTTATATTTCTGGTTCATTCTGTTTACCTTAAATATATAAGGATTTCGTAAATGCAAATGTTTAATTCGACATTTTATTCTTGTACGCATATTTATGCGACCAAGTGCACAAGTTATTACATTTTTGGTAACAGTATGAACTTTATATTAATTTACTTTTAATAAATCAATTTTTTTATTAGATTTTGTGGGTAAAAGTAAAAAGAAATAAAAAGAAAAAATCTGTGATTAAATTTATAGATTCAAACGAATTTCAATCATTTTTTTATTAATCATAAATATTGATCGATTTGAAAAATTCATTAAATCGACCGGGGTTGAATTAAATTAATTTTTATTACATCCATAATTGGAGTTGTTGGTAAAAGTAAAAAGAAATAAAAAGAAAAATCTGTTATAAAATTTAATAGAACTAAAACATTAAGGAGGTGCATGAAAACAGTACGCATTCCAAAAGTTTTAGCTTTTTTTATAAATGTGAATAACATTTGATGATTGTTTACAATAATGTAAATATGTTTAAGAAGAGCTTGATAACAGTAGGCTCTTCTATCTAATTAATATATTTACCTTATTGGCTGTAATAATAATATCTATATCCTGAGACAAAAACTGCGACCGTAGACACACCGCCGAGAAATGTGCTGTATGTTGGCAATAATAGAGGAAGTAAGCCAGTAAACCAAGACTCTGGCACAAATTTGAGGGTTTCGTTCTCCGAAACTACAACATACAATGGAGGATTCCCCATATTGTGCATCTCAACAGCCTTTTATAGAGGAAACTCTAAAGAAATTAGATGCGGAGGTACCAGTCAGCAAATCTATATTACAACAATTAAAATATTTTGTATACAGTGGACTTCCTAGTGGCTATTAGTGCCAGTGAGTACAATATATCGGTTAAAATTTTTCACTACATATGTGAAATTGTACCAAATATAAGCTCTGTTGGCTATTTTGGCTACATTGCCAAGCTGCATTGGAATACGCCACAAGTTGTCATAGCGAATAATCTTTTATTCGCTAATGATTATATGTACAAAACTAATAATAAACAAAGATATATAAGAAGTAAGAGAATTCAAGAACCCTGAGTACCAGGGCTGGTTTTCTGTATCATCTTTAAATCACCGTCTACAAGTTAAAATTTTAAACTTGATGAAATGAAATGATGTATTGGTATTATAATTTCTAAGTATCGTATCATACATTGAACTATCGACATAGAAATTTTTACAAGTTGAAATTTTAAACTTGATGAAATGAAATTGTTAAAACTCTGTCACTGTGAAGCAGGAATATAAACATTTTACAAGTTGAAATTTTAAACTTGATGAAATGAAATTGTTAAAACTCTGTCACTGTGAAGCAAGAACATACAAATTTTACAAGTTGAAATTTTAAACTTGATGAAATGAAATTGTTAAAACTCTGTCACTGTGAAGCAAGAACATACAAATTTTACAAGTTGAAATTTTAAACTTGATGAAATGAAATTGTTAAAACTCTGTCACTGTGAAGCAGGAATATAAACATTTTACAAGTTAAAATTCTAAACTTGAAGAAATGAAATTGTTAAATCTCTGTCACTGTGAAGCAGGAATATAAACATTTTACAAGTTGAAATTTTAAACTTGATAAAATGAAATTGTTAAAACTCTGTCACTGTGAAGCAGGAATATAAACATTTTACAAGTTGAAATTTTAAACTTGATGAAATGAAATTGTTAAATCTCTGTCACTGTTAAGCAGGAATATAAACATTTTACAAGTTAAAATTCTAAACTTGAAGAAATGAAATTGTTAAATCTCTGTCACTGTGAAGCAGGAATATAAACATTTTACAAGTTAAAATTCTAAACTTGAAGAAATGAAATTGTTAAATCTCTGTCACTGTTAAGCAGGAATATAAACATTTTACAAGTTAAAATTCTAAACTTGAAGAAATGAAATTGTTAAAACTCTGTCACTGTGAAGCAGGAATATAAACATTTTACAAGTTGAAATTTTAAACTTGATGAAATGAAATTGTTAAAACTCAGTCACTGTGAAGCAGGAATATAAACATTTTACAAGTTGATATTTTAAACTTGATGAAATGAAATTGTTAAAACTCTGTCACTTTTACAAGTTGAAATTTTAAACTTGATGAAATGAAATTGTTAAATCTCTGTCACTGTTAAGCAGGAATATAAACATTTTACAAGTTGAAATTTTAAACTTGATGAAATGAAATTGTTAAATCTCTGTCACTGTGAAGCAGGAATACAAACATTTTACAAGTTAAAATTCTAAACTTGAAGAAATGAAATTGTTAAATCTCTGTCACTGTGAAGCAAGAGTATAAAGATTTTACAAGTTAAAATTCTAAACTTGATGAAATGAAATTGTTAAAACTCTGTCACTGTGAAGCAGGAATATAAACATTTTACAAGTTGAAATTTTAAACTTGATGAAATGAAATTGTTAAATCTCTGTCACTGTGAAGCAGGAATACAAACATTTTACAAGTTAAAATTCTAAACTTGAAGAAATGAAATTGTTAAATCTCTGTCACTGTGAAGCAAGAGTATAAAGATTTTACAAGTTAAAATTTTAAACTTGATAAAATGAAATTGTTAAAACTCTGTCACTGTGAAGCAGGAATATAAACATTTTACAAGTTAAAATTTTAAACTTGATAAAATGAAATTGTTAAAACTCTGTCACTTTTACAAGTTGAAAATTTAAACTTGATGAAATGAAATTGTTAAAACTCTGTCACTGTGAAGCAGGAATATAAACATTTTACAAGTTAAAATTTTAAACTTGATGAAATGAAATTGTTAAAACTCTGTCACTTTTACAAGTTGAAATTTTAAACTTGATGAAATGAAATTGTTAAATCTCTGTCACTGTTAAGCAGGAATATAAACATTTTACAAGTTAAAATTCTAAACTTGAAGAAATGAAATTGTTAAATCTCTGTCACTGTGAAGCAGGAATATAAAGATTTTACAAGTTAAAATTTTAAACTTGATAAAATGAAATTGTTAAAACTCTGTCACTGTGAAGCAGGAATATAAACATTTTACAAGTTGAAAATTTAAACTTGATGAAATGAAATTGTTAAAACTCTGTCACTGTGAAGCAGGAATATAAACATTTTACAAGTTGAAATTTTAAACTTGATGAAATGAAATTGTTAAAACTCTGTCACTTTTACAAGTTGAAATTTTAAACTTGATGAAATGAAATTGTTAAATCTCTGTCACTGTTAAGCAGGAATATAAACATTTTACAAGTTAAAATTTTAAACTTGAAGAAATGAAATTGTTAAAACTCTGTCACTTTTACAAGTTGAAATTTTAAACTTGATGAAATGAAATTGTTAAATCTCTGTCACTGTTAAGCAGGAATATAAACATTTTACAAGTTAAAATTCTAAACTTGAAGAAATGAAATTGTTAAATCTCTGTCACTGTGAAGCAGGAATATAAAGATTTTACAAGTTAAAATTTTAAACTTGATAAAATGAAATTGTTAAAACTCTGTCACTGTGAAGCAGGAATATAAACATTTTACAAGTTGAAAATTTAAACTTGATGAAATGAAATTGTTAAAACTCTGTCACTGTGAAGCAGGAATATAAACATTTTACAAGTTAAAATTTTAAACTTGATGAAATGAAATTGTTAAAACTCTGTCACTTTTACAAGTTAAAATTTTAAACTTGATAAAATGAAATTGTTAAATCTCTGTCACTGTGAAGCAGGAATACAAACATTTTACAAGTTGAAATTTTAAACTTGATGAAATGAAATTGTTAAATCTCTGTCACTGTTAAGCAGGAATATAAACATTTTACAAGTTAAAATTCTAAACTTGAAGAAATGAAATTGTTAAATCTCTGTCACTGTGAAGCAAGAGTATAAAGATTTTACAAGTTAAAATTCTAAACTTGATGAAATGAAATTGTTAAATCTCTGTCACTGTGAAGCAGGAATATAAACATTTTACAAGTTGAAATTTTAAACTTGATAAAATGAAATTGTTAAAACTCTGTCACTGTGAAGCAGGAATATAAACATTTTACAAGTTGAAATTTTAAACTTGATGAAATGAAATTGTTAAATCTCTGTCACTGTGAAGCAGGAATACAAACATTTTACAAGTTAAAATTCTAAACTTGAAGAAATGAAATTGTTAAATCTCTGTCACTGTGAAGCAAGAGTATAAAGATTTTACAAGTTAAAATTTTAAACTTGATAAAATGAAATTGTTAAAACTCTGTCACTTTTACAAGTTGAAATTTTAAACTTGATGAAATGAAATTGTTAAATCTCTGTCACTGTGAAGCAAGAGTATAAAGATTTTACAAGTTAAAATTTTAAACTTGATAAAATGAAATTGTTAAAACTCTGTCACTGTGAAGCAGGAATATAAACATTTTACAAGTTGAAATTTTAAACTTGATGAAATGAAATTGTTAAAACTCTGTCACTGTGAAGCAGGAATATAAACATTTTACAAGTTGAAAATTTAAACTTGATGAAATGAAATTGTTAAAACTCTGTCACTGTGAAGCAGGAATATAAACATTTTACAAGTTGAAATTTTAAACTTGATGAAATGAAATTGTTAAAACTCAGTCACTGTGAAGCAGGAATATAAACATTTTACAAGTTGAAAATTTAAACTTGATGAAATGAAATTGTTAAAACTCTGTCACTGTGAAGCAGGAATATAAACATTTTACAAGTTAAAATTTTAAACTTGATGAAATGGAATTGTTAAAACTCTGTCACTGTGAAGCAGGAATATAAACATTTTACAAGTTAAAATTTTAAACTTGATAAAATGAAATTGTTAAAACTCTGTCACTGTGAAGCAGGAATATAAACATTTTACAAGTTAAAATTCTAAACTTGATGAAATAAAATTGTTAAATCTCTGTCACTGTGAAGCAGGAATACAAACATTTTACAAGTTAAAATTCTAAACTTGATGAAATGGAATTGTTAAGACTCTGTCACTGTGAAGCGAGAATATAAACATTTTACAAGTTGAAATTTTAAACTTGAAGAAATGAAATTGTTAAATCTCTGTCACTGTGAAGCAGGAATACAAAATTTTAAACTTGATGAAATGGAATTGTTAAAACTCTGTCACTGTGAAGCAGGAATATAAACATTTTACAAGTTGAAATTTTAAACTTGATGAAATGAAATTGTTAAATCTCTGTCACTGTGAAGCAGGAATATAAACATTTTACAAGTTGAAATTTTAAACTTGATAAAATGAAATTGTTAAAACTCTGTCACTGTGAAGCAGAAATATAAACATTTTACAAGTTGAAATTTTAAACTTGATGAAATGAAATTGTTAAAACTCTGTCACTGTGAAGCAGGAATATAAACATTTTACAAGTTGAAATTTTAAACTTGATAAAATGAAATTGTTAAAACTCTGTCACTGTGAAGCAGGAATATAAACATTTTACAAGTTAAAATTCTAAACTTGATGAAATAAAATTGTTAAATCTCTGTCACTGTGAAGCAGGAATATAAACATTTTACAAGTTAAAATTTTAAACTTGATGAAATGAAATTGTTAAATCTCTGTCACTGTGAAGCAGGAATATAAACATTTTACAAGTTGAAAATTTAAACTTGATGAAATGAAATTGTTAAATCTCTGTCACTGTGAAGCAGGAATATAAACATTTTACAAGTTGAAATTTTAAACTTGATGAAATGAAATTGTTAAATCTCTGTCACTGTGAAGCAGGAATACAAACATTTTACAAGTTAAAATTCTAAACTTGAAGAAATGAAATTGTTAAATCTCTGTCACTGTGAAGCAAGAGTATAAAGATTTTACAAGTTAAAATTTTAAACTTGATAAAATGAAATTGTTAAAACTCTGTCACTTTTACAAGTTGAAATTTTAAACTTGATGAAATGAAATTGTTAAATCTCTGTCACTGTGAAGCAGGAATACAAACATTTTACAAGTTAAAATTCTAAACTTGAAGAAATGAAATTGTTAAATCTCTGTCACTGTTAAGCAGGAATATAAACATTTTACAAGTTAAAATTCTAAACTTGAAGAAATGAAATTGTTAAATCTCTGTCACTGTGAAGCAGGAATACAAACATTTTACAAGTTAAAATTCTAAACTTGAAGAAATGAAATTGTTAAATCTCTGTCACTGTGAAGCAAGAGTATAAAGATTTTACAAGTTAAAATTTTAAACTTGATAAAATGAAATTGTTAAAACTCTGTCACTTTTACAAGTTGAAATTTTAAACTTGATGAAATGAAATTGTTAAAACTCTGTCACTGTGAAGCGAGAATATAAACATTTTACAAGTTGAAATTTTAAACTTGATGAAATGAAATTGTTAAATCTCTGTCACTGTTAAGCAGGAATATAAACATTTTACAAGTTAAAATTCTAAACTTGAAGAAATGAAATTGTTAAATCTCTGTCACTGTGAAGCAGGAATACAAACATTTTACAAGTTAAAATTCTAAACTTGAAGAAATGAAATTGTTAAATCTCTGTCACTGTGAAGCAAGAGTATAAAGATTTTACAAGTTAAAATTTTAAACTTGATAAAATGAAATTGTTAAAACTCTGTCACTGTGAAGCAGGAATATAAACATTTTACAAGTTGAAAATTTAAACTTGATGAAATGAAATTGTTAAATCTCTGTCACTGTGAAGCAAGAGTATAAAGATTTTACAAGTTAAAATTTTAAACTTGATAAAATGAAATTGTTAAAACTCTGTCACTTTTACAAGTTAAAATTCTAAACTTGAAGAAATGAAATTGTTAAATCTCTGTCACTGTGAAGCAAGAGTATAAAGATTTTACAAGTTAAAAATTTAAACTTGATAAAATGAAATTGTTAAAACTCTGTCACTGTGAAGCAGGAATATAAACATTTTACAAGTTGAAAATTTAAACTTGATGAAATGAAATTGTTAAAACTCTGTCACTGTGAAGCAGGAATATAAACATTTTACAAGTTAAAATTTTAAACTTGATGAAATGGAATTGTTAAAACTCTGTCACTGTGAAGCAGGAATATAAACATTTTACAAGTTAAAATTTTAAACTTGATAAAATGAAATTGTTAAAACTCTGTCACTGTGAAGCAGGAATATAAACATTTTACAAGTTAAAATTCTAAACTTGATGAAATAAAATTGTTAAATCTCTGTCACTGTGAAGCAGGAATATAAACATTTTACAAGTTAAAATTTTAAACTTGATGAAATGAAATTGTTAAATCTCTGTCACTGTGAAGCAGGAATATAAACATTTTACAAGTTGAAATTTTAAACTTGATAAAATGAAATTGTTAAAACTCTGTCACTGTGAAGCAGGAATATAAACATTTTACAAGTTGAAATTTTAAACTTGATGAAATGAAATTGTTAAAACTCTGTCACTGTGAAGCAAGAATATAAACATTTTACAAGTTGAAATTTGAAAAGGATGAACGAATTGAATGAAATTCTATTGTTTGTGTTTTATTAAAATTTTTGGGTAAAAGTAAAAAGAAATAAAAAGAAAAAATCTGTGATTAAATTTATAGATTCAAACTTACTTAGTTTTAAAATGTTTTGTATTTAAGTAAATTGATTGATTTAAATAAGTCCATTGAAAATGAACAATATAACATAAAGTTTATTTAGTTTATATTCATTACTGGATTTGTGGGTAAAAGTAAAAAGAAATAAAAAGAAAAAATCTGTTATAAAATTTAAAAATAAACTCAGACCTTAAAGAGTGTATGACAGCAGTAGGCGCTCCAATTGAAAAGATTTGCTTTAATTGTATTTACAGTTAGGTTTTGGTGTTTTTTTTTAATTTATAAAAGTATAAATTTGGATTATAATATTGAGAATGTGTAATAACAATAGGTAATCTTTTTGGAGATAAAATCTGGTTTATATAAATATATATGTATACATTCATTTTTACAATAGTGTTTATATCTGTCAGTTACGATTATACCACTATATAGGAAAAAATTAACTTAAATATTATAGTTAAAAATAAATATTTCATTCTATCTAAACTTTGTCATGAAGGGATCGAAAATTATAATAATCTACTCCATTTTAAAAAATCCCCCACATTCTCTCTAAAGAATCCTAGTAATTGTCATATACGTCTGATTTACCCATTCATTGGACCACACGTAATTAATAAAAAGCCTGATGCTATCGAAATATCACCTTGATTTCTAACCTTTATTTATTAATAAAATCATGTTCAAAACTATAGATGATCGTTTCTACAGAGCATTTTTTGACAACACTGAAGCTGCAAATGTTTTTCTTTTAAACGAAGAATTGGCAGCCGTTGGTTTGGAAGCTTTCATTTCATTTCTTCATTTCTGATAAGGAAATTATAGCCTTAATAAGGACCATTATTCCAAGGAAGTTGTTAAAGTTCACAAATTTTAATGGAAGGACAAATTTGATAACTTAAATACCATATGACTTCCTACGACTGTTAAAATGTTTGGGTCTTTATACAGTGTTGAGATTTATTTTTCCCCTCTAAGGCAATATCACAATTGTGAACGTTTAGGACAATGGAAAACTACATCACACTATCTGATGCAATTAAAAAATTTAAAATTCAAATTAAAATACCCAAAAATGAGTCAATATTACGAAGATCAGTGAACTTAATTTCGAATCAAATTCTAAAATATTCTTTAAATTCGTCAACAATTATAAATGGAACCCGCAAAACAACAGATTATGCTTTGATTACCTTAAAACTCGTTGAGCGGAAGATTTTTACAACGTCAATAGGCGCCAAGGTTACAATTGTACCAGTTTCATCAACTGAATTCGATAAATTTTTGAGTATTCTGATTGCATCGGGGTTATAACGCGACAATCAAACTAATTTGAACGATATGTGGAATCCTGATGTGCAATTCAAAATACTGCATAGATTTATCCGATTCGATAAGTAATCTTCAAGCGAGAGAGAATAATGCTGCGCCAATAAGGGATCTCTTAACTATGATGAATGGTAACTTTGAAAATTCTTACAAGCCATATAACTTCATCACAGTATTTTGTTTGTAGAAAAATGTTATGACTGTTTAAACATGACCAGCTGTAACCATCCAACTCGATTAGGGTTAATAGTCAGATTGCTAAAACATCTGTTTACATTATATTATTTTTATAAAAATAAAATTATACAAACTATTGCTTATCATAATGAAAACAATTATAGGGAAAATCAATGAAAAGGTAATTCATATTTTACACGACATTCTAATAACTTATAACTGTGTAAACCTGAGTACACTACATAATATCTTAACTGCTATATACTATGCTTATGGCATTAGAGTTTGGATTCGCGCTTTTCTCAAACGCATATTCTTAGTCTTGGGTAAAGATTAAACTGTCGTTTTATTAATAAAAGTATTTCACATTCAAGATTGTTCACATTACCGCGAGTGCACTTAGTTTGCAAATGAATATTGTTTCAATTCATTTGTATTTGATTTGTTTTCTTTATATATTCCTTATTAACACCTACGCACTTTATAGATATTTGTTGATCATAACACTAGCACACACACGATTTCATTTTTCAAATTTATATTCACTCAAATACACATTCACACTTCAAACAATATCTTAAATAAATATGTATATATAATATTATAATAATATAAATCTAATTTAATATCAGTCTTCTTTAGTTTTCAATTATTCAGTTATATAGTTAATTCATTATCATACAAATGTTATTTTTCTTTTCTCTTTTTTTGTTTTTGTTTTTTTTTACTCTTTTAAGGACTAGATTCAATTAATTTAAGAGAATGTATGCAAAAAAAAAATAATAAAATAAAATAAATAACTATAACAAATAACTTAATCAGTCCTCTTTTTATAGCAACCGAGTTTATGATTAGTTAAGTTTTATAAAAATAAATTAAATAAACTTACATTAAGTAGTATGTGTTGTAGTTGTTGTTGTTTTTACAGCCATATTTTTTTAGATGATGAAATTATATTTGTTAAAAGAAATTTTGGTTACATTTTGAGATGAAATGGCAGGCATGAAGAGATCACCAAATATAGTTATTTTAATAGGCCTTACTCAGGATGTTAACAAGTTAGTAGAGGTTGTTTTACTGTTACTATTGATAATCTTTGTATTAGCTTTAATACAAGTCATAGAAGTGGTATTTGTGGATGGTGATGTTGTTGGACTTGGTAATTTTTTGTTTTCTTCATAAATTTTTAATTGACAAGGTGTTAACGTACGATTTAAATCAATGTGTTTAGATAACTTTTGTTCTCTAGATGGATTTACAGTGGCTGAACTCATAATATTATTATCGTTATCAAAAACGTTATTATCATTATTATCGTCATCATCACCGTTTACATCAATTATAATATCATCATCTTCGTCATCATCATCATAATTATTATCATTATCATGCTCTTGATTATATTTCTCTTTCTCATCATTTGATGAATAATTAGAATCTTCATAATTTTCATTTGCAACATTAGTTGTTGTAGTAGTTGTGGTTGCATCATTAAAATTCTTTATAAGATTTTTATCTAAATATTGTTGAATATTATCTTTGGTATCGGTTATAGTAACATCTGATTCAATTTCACTAAATGTTGTTGTACTTGTTGCATTTGTATTTGTTACTAAACACATACTGGAGCCAGTTGATGAACATGGTGATGTTATAAGTAGCGGAGAAAATACTGAATTTAAATCTAATGTTTCTTGTAAAGTTCTCCATGATGCCACAAATACTGCCTTAACTCGTTCAAATGTTTCAGAATCGTATACAGAACGTGCTGTATTTGTTAAATCAAAAGGTTCTACATTACAGGTAGGGGAAGATAAAAAGATAAAATAATAAATTGTGAATTATTTTTCTCTACAAAAAATAGAAGTTAAGACCGAAAACGGCAATGTTTTAGTTTAAAAGGCTGCTTTTATTCATGAGACTACATAATGTGACTACTTATGTTTGGTATGACTTGGCTTGTGGAGCCGGACTTGTAACAAGAACAATAATGCGGAGCTAAGTACAGTGGAGAGATGTTGAGCTCTTGATAAAAAAGAATTGAAGAGAACAAAAATGGTGTCTAAAAATGTAATAGATTTTAAACACCAATGAACTACTTTTACGAGCAAAGTGACACAGAGAACTGTAAAATCGTTAATGGAATGTTTTCCGAAAAAAGCTTCAAAATTTCATTACTAGTGATTAAAGCAATAAATAATTTCAATTTTGATTAACATTTTTTGGATCTGAATTCTTATTTATAATAATTTAATTATTTGTGTTCTTTTTTCGATTTGGTTAGTTTGATCCCATTTTTAAACTTACCCTCAATACATAATTCCTTCCATTGATGTATATCATTTTTAATTGATTTTGCTGTACGGCATACATTAATTGGTAAAAGTCCTCCCGTGCGTATAGATATTGCAAATTGTGTATAACTAAAAATTCACAATTAAAAATATTAGAAATTAATAATAAAATTTCATTTCAATTATTGTAGATAACAGACTTACTCGAAACAACTATAATATTCTAGAAAATATAAAAATAATTCTCCTATAGTTTGGGTATTTTTACTTTCATAAGGTCCTATAGTTTCATTCATATCCACATAACCGATATCATTTGAACGTAACTGAAATAGTATTAACAATTTTTAATTATTAGAGAAAAAAACAAAAACAACAAGAAAATTATTAATTACCAAAGGAAATTTATAGGGAAAAATTTCATGTAAACAAGGTAATACTGGCGGGTTCACTGCATACTGTAGGAAATGTATAACCATTAATACTAAAGAATAACTAGATATTGTCATATTTTTAGCATTATTAATATTATGATATTGAGCCCATAACTTTGTCACCAACACCAAAGGACGTAAACGCCAATCAACTAAATTATTTAATTAAAAAAATTAAAAAACAATATTTAACTTTATTATTATGTTGATGAATTAATAAGTTTCTTTTAACTTACGTTGAGAGTAACAATAAAGTAAATGAGTATTTTTAATACCAACACAATTATTAAAATTAAGATCAACTTCTAATTGATGTATGCGATCACGAAAACGTAAAATTGGCACTTTTGCTTCAATTAAATTGAAATTTTCAAATTCACCTTTAAATAGAATGAAAGAAAATTTTAGAAAAACTTTGTAATTTGTTTGCAAATGAGTGAGAACAGGAAATGTTATGACTACTTCAAAGTCTAAAGAACAACTAAACTATAAATGCAGATGTACATTTTTAAACTAGTTTTAGGGGGGTTGCTTATGATTTTTCTTAGTCTAAACACAGGTAGAGAAAAAAATAAAGAGCGGACGGAAAAAATTTATAAAACAATAAAATTAAGAATTTTATTTCATTTCCATCTTCAGGTAAAAAGTCATTGAAGTAAAGAGAATTAATATCAATGGAAAATTGTTTAAATAGCCAAATGAAAGCCAATGCTAAAAAATAGCATAAAGAAAGTAGGCAGAGGAGTGGAAATAGGTAATTATTTCCGACAACAAAAAATAATATTAATATTTAGATTGTCCTAACTCATTCGGATGTTATTGGCACGATTTGAGATCAAATAGTGTTCGGATTTTAGAACGTAATTTTGAAGGTAGTAGTTTATAACGAATTCCTTGAAGCTGGATAATGCTGTGGTACATATTTCAAAACAGTATAAATAATGGTTAACGAACACTGCATGCTTCTGTTGGGCTGGTCGTCTTGCAGTCCGGATTTAGTTTGGGAGGAAATTAATTGCGATCTTCCTAAAACTTAGTGGTAATTCACAATAAATAAAGGATCATCAATTGAGTTTTTGGGAAAATACCATTTAAAATGGCATTTAATGCACTTTCATTACAGCAAGGAAGTCCAGATGAAATATAAATATGTATATGAAAAATATACTCACCGGATTTACTTAGACAATCGCGTAATACAGTTAAATTAAATAGAGCCTCCATTCTAGCATCAATACTTGACGCACTACGAGACACTAAGCACATATCAACATCGGATGAATCCGAACCAAATCCAGATATGGTAGAACCAACCAAATACAGACCATAACGTGGATAAGCATTCTATAAAATAATGTTAAAAATATTACCATAAACAATAATAATTCAATTTAATTTTGATTTTATTACTTTTATAAACAAATATAAATAACGCCATAAACGCATTTTTTGTTTGAATGTTTCTTCTGTTTGTTGGGAATGTATGAACTTCTTCCATATATCCTGTGAGAGATGATCCCATTTTGAATTGTTCAATAAAGTGGCTGGTGCTTCTTTAGCTTCCACTAGATGGGCCCGAGCCAGAAACCGATCAGGTGGTGTATGTGTGAAGAAGTCATGTACGGATGAATTAATTGAAGAATTGTTTAAGGCACGCATATGATGAGATTGAGGATTGTTATAAAGAAGATTATGGGGTGGTATTGGAGGCGGTAAGGATTGTTGTTGATGCTGATGGTGGGAATACAGTTGTTGCTGTGTTGGTTGAGGCGGTGGTGGTAGCTGTTGAGGTCCAGCCATTATACCACTATTACTCACGCAACCAACTGAATTTGGTGGAGGTGCAGCTAACGATATGTGATTATTACGTACATTATTAGCACTAATTCCAGAACCTCCTACACCAACTCCACCACGAGCTCGTATAGCGCTGGTTAATGTAGAGGCCGATGAACTAGATACTGAAGATGTTGAGGAAGATGAAGAGGACTGAGGATATGTTGGATGTTGTGCTATCAAACGCTGTTGTTGCTGTACCAATAACTGCGACGAGCTAAAGATTTAATTAAGAAGAAGAATGTGATCCTCATAGCTTAAGAAAATCAAATATTTAATTTATTATTTTTTAAACTTACCCCCTTTTGAAATTATGTTGTCCTCCTCCATTTGTAGAATTTGTACTAATAACACCATTGCCAACATTATTACCCCCACCAGAATCCAAATTTGTATTACTACCAATAATTAAATTACTAAATTGTTCATTTAGACAGGAAGTACAGGGTGAAGGCGATGTACTGTTGTTTGAGGTCAAACAACAATTGTGTTGTATTTGTTGTTGACCATGGGCCAATTCATCGTTTGGCAAACGTGGTGAAATCGAAGCCGATGAGGAACCACAAGAAGATGAAGATGTTGTTACTGAGGCTGGCATTAAGGTCACTTGTGTTGTATTATTCTGTTGATATAAAAATTGATTGTTATGAGGCGAGGGACTCCAATAACCATTATTGCTATTAGAACGATTTGCTACCGCTGTTAAGGCAGAAGCAATATTGAGGTGATCATTCACCGATGGTTGATTAGCTGGTGTATTGAAATAAAATTGTTGTGGTACATGTGGATGGTAATCATCTTCTGTATAACTATTTGGTGATTTGGTGGGCAAATTAAGTAGTGAAATAACGGCACTACCATTATTAGCATAAATGTGCGGCAAGTGTTGGTTGTTTGTGTCATTGCCTGGTTTATAGGTGTGCTGCGGTGTTGTTAATTGTTGGGCTACTTGTAGGTTAGGAAATGCTTGAGAGGTATTCGGAATTCCACCATAATTGTAATCCAAAGGACTAAGCAATGGAGTTGATGGCCCACAGGCGGCTGGTGTAGAAGGTTGACTACAAATCTGAGATTGTGTTTGCTGCTGTCCTGAAAGTGAGAGGGAAGCATTTGAAGCTGATGCCGACGATGCCGTGGACGATGAGGACAGTGATGATTTAAGAGATTTTAAAGAATGATATTTATGTTGCGCAGATGAATGATTCGAGGAAGTATCTGAATCGTAATCATTGCCAGCAATGATTCCTGAAACTGATGAAGTAGAGGAGGCAGCAGCTGCCGCTGCAGCAGTTGTAGCTTCATCTAATTGAGAACAGCAGATTATATTATGAGGTTGCGGCGGTGGAGCTTGATGTGTATTTAAGGCCAGACTCGTGACATTGTTGGAAGGCGGTGTAGGCGATGGTGATGGCGAAGGCATAGCCAGCGTTAAGGGAGCCAACATTTTCTTATTCAAAAAGTTCTGTTGTTGCTGTTGTTGTTGTTGAAACTGATGAAAATGTTGCTGTTGTTGCACGACCATCTGTGGCTGAGCATTCGGTCCATAACGCCCATAATGCAAATGGCTTGCATTAAAATTCATTAACATAGCTACAGGTCCAGGACTACTCTCCAACGGTTTGGGACTATGGCAATTTGAGTTTGACAATGGTGTGGGTGGTAATGATTGAGGTGCTGGACTACAGCCCCTAGAAGTGCTACCCCCACCAGCACCATTTACCGAACCATCTGTGCTCACATAAGTTAAATTATAATAATTTTGGTGTTGCAACAAATTGGGGGAATTCATCATAGAATGTTGATGGTGATGATGATGACCATGGTGATTATGATGATGATGGCCATGATGGCTATGATGGCTATGATGATGTCCTCTATGATTCCCACGTTGATTTCCTACACCTAATGATTTCGATGGCAAAGTCTCAATGGCTAAATTTAACGATGATGCAGCATTATTCGAATCCTGGACGGTTACATTTGTCTGCTGTTGCATTTGTCTCCCGGAAGAAGTATTTGAAGAATTCGACGAAATTGATTTTGTTGAGGAGGAGGAACAAGTAGAAGTTGTGCTTGAAGCATATGAAGATTTTTTATTTCCTTGGGAATTATTACTATTTGAAGAGTTCGTGTAATTGCTTAAATTTGTATTTTGGCGTGATTGTTGCTGCTGATGTGAAGATATAGAATTATTTTTACCCATTCCAATTTCATTAGCTGTATTTGTATTATGATAATTTGTATAGGCATAACCGGAATTTCTTTGACTATTACCACCCCCTCCTCCATTAGTAACTAGTCTAGCTAATTCTCCTGATCCAAAACCAACTCCACCATAATTTGTTGAATGTTGAGATCCTGTCGTCTGTTGTTGATAGGGTGTAGGATAATAGTTGTGATGATAACGCTGTTGTTGTTGGGAATAATGTTGTTCATTATAATTATTATTTGTATTTCTAGTATTGGACGAATTAGCCCCTCCTCCATTATTACCACTATTAGAACTATTGCCATTTGAGAGTATATTATCTCCTCCTAATAAATCTTTTTGCAAAAATGAAGCTATAGTTAATTGCGGTGGCTGATGGTGATGATGATGATGGTGATGTTGCTGTTGCTGCTGGTTATTACTTCCAACACTACCACCACCATTATTGTTACTGTTACCATACATATAACGTGTTTGACGTTGATTTGTTGACACTCCAGCATAAGGATAACTGCTATGGACTGGAGAATTATTAGACGTTTGATTGCCATAATTATTTGTGGATCCTGTTGAATTAAAATACATTAATAGTTTTTTTTATTTTTTTCTGGTTGATAAAGTGATCAGACTTGCTTGCACACATCACTAATGCACGAATTTTTAAGAAATCAACATACACGAGGTGGCTAACTTTAAAGGGTCACCGATTACGCACCTGTCCAAATAGGGAACTGTATTCTTTAAATATACTAAATATACTTCGAAAATAAATTGAAAAAATGTCAATAATATGCCAGCAAAATGAATTTTATTGACTGCTATAAATTATCGCCGGATATGTTCAGATTGAAATATTAAATAAAAGAAATTTATTTCTTAAACAAAAAGAAATTCAAAATGAGTTTGAAATCGAACAAAAAAATAAAGAAAAAACGTGTAGTTTTAGTTGGCCAAATCTGCGGTTGAAAACATTATTTAATTTAGCAGACAATTAAAGTCTCTATTTGTAATTTTTATTTAAACACTACAGTACAAAAGTTGGCTATTAATCCGCACAGTGGCAAAAATTACTACAAGAGCTGGAGTTTTTTGACAGTGTTAGCATTAGTTGGGTCGAAAGTCGAATCCGAATGATTTTTTTTTTTGTAATCGGTTCAATATATACTCTCAAAAATTTTAATTGTTTAACAATTGTGATACAATTTAATACGGATCAGTTACGTGTACTGTGAAATCAAAGTCAATCCCATTAGTCTGCCTCGGAAGGTAATCTTAATGTTCCTATTAATCTAAAACAGGAATTTTATAGTCGGTCAAGATCGACTATGTAATACCCTACAGAAAATATTGGTTATTAATTGTAGTAATTGTTTTGCAGTACATAAGTTTTGTGAAATTTATGAGTTTTAAAATGATATTGTCTGGGGTACTATATGAGAGCTAAAAATATTATGTACGGATCCTCGCAAATCTTCTTACATCGATATTATCTTACAATTATCTTTATTTCACATTATTACAATACCAAAGCATATGTTAGATTTAAGCCCTCCAAAGTGATATTCAGTTTTTTGGGACCTATGAGAAATAATGTACCGACCCCCTTATAGTGTGGCACATATCATACGACTAATTTGTAACTAATTTCATTAAAATCGTCTTGTATTTAGGAGCTTAAAACCTGTCAGATCCGGCAGTAACATATGTTTGGATGGACAAATATTGCCGTCATCTATTTAAGCATATTTTTTGAAGTAATATATTGTTCTCGAATACGTCTATTCAAGTGGTACCATACAAGTTTTAAGAGTGTAAGAGTTGTTATTGTGCTTTTTTGCGAAGCAAAATATTTATGTTGATTCACCTTGCTAATCTGCGGTTTTATCCTGCATTTAGCACTCGACATGCAGTACGGGAGCTAACATCATTTCTCTTCTTTCAATTGTAGTTACTTTTTTTTCAGAGAAGTGGCATTAGCAATTTTTAATTAAGTATCGTTTTTATATTTTGACAGATCAGTCTTATAGCTAACACAAAAAGACTTTACGATCCAAGTGTACTGAATTGCTCTTTGATTCAATTCATCATGAAATCCTGATGACCTACTATATTACTTAAATTTAAACAGAAGAGTTGGTAAGAAGCGAAATTTCTTAAAGTTTCTTTAATATTCAGATGCAGCGACGGTAAATTTTGTTCACAAACGTATGAACTTCAAATAAGATATACTTATATAATTATTTTTGTTAATATGTTTTAAACATTATTTTAACTAAATAACATTTTCAATAAACCATACTTTATACAGAATTTAACTATTTTTATACATAATTTGTTTCACTTTTGGCCATATGTGTATATAGATCTAATTATATTAGAATAAGGTATAGACTTAATATTACCTTGTACAGCAGAAGTGGAACGTATAGCAACTCCTGACATTTTAACACCAACCGAATGTAGAAAATCCAATGTATAGGAATTTGGCGATGAAGGTACCGAAGTAGCTGTTGATGTTAAAGATGTTGACGTCGTTGTCGATATTGAAGATTTAATTGTATCACTATTCCTTATTAGTAGTAAATGATTTTAACATTTGCTTTGTTTCTAATGTATCTTTTTGATGTTGCTTTTGCTTTGGAGATGTTTTGCTAATTGTTGTAGATGCATTAGTATTGTTACTGCTATTTGCTGTTGCTAAAGATTTAATAGATGATGATGATGATGAACCACTAGATGCAACCGATGTTAATGATGTGGTCATTGCTATTTTATCAACAATAGCTTGTACCTGATGTTTTGAGATTTGTTTCGTTTGACTACTATTTGGAGTTGCTAATGTGGTAGAATATTTTTGATGATTAACATTATTGTTGGCTCCAGTTTTTCCTAATGATTGTCGACTAGCACTGCCGCTATTAACACCAGTATTTGTTATTAGATTCTTATCGGAATGATGTAACTGTAAGGTAAAATTATATTTAATATTTTCAGCTTTTATTAAAAAAGTGTAATAGTCAGATGAGTAATAATAAGTGAGCTGTCGTAATTTCTTGTTCAAAAAAGGTGTCCAAAAGTTAGGTAGATTTATAAATCTTTATAAGAGCGGTAGGAAAATAAATCTTAAACACACAAACTATTATGACAATACTAACTTTTTTAGATTTGTGTATATGTGTGGGTCTATGCGAGAGTTACGGCCGTTTGTGTGCCGATCATTTCGATATTTGTCATGTGGATTTAATTAGTTTGTAGAAATATATTTGATGTTTTTTACAAAAACCCCATTCTTGGTTGATATTTGTATGGATGCTGCTTGAAATAACAAACCGAACATGACTAATTTTAATACGCCTTAGCCAACATAAAAATAAAAGTGGTAAATTTCATTAAGATACCAATAAAATTACGACCTGTAGAGAGTACTCAACGTTACTGGACTGACAGGCAGACGGACATACATCGTTAAATCGAATCAGAAAATGATTCTGAGTGGGTTTAATACCATATATATATAGGTTATACCAATTGTGATGTATGATATTAAAAACATTAAAAAATTCTTACCTTTTCTTTAGCTAATTTAGGAGATTGTGTGGAAGTAAAATTTGAATTAGATAAATTACTACCATTTACAATTCCAGACTGCCCAGAAGAATTATTATTGGCATTTGAATTTTTCCAAAATGATTTCTTTTTGGAAGTCGATGAAGAAGTTGAAGGCGACGATGATGATGACGATGTTAGGTTTGAAGTTAATTGTATATTGTTGCTCGCTGTAGTGGAAGACGTTGATAATGATGACGACGATGACGATGAAGTGGTTCTACACAAATTTTGATTGGAATTACATTTATTTGCAACCGCAGCAGCAGCTGCTACTGCACTTGCCACAAATTCTTGTAGATTTGTTGAAGTTGATTTAATATTTGTTGCTGCTACTATTGACGCTGTTTGTTTTAGCGGTTGTTGGGGTAATTTGTTGTTAAAATTGGTCCAACAACTAATGCAAGCTGATGTTGAAGATGGTGATTTCGTTTGTGCAGTTTTTAAATGATTTTCATAACATATGGTATGCAACTGTTGATGATGTTGGCGATGATAATCACCTGTTATTGTTGCTGTTGCTCCTGCTGCTGCTGCTGTTGTTGTATGTAAGTTAGCTAATGATGTTGCTGTTGTTGTTGCTGATGAAGATGAGGAGGAAGAGCAGGAAGAGGAAGATGCTGATGAACAATTAGATACAGATAATTTATCACAATTAGTTTGTTGTAACAAACAAGTACAGGATTCTAAGCTGTTTGTCTTAGTTTGATTTAAATGAATATTATGTTGTTGTTGTTGCTGCTGTTGTATTAGTAAATCAATATTGGTATAATTTTGATTTTTAACTAAATTACTATTGTTATTATTTGTAACCGTTGTGGGAGTGTTCGATGTTGCTGGTGTTGTGTGATTGTTATGTTGCAGTGCTGTTAAATATTGTTGTTGTTGCTGCTGCTGTTGGTAATGCTGTTGTTGCTGTTGTTGTTGTTGATAATATTTCTTACGATTCAACGATGACGTTGAATTGTTATTATTGTTGTTGGTAGAATTATTGTAATGTTGCTTTTTCAATTTATTACCACCACCACCACTACTGTTGTATTTTTGTTGTTGTTGTTGTTGTGTTAGTTGTTGTTGCATTTTATTATTGTTGTTGCCATGTATAAATTTTGTTTTACTATTATGTTTTTGTTCTCGTTTATTGTTTTTGTGATTAGAACTGCTGTTACATCCTGCAATACTATTATTTCCTGCATTTCCATTTCCTTCGTTACCATTATTACTTAATTCTTTTATGGTTGAGACAGCAGTTTGTGCTCCTGTGCCACCTTGGGCATTGGGAGAGGCATTATTTGTGTTTAGTGTTAAAATTTTCATATTGCTAGCAAACATAATATTTTATATATTTTTGTATTGTTTGTTATACTTTTTTGTTTTCTTAACTTTCAATTTTAAAATCTTTTACCAATATGGTTTTTGATTTAAAAATTGTTTTCTCTTATAGTAAAAATTTGTTTTATAATTTATTTAATGTTTTTTTTTAAGCTGAACTTCTAGGTGTGTTTATAAAATTGCCCGAGTTTCAGCGATTTTTTTTATATATTTTAATATTTTTTTGGATTTTTTAAATTATATTTATAATTTACTTAAATTTACTAAAATAATAAAAATACCCAAGAAATTATTGTTAATAACTTGTTTTTGTTGTGCTTTAAGCTAAAATTTTGTGTTGAATTACAAGTGTAAGGAAGTGAAGTGAATTTTCATAAAATTTCATTTCATTCTTGTTCAAGTGTTCCTTCTTTTATTTCTTTATGGCGTTTTATTTCGTTGTTACTCTTGGCATAATAATACATTTTATTTACTTTATACTTTTTACCTTTTTTCGTAAGAGATTTGTTTTGTTTTATACTTTTTCAATAATTAAATAATTTTATTTCTTTTTAATGCCATTTTGCCGCCAAATTAAAAAAAATCAATTCATATAACCATCTTTATTTAACGCCAACTGCAAGTAAATTAAAAAAATAGTTTATTTAATAACAAAATAAATTCCTTTCGATTTGTAAACATTTAAATAAACAATTATTAATGTAACACCAAAATGTTTTAAATATTCAAAAACATATTAGAAAATGATGTATTTTATTTAAAATTTTATCACAAATTTGAAACACAATACAAAAACAAATTCAACACTAACGGAACTTATCAATTGCAAAAACAAAATTACAAGAAAATGTAAAAGAAAAATAAAATTGTTTAAATTAGGATTGCCAGATAATTTAATGAATATATTCCGGTTTGAAATAAATCTTTCGATTTTCTAAATCAAAAGCATAACATCTTTTGGACAAAAGTCACCGTCATTTGCCTTTATGTAAGTGTTTATGTTGTAACTTTGAGATCTAATTGTCAAAATCTAATAACGGTATTTAATTTCTTAAAATTCGCAAATGCCTCTTCTTCAAAAAATGAGTGAATAAAGAAAAGAAACAATTAAAGGAATAAAACAAATAATTTTAAGTGCACACGAACAAAATAAAAATATGCACATTGGTTAACCGTATACGTACTACCATTGTTGGTATTATAAAAAGTTTGAAGACGACAACTGGATATACATTTCGGAACTATCCGGGTTTAACTCGGCCAAAGAAAAGCGTAAAATAGTAAAATTATTTAAAAAATGCCAACACTAAAATTGTTGCAATATTAAAGAAAACACTGGTACAGATTTTTACCATTCAGAACGTCGAGTGCTAAATTCTGCCGGGCATAATTCCCGAGTTTGCAGGAAAAAAACACAGATTAGCAATATGAACCAAATAAAACATCCTTATTTCGCAAAGAGCATATAAATATAGGAAAAATATTTTAGTATATTATATTATATCTGATGAATGCTAATTTTTGATTTATAAATCAGAGGGAAGTGTTTTGTCATGAAATTTGGGGAGCTTAGCAGAAAAGCACATTCATCGTTTATACAATCTACGCAGAAACGTTTGCAAGAATTTATTTATAATAATGCAAACTTACCTTATATTATAATAAAAAAGTTTCTAATTAACTTCACCAGACGGTGAATTTTGACCAGTAGCTATATGAACTGTTTTGTATAATTTAAACTTTCTTTGATAAAAAATGGAGCTTTTTTTACTGAAGTAATATTTGAATAAAATATACTTATTGTTTAAGTGAAAAATTTTTATATTCCAATTGTTTTCAGAGCATGGGTAGCCTTTAAACATTGGATATTAAAGATACACACTAAAACACTAGGATCTACACTGATATTGATTTCATATCGACTTCTTGTTGTATTAAATGAATTTCAGAATGAAATATTTGCGATATACAAGACAAATAATTGAAATGTTTCCGAAACTATTAGAATATTTATCGAAAGTTAGATGGTCTTCAGGCACATGTGACTAAATCCCAATTGTTTGGAAGAATCAGAGACATTAGATTAGTTTGTATCCCTGTCCATAGTGACCACATCGATAATGAAAAGCCGCTAACCAGAAAAGATTCTGTTTCTATTCGTTCATCAAATTTTCAATTATTTTCTCGAACAGACCGAAAAAAGATGATCTAAACTATGTGTATGTACATAGAGTACCACTTTGAAATGTTCCAAAAAACGGAGCCATTCGTAGTCTACTGTTCATGAGCTTTGAATTACACATAGAAACCTAACATAATTGAAAATTTGTCCAAAATTATTGCGTTTTCGTATTGAAAGAAAAGTTTTTATTTTGAAAGTTACCATTAAAAAATGAAAATTTGTAAAAATTATTAACTTTGTAGTCCCATACTTTTTGGTTTTTATTGTGTATCGGTTTTAATGAAAACTTATAACATTACCTTCAATACTGGTTTATCGTGTCATTTTTAGGAAAGTCATCATAAAAATTTAATGAAATGGCTCTTAATGGGTTAATAACTTATATATTTAAAGTGATAGGAATAAGATAAATGAAGTTGTATATCGATATTTTTGGTCACTATGTCTCAAAAATTAGGGGAAACAGTAAGATTATTCTTTTATTGTTTATATGAAGAGTTTTCAAGTAATTCTTAAATATGTGAATTCAAAAGCAGAGTGATACAAATTTCCTCCCACTATCTATTCTTAAATTATATTTGGCAACCATAAATTCATACGATAAACATCGAAATAAAAAATGCAAATTTTGTTATTGCAAATTCTATGTGCAAAAAAAAAAAACAAGACATAAATAACGGCACTTTTCTCAGTTGTCTAAAACATTAAAAAATAACAACAAAAACTATACTGCATCACAGGCCACCACACATCATTTAGCGCCATATTACATTTCTCTTATTTGGGGTATGACTTTTTTTTTAGCATGTACATACCAATCTACAATAAAACACACACATACAATATATACTATGTATTCACATACGCACGTACATACACACAAATGCGTGAAAGATTTTATACCAACCTCGTGGTTTATTTTTCTGACAATTTTACTCAAACTCCAAAATTTCCCCAAAGAATTATTCTTTTTCACAATTTTATTTATTTAAGAGACACAATAGAACAAGTATTTTTATTGTCTTTTAAAAATTAACACAAGTAACGCGCCTTTTTTCCAGATGATTCTTTTTTTTCAGTTTCTTCACTAGCAAATTATGGAAAAAATATTTAAGAGAAAAAATTATAAACTTCAATTTTTTCTATTGTATTTTTTATTTGCTTTTCTTTTTTCCTTCCAAATTCAATACATTCACAAAAATCTGTTCTTTTTTGGAATTGAAATGATTTTCTTTAAAGCTTTTATTAAATGTTTTTAGATTATATTCTTTAATTTCACATTCTATTTAAGAAATGTTTTCATTTCGAGATTTTTTCTCACTAATCTTCACAAAACGCGTTACATTAAGATTTTTTATGTTAAAAGTTTCTTAAGTTGACCGTATTATTGAATATTTAGGATTGGCAAATAAATAATGTGAAGCAAATCAAGAAGAACAAATTAATTGCAATAAAATTATTTTTTGGTGTCCTTTCTTATTGCGAATTCCCTTCTATCCGGCGTTTTATTTGCCTTTTCTTTAAAAAGCATATCAAATTTTTGACAATCATTTGACATTAACCAAAAGATAAAATATTAAGGTGGTGATAGAAAAACAGCTCAAAATACTTTTTCTTATTTTTAAATAATATCAGAATCATGGTAATGAAAACTATAAATTTTAATCGAGATTACGCCGAAAAGTGATTTCAAAACATTTTTTTGTAATTCTGTGATTTTGGAACTACTGAAGCAATCAATCAAGATTCTTAAGCTATCGATTTTTTATATTTTTTTGATTTTAACTCTCTGATAATTTTTCTCGTTTGATAGTTGACGTATACAGTATGTAGTGATGGATAAAAGGTGAATTTTTTTTAAACCAATGCGGAGGCAAAATTAATGACTTTTTTGCAATATGTTATAGTATTGGAATTTTTAATTTGCAGGAAATTATGTATTGAAATGAATTTAATAAAAATTATATTTCGGTAAAAGTATGTTTTTTCCGTGTGTTGGACGGATTAAGGCACTTTATTATCTATGATAATTAAAAATATGTTCCGTTGGTTTGAATTTATTACCCAGAAATCTTATTTGTATTGAATTAAATTTTGAATTTACCAATCACTGCTAATGAAAAAATATTTCATTTTTGTAGCTCCATTTCTTTGGTACTATATAAATTGAGAGTTTGATGTAGATATGAAATGAAAAATTAAAGTGCTATAAGAATGAGGATATAGTTTTATCAATATCTTTTTGAGATATTGATACATTTATGAAGAAATTCTTGATAAAAATTGCTTTTATTTCCGTTAGAGTTAATGGAATGATACCTTTTATATATCATAGGAAAATTCAGTTTGATTTGTTGGATATATAAATTTTTGACGTCCTCATAGCATTTTATTTATTTGCCAACTTTCATAAATCAGCCTTTTAAGTATATTGGTGTAAAAACGCCTTACGTGTTAACATGCTTATGCGAATGATGAAGGAAAAAGAAGAAGCATTAGGAAAACTGTCAAATTTACAGCTGTTATTTCATAACCTTTTTTATTGTAAAACGAAGGAGATTTTGCGTGCGGTGTTATTTTCTTTGGTATTTTCTATGATTTTTAATTAAAATTATAAATTAAAATTCTTAATAAAAAAATCAAAATGCTGTTAATGCGTCGAGCTGAATCATTAACAATACGTTGCGCTACTGTATGTCGTAATTACATAGCTACTTCAAAAAATGCCCAGGCAGCTACTGCCCAACCAGCTGCTAATGAAAATGATGAATATACCGAAGTGGCACAATACCCGGAAATAAAAGATCCTTCATTTTTGGCACGGAAAGAACGTGAAGCTTTGTCCTGGCAAGAACAAGTGCAAAAAGCTCCTACTGTAGAGGAAAAATTGATTAAAATTAATATGCCTCGTTATTATGGCTATAAAGTAGTGCAGTTGCATGATGAACGTTTGCCTTATAATTGCTTGCCTGCCATACAGCATTACACACGTACATTGTATGAGTCTTTACCCAATGAGTTCAAGGGTGAGGAGAAAATATCTGCCCAAGTAGAAGCCATTAAGGGAGAGGTACAGGATTGTTTGGAATTAGCTCATGATTATTTTAAGTATGATTGAATTTTGCAATATTTCAGATTTTTTCCGATATATTTAATTTCTATTTATAGTTTAAAATATCCTCAAACCGTAAATTTAGTACCTAAAGAAAAAGAACGTATTTTAGCTCAAATTATTGTTGAGCAATTGAATCGTGTGTTAATAAATTCATTATCTGCTGATTACCAGCATTTACAAGAAACTGAAATTGACTATAATCCCCGTCATGAAGCTTTTTGGTCTGTAGGTGGCATAACACCTCCCAAAAATGTAGTCAAATCTAAAGAAGGTCGTGAGTGGCAAAAAGAATTTGCAAAAGAGCCCGTTGACCGCTTAATGCAATACAAAAGTGAACCTATGCTGGCGCTAAGACATCGTTTACAATTAACGCCTTGGAAAAATGAAAATGAATATAATAATATGGAATTAGCTAAAAATATACCACGTTTGGAATATGATCCCAGAAGTTTAGGTTTTACCACAGGCTATCAACATGGCACTAACATAGCAGGTATTTTAAAATGTGAACTTCATAAAAACAAATCCTGTGATTTTGATATTTATAGGATATTGGCCCAGTAATCTGCCTGGTTTTGGTTTTCTCTCCTATCAGTCACGTACCGGAATCCATATAAGGCCTCAAGGTTTTACAGCTGAAGATCACAATGAAGCTTTACATGCTCATGCCATCCAATCTAGCTTTGCTTGGCTTTTAGCCCAAGCCAATTACCATGGCTTCAATACCTTCTCCGAATTGACATACCCTCTCAACACTCAAACCATTTTAACTGATGGCAAAACTTGGTCATTTTATGAATATCAATTAAATACTTTACTTATGCATGGTCGTCAGATTAATGAAAATCCTCGTATTAACTTTTGTCGTGGTACTCAAGAATTATTACTTTATCAAGAAGTGGATGATAAAGGTAAAGTTATTGGTTTAAATGATGAAGTGTTAAAATATTTAATACACTGCTACACAAATATCCCTAACGTACAACGTTCTGCTGAGGAATTACAACCTTTCTTAGATGCCCAACATAAACGCATCGCTGACTATGAAGATCCCGAAAAACGTGAATTTTTAGAAAAAGTCTTTAAACATTTAGTTTCAAATCGTCCTCGTCACTTGGCGTTGCCTGAAATTTATTTATGGGAAAAACTTTATAAAATTGATAATAAAACAAGACCTTTGGAGGCTAAACGTCGTTACTTTGAATTATTTGTTAATCCATGGAAACGTACATTGGATCAACATCAAAAGGAATATATTTCTCGTAAGGTGCGACCTGAAGGTCCTAAGAGTAAAAAGAAGTGGAAGCCTACATTCTATCCTTAGATTAAAGAAGTGTTTCCCTTAAAATTCTATTATATAATTTGTTATATTTTCTTAGAAAATAATAATAATAAAATAAAAAAAACGTAATAATAAAAATATTCACATTATTGGCAGATAATTTAAAATAAAAAAGGAAAATGCAAATAAAATAATAAACATTTCTTTATAATAATATTATTGAACTAATAATAAATATAAATTTTATTTCCATTTTGTGCTGGAAGAACGAGGGTAAAGATAACACAGTCCAATTTGAATGTTTTTATCTTTTGCAGTCTGCGTTATTCTTATCATGGTTAGGAAGAGAGGAATGATGGTTCATAATATTTTAAAAAATGAAAAGCCATTCGGATGCCGCCGATCTGAGATCTTCACGGTTCATTATGATCCCTTCAAGACATATTCTTTGAAGGAAAAATGGTAATAGGGAAGTTTAGGAATTGAAACAAAAAATTTGGATAGTTGCAGAACTATAAGCAATAGGAAAAAGTTTTATCTATAGAAATACCCCCAGCAGTATATACTATTCACGAAAAGATGTCAGGGATATCCCTTAAGGGGTCAGAGACTCTTTAAAACTCCTCTCAATATAGATTGCAACGCTGTAATTTTTCTTACGACCAGCCAGGTTGTCCTAATGTATCATAAGATCTACGCCTCGAACTCTCCTCTCCTGGTAAACAATATGCATACTAACAATTTAGGACACACGCAAAAGCTTTAGTGCACTCGTCCACTATTACCTGGTACCCAAATATTTCACCATTAATTTCATATCATTCAGCACCGCACAGTGATATAAAATTTTTTTTTGTGGAAAGAATTCTGTAGCTTTGGAACTATTGAATATTTTGAACGCAATTTCACATGGATTTGGAGGACATGCTTGTAGTGGGGCCGGGAAGTGGATCTTCGAAGTTGGGTAAAAAAAAATTTAAATATTATTTGGATTCTCTACAAAATCCTAAAAGAAAGAATCATATATCTGCGAGGATTCATTAAAATGTTATATTATTTTGAAATGGAAATTAAAAAAACTGATGTTTTTCTCATTTTTTTTTCTAAAAAGGTGGCAACATTTTTTACTTTGAACTCAATTATTTTCTTCTTAATATAAATAAATAAATATAAAAAATTATTAAATATTTTTAACAAAACCCAACATGGTTCTACGAAAAGTTGGTCAAGCATTCTAAGGTCTGCCGCGAAACTGTTTCCAATGTTATTAAACAGAAGCGGCAGAACTTGTCCGTTGATAGAAGAAATGGTCCACATGATGTTTTTGAATGGAAAAATTTTCAAAAGAGTTGCCAAGACATTTGGTAGGAAAGCAGCCCAGTTAGCTCAGTGTTCGGACTATTTCCTATGAAAATTTAAAGCTGTGGCAGCTTTAAAAACATACAACACTCAAAAAGTTTTGATAGGAACACTGATAAAAATTTAGAGGCAAAAAAAAAAAAAAACAAAGCACGGAAATTGAAGTCAATTTAACCCAAAAATTTAACGCTGCATAATCGAAGACAAAACGATTGAACCGGTTTTGTGTAACTTTCTGGTTAAAAAATTTATATTGCTGATGAACAAGGAAAGAAGGAAGGAGCTTTAGGAACTAAACAGTTATATAGAGTTGCGGCAAAAGTAACGAATCATTTGTTAAAACGGACTCCATAAATACCAAAAATTACATAAAGGAATATTTATTTTAGCCTCACTTGGCATCCTGTCACTATGGTTAGCAAGCCCTTGAGTGGTGGAAAAATAATAATAATGAAGAGCACAAAAGAGATATACAAAAGTATGATAAATTTGAAACGGAGATTAACTACCTGCTCGAGCAAAAAAAAACGAGCTTTCCGAAATATTTTAAAATTCCGCCACTATATGCACTATAAAATATATATTTTTGTAAATTTTTATAATAATTTCAAACAAATGAAAATATTAAAACAGTTGTTTCGTTTTCATTCACATATATATGTATGTTTAAATGTTTCTATCTCACTCCTCATACTTTAAACATTAATTTCTTACAATTTCTAACAATAAATAACAAACCTCATGACGTTACATCTCTTATTTCCTTTATTTAATACACTTCCTGTTTTACAGTTCTATAACAACTCTGTTTTTACAACACAAATTGTCAATTGTCAAATGCAACTCTGTTACATTTTTTTCCTTTAGTTTTCTTATTCGTCCGGTAAAATCAAGTCGTTAGTTGTCGTAGAGAACATTTTTTAAACGTCTCAAATTCTAATGAAAATCAAACAGAATTTTATAAAAAGTGAATAAATTTATTAAAAAAGTGTTAAATTTTATTAATTGAATAAATTTTTTAAAGAAAATATGAAATTTATTGTGCAATTTGTTGAACCAAAATGAAAGCAAAGTATGTTGTGTTGTGTGTGTGTGTGTGCATATGCAACAAGTGCTGTTCTATTTCGGTATAGTTATTGTTGTTGTTACAACATGTCGGTAGCTTTTAGGCGCGAAGTGAAGTGTTTAGTGTTTTTGGTGTTAAACGAAGAAGAAGAAAAATTAAAGTTTGCAAAAAAGAAAAAAAGTAAAGTTTTTTTATTGTTATTAAACAGCAGCGTTGCCAGATTAGAAAATATATGCAATATAAAGGGAATTAAGGAAATGAAGAGATTTTTTTTAAATAATTCTTATTGGAATTTAATAAAACAAATTTATTCTTAAGTTAATTAAAATGTTTTGAAGCAGATTTTAAATTTTTATTTAAGAAATCAATTTAATATTTTAAAAAATATATCAGTTCCTTAATAAAAATATTTTTATTTTGCATATGTTTTCATAATTAGCTACAGCTGCTAAATATGGCCTGTTTTTTCAAAAAAAAAAAGCTCTGTGTGTATGAAATAAATAAAAATATAATTAAATTTTATTTTTAAGTGTTAAAATTAATGAATTCATTAAAAAATAATCAAAATCAAGGTGAGTTTTATTTAGGGTATTTAATTTCTTGGAACATTTTGAATATGCTTCTAAATAATCTACATGCTATATATGCACACTGGTGCATATTCCTAAAAAAGGCTTAAGATTTTTGTAAATAAAATAAATAAATAAATAATTAAATAAATAAATAAATAAATAAATAAATAAATAAATAAACATTTGGCGGACAAAAAATATTTTTGTAAACTTCATTTGAAACATTGTAAACTTTAAACTTTGTTAATATTTCTTTCAGAGTTACCATATAACATATATATAAAAAATCCCATTAATGGGTTTGCAAAAATCCATTTCTTTACACCTGAAATTAGAAAATCTTGTGTAAGCAAAATCCCTCTATTTTTTACTCCTCGATAAAATTTGTCTAGATTTAAAAAAGAGACAGACCCGATGAACTGTCTCTAAGAATGCTATTTTCAGCCATTCCGAATCTTTAATACCCTCCACCAAGATCGATTTAGAAATGATTGGGGAACATATAAATAAAATCGGCCTCTAAGAAAATACCACTGCCCTGTGTTCTATCTCTAAATTGCGATGTTTATAATGTTTTGCCATTATCGCTTCCTAAAATCTAAGAGCTAAATTTGATAAAATTTCCTATAACACTTTCAGAGATAAGCGATATTTTAAGTTTCGTTTCTTATGTGGTTATCACTCCCCGTTCGTTATCCCTAGATTTTTTTGTCTACAATAAAGCATTTTCTAAGCATTATTCAAGTGACAATTTTCCTGAGATTTTCCGTATTAATTATAGAGATTCCAATTTTTTAAACCTCTAACGTTTCTCACTAAAGACGTTTAGCCATAATCGTCGGTAAATTTTTCAGCTATCGGAGGTTGTCTCAGATATCGGTCAATAATTTTTTTACTGAATTAATTTTGCGGTTTTATATAAGAAACGACTCAAATTTTGATTTGATGCAACAGTATAAATCTCAGGTGATTTTTTCTTCGTATTTCACAATAAAAATTTTTGATAAAGATGTCAATAACATTAAACAGTACCAGCGGAACTTATCCGGTAATAGAAAACCTGATTAAGTAGAAGAAATGGTCCACATGATGTTTCTAAAGCATTTTTACAAGAGCTTCCAACATATCCGGTAGGGAAGCAGCTCAGTGCTCGGATTATTGGGTATAAAATGTTAAAATAGCTTTTGAACTGTCAAGAACAGAGCACAAATAAGTCAAGTTTCCTAAAAACATATTAAACGTTCAAAATTCCTTAAAAGAATATTTTTTTTTTTAATTTTGATTTTTATCCTTGAACAAGACTCTTTTTCCAAAATAAATTGACGATTAATTATTTTCAATAAAAGGTCATACCACCGAAGGTGGTTGGGGTAACACCCACCTTTTAATAATACTGATCGACTCAGAATCACTTTTCTGAGTTGTCCTTCCTTCTGCTCGGCTGGTTGTTTATGTTAACATTGTGAACAGTCTACAGCTCGCAATATTTGATATTTCACGATGAAATTTTTAACATATTATTTTGCCCTAAAGATGAAACCTATTTTAATTAGCTATGTTCGGTCCAATATTTCAGGTACCTCCCATACAAATATTCTTCCTGGAATGGTTTTATTCATGGTAAGATAAAAATGTCCTAAATAAAAAGCGATTTAGCGAAATTGGTCTTATAATATTCTTAAACGATGTGCCATAGGTCCCATAGAAACCCTCATCCAAATATCACTTTTAAGGGCAAAAAACTCACATATACATTGATATTGTAATAATAATTGATAAAATATGAAATAAAATATAAGAAAAAAACAATGTGCAAAATTATATTATGGTCGGTCCATAATTTCTTGTAGCCCCCATATACCCCCTCCAATAAAAATTCATTTTAAAACATATAAATTTAGCATAATAATGTACTAAACACTTAAGAATTAATCAGAAAATCAAATTATACGAGGGTCATTCATTAATTTTGCATAACTACGATTTGTGGTGTAGGGTATTAGATAGTCGGGTTTGATTGACAATATATTCTCAGTTGTTTTCAGTTAATTTCATTAAAAATATTTAATAAAGTCTAAATTCAATCTCTATATAAAATAGAAAGTATGTGTGAAATTATGTATATGTATATGTATATGTATGTATGTATGTATGTATGTATGTATGTATGTATGTATGTATGTATGTATGCATGTATGCATGTATGTATGCATGTATGTATTTATGTATGTATGTATATATGTATGTATGTATGTATGTATGTATGTATGTATGTATGTATGTATGTATGTATGTATGTATGTATATGTAAGTATGCATGTATGTATGTATGTATGTATGTATGTATGTATGTATGTATGTATGTATGTATATGTAAGTATGTATGTATGTATGTATGTATGTATGTATGTATGTATGTATGTATGTATGTATGTATCTATGTGTGAATGTATGTATTTATGTATGTATGTATGTATATATGTATGTATGTATGCATGTATGTATGTTGTATGTATGTATGTATGTATGTATGTATGTATGTATGTATGTATGTATGTAAGTATGTATGAATGAATGTATGTATGTATATATGTATGTATGTATGTATGTATGTATGTATGTATGTATGTATGTATGTATGTATGTATGTATGTATTACGTATAGACTCTAAAACGGCTGGGCCAATTTTGATGAAATTTTCACCGAATGATCCCAATATACACGTAAGTAACATAGGTTATGAAAAATTCCCATAGGACCAGGGGGCGGGGTACCTGACATACAAAGCAAATATTGGTCATCGAATATCTAAAGATCTATAACAGGGACAGTTCTCAAATTTGGTCCCAACAATATTTTCCACGAATTGTTTTCCTGGACTAAATGTAGAACAGATAGGACCACGGGGAGAGGTCCCCTTTTTAATAAGCAAATATTGATTTTCGAATATATAAAAAACTACTATAGCGAGGGCTTCAAATTTGGTACCAAAAACTTCCTCAAGATACTGTTTTACTGGACAAAAGGTTGGACAGAAAGGACCAGGGAGAGGTATCCCCATACAAATCAAATATTGATTACCGAAAGAACTATAAAAGCAAAATGCTTAAAATTTTGCAGCAATTTTTTCAGCAATTCTACTGTGAAACACCATCACTGGAAAAAATATTGAACTTATAGAATCAGGGGGGGGGGAGGTACTCACCATACAAAGCAATTTTAAATTACTTCTAATTTATTTAAATTGTATGATAATACAACACGAATGTTAGCTTAGGGCCAGCAAAGCCCAAAAAATTTGCTTTGGCAAAACGAAGTTTGCCGGGTCTGCTAGAATTTTTATAAAGTTTATTTAGTCACGTAAAAAAATATCACAATTTTTGGAGGAAAAATCGAAAAATCGGTACCTTGTTAATATTTTGGTAACAAATTTTTGTTGAAATATTTTTGGTTAAAAATGCCGTAAAGTCGTCAAATCTGGTTTTGTGTAGTTTTAAATAATTTGAAACTGTGTATTTTCGTTAAAAATTGAATACTTACTCTTGATTTTTAGATATGAGTCCTTTTTCAAATAATAACAATTTTTTCGATAATTTCTAACGTTAATTCAGTTTTTATTTTCGTTAAATTTCATTTCAGTTTATAGTTTTTGCTTCATCTTTTTCTTCGTCTTCTTCTTTTTAATTTTTTTTGTTTAGTTTAATTAATTTTATTACAATTTTTGTTGTTGCTTTTGGTTTTTCTTTTAATTATTAAACATTAACAATGTGTTAGTATTTTTTGTATTATATTGTTGTTATTTTAATTAATTGTTTACCATTTTTTTTAAATAATTTTTTTAATTTTGTTTTGTTTATTTAACTTTCAACTAATCAATACAATTGATCTTTTAATTAATTAATTAATTAATTATATTTTTTATATAATTTTTTATATTCTCTTTTTTTAAATTATTAACCTGGAATTTAACTTTTGTTTATTATTGATTTTTTTTTAATTTTAAGAATTTTTTGTTTTGTTTTTTTATAAATTTAATTAGTTTAAATAAAAATTAATTAATTGAATTAAAAATTAATTTATCATTCATTATCATTAATAAATTTCAGCATAAACCTTAAATTCAATTCTTTTTTTAATTATTTTTTTAATTTTACAAAATATTTATGAATTCTTTTTTATTTATTTTTTAAGTTTTAATAATTTTTACTATCTTACAACCATTTTTTAAATCATCATTTAATTGTTGTCATTAACTTGAATTCATTTAATTAAGCTTAAATATTATTTATTGCCTTATTTTTTTGAAGAAAATAATTAATAATATTTTAATAAAATAAATTAAACTTAAAGTGAAAAATTAAAAACAAAATATTGCAAGAGTTAAGGAAAATTCAAATTTAGTTTCTCTTTCTAATTTTTATAGATGTCAAATTAACTGTCATGTTTTGCAATGGGGTGCGTAAATGTGTGTGTGTGTGTTTAAATGTCTGTTAACTTCGCATGTTAATGTTACAGCCACGTTATGATCCCAGCTGGGATTTAATAACTTCATTTTGGGTTCTCTCTTTTTAATGTCATTTTTATATTGACAGTTTTATTTTTCAGCTCAAATTTATTTTTCTAAAGGATGAATAAATAAAATTTATAAGAAATTTAACATATTTTTTTGGTAAATAAATATTTAATACTTATTTGTTCAAGTTTATTTTTTTTTAATTAAAACTTTTGGAATTTTTGAAAAAAAAAATAAAAATTTTAAAATATCGAATTTAAAAAAAGAATAAATCTTCGAAAAAAATGAATTTGTGTCGTTGCCATTTCAAGTTGCATCGGTGCGATTTGAGTCGTTTTGACTTTGAGTGGCTTCGGTTTGATTTGCGTCGTATTTCTGCGGTCCCCATTAACAACGCAAGTCGTGGCCATAGTGTATTATAAAAACATATAAGTTAATAATAAGTTAAGTGTGTACTACAAACTTAAGAATAAATCAGAAAATCAAATTATCGGGTCGTTCATTAATTTTTCGTAACCACCGACGATGTGACGTAGGGTATTCGGTCACATCCGACTATACTTTTTTACTTGGTTTTGATAAATTTTGATTGAATAATTTTTTTAATGAAAAATGATTTTGTTTATAAAAAAAATTTAATCCTTAACCTAAAATTTTAAATAATAAACATATTTTTCAAAATATTTTTAAAAATATTATTTGATCATTTCTGATAAAATACTCTGTTTTTTATAAAAACAATAATTTTGATTATTAATTCTTTATTAAATTATCAATATTTTGTACTTTTTAAAACAGTTAAAAATAAAGTTTTTTCTAAAAAAATGATTTTTCCAATTTTTTTTTAATTATTTCTAAATTTTTTTTTGAATTTTTAAATTAAATGTTATTATTTATTAATAATGAAATTTATTTATTTTTTATAAAAAAATAAAAAAAACTATTTTTTATAAAAAAAAAATAAAATTATTTTTTAAATTTAATTTTGTTAAAATTTTATTTCTTCTTGAAACTTTATTAAATTAAAAAAACATAAAAGGTTTTAAATTTGATTATTTTAAAAAAGTTAAAAAAAATGAATTTGAAAAAAAAAAATGATTTCTTATTGAAAAAAATAAAGCTTAAAAGTATTTTAAATGAACAAAATTAATTTTTGAATTAAAAATGAAGATTTATTTTTTTATAAAAAAAATAAATAAATAAAAATAATAAATTTAAAAATATTTAATTTTTGTACGAAATTTAAAAATGTTTTTTTAAGTTTTTTTTTATAAAAACTTTGAAATTATTTAAAAAAAAAATTATCTTTTTTAATAAAAATTTGTTTTACAAAAGAATTTTACGAAATTTTGAAATGTTTTTTCTTCAAATATTTTATTTTTTCATAAAAACTTTGAAATTTTTTTTCATAAATAATTTAATTTTTTTAATAAAAATTTAAAAATTTATTTTACAAAAATTATATTTTGTTTAAAAAGGTGAAATTTAATTTTCCATAAAAATTTTTAAATTCTTTTCTTGTATAAAAAATTAAATGCGATTTCATAAAAAGTTTGAATTAAAAAATAAAAAATAAAATAAGAAGCCAAAAATAAAATATTGTTTATTTATAAAACAAAATAAAAATTATTTTGTTTATAAAAAATAAAAGTAATTTTTTTTATAAATTTATCCTTCTTAAAAAGAACTTGACTTTTTTAATAAAAAAATATTTTGTTCAAAAATATTATTTTTTTATAAGAAATAAAAAATTTCGAAAATTAAAAATTTTTGATTAAAAAAAAATAAACCAAAATTTTTTGAAAAAAAATAAAATTTAGAAAACTTTCAATTTAATTTTTTCCATAAAACAAAAAAAAATGTTAATCTTGTACGTTTGTCCAAATGACCCAATTAATTTTGGCTCCGTAACTCCGATTAAGTTTCTCTGCCATTATTAGAATTATTGGTCTCCCAAATACTTCTACATAAAATTGTTAAAGGCTTCACTTGACGATAATAAATTAAAGCATGTTGTTTATACACTTCCGTTTCCGTCCGTTGGTGTTTTTTTTAAAATTAAGAATTTTTAAACTCTTGTAATATTTTGTCTTAATTCGTTTCTTGTTAAATAATAATTAAATATTTAAAAAATATTAAAATTTTGTTTTTTTTTTTTAATTTTTTATTAAAATATGTTTATTAATTATTGCTTTTACTTTTGTTGTTTATTTTTAATTAATTCGTTTTTGTTTTGAAATATATTTTTTTTATTTAAATTTTATCTACATTTTGTTTTCTGTTTGTTTTCGTTATGAAAATAATTTTTCTTTTTTATGTTTTTTTATTAATTTTTTAATTACTACTATTTTTTAATTATTTATTTTACGAATTTATTATTATTATTTTTTCAATATTTATGGTTTTCGAATTGAAAATCGAATTTATTTAAAAATGTTCACATTATCGCTGTCATGTCACTGTCACTAGAAGTTTTAATTTGTTTAGGTTTTAGTTGTTGTTTTTTTCTTGTACTTTTTTTTAAAAACTAAAACTAAAAACTACATAAAAAATGTTTTTTTTTATTTATCATAATTTATTAAGTTTAATTTGTTTTTAATTAAATTTAGTGGCTAAAATTTATTTAGATATTTTTCATCATTTAATTTCTTGTTAATAATTTAAATGTCTTTTGTTTGTGTGAGTGTAATTTTTCTTTTAATTGGATTTTGTTTTTGAAAACTTAATACTATGTTGTTGTTGTTTTTTAATTGATTATGCACCGATTTTTTATTTATAGTACCCTACACCATTATTTTACATCTGTAACTCAATGAAGAACTTATTTAAATTTTTAAAAAAAATCCATCCGTCTATCCGTTTGTCTCACGACCACACTAATTGTCTAAATTTTTTGAAACCTGGCCAGAATCTTCAATATTATAATGAACAGTTGAATATTTAAAAACAAGATCTTAAGTGTTTCAATAAAGAACTTATAGACTGATATCTGAAAGGACCTTTGAATTCAAAGAATTGACTTTCAAAAACAGTTTTCAAAGTAAATTAAATGATTTTTAGCAAATTTCGATTTTAAGTTTAAAAAGATTATCTCGGATTATTTAAAGTTGTTTTAAGGATACTGGTATTGTAAATCGGTCTAATTTTACGTTCCGATATTTCAGATAACCTCAGAATTTCTCTTTGCAAAATGTTTTTTTGAAAATCTGAAAAAATTCCATTATAGAGCAATATTCATCTGTCTTTCCGACTGTCTTATGGTCAGTTTTATAATCTGAATTCAGTGAAATTATGCCAGATTATTTACAATTATCTTAAGATGTTTGATGTTTAAAATCTATGAAATCGGTTGAATATGAAAAAAATTATGGAACAATATTTGAAAAAACCCCAAATTTAAAATAAATTATTTTAAAATAATTTCAATGAAACTTAAATCAAATTTTGGTATTAGAAAATGGAAAAATTGTTTCAATTTTATACAAATTATAGACCGATAACTGAGATAAGAACTTTAATAAAAATTTCAATAAAACAAATTTTTTTGGACAAAATTGATAGTTTTAGAATGTCTCAAAAAGCTCATTTTCAGAATCGATTAAGTTCTCTCTGAAACTGATGAAAAAGTTGATAGTTGTTTATGTGTTTGTGTATGTGTGTCTCAGTTCAAAACTGAGGGAAATTTGAATTGATTTATCAGCCATCTTATAAATTCAATTAAAGTTATTTACAAAATCGGTCTCAACAAAGAAAAGTTATAGATCGATTTTTTAAACAACCTTAAAATTCAAATAAATAATTTCCAAAACAAATTTTCAATGCTAATTAAGTTGATTTATGAATATATAATTAAATTTACTATAGATTTATAAAATCGGTTCAAATGTAGTAAAAATCTTTCAAAAACAGTTATATTATCTTGTTGGAAGTTGGAATTTTGAGAAATAAAATCGATTTTAAAATTTAATTTTAATCCAAAAAAGAGTTTCTTCGCATATGAAGATTAAAAATTAAGATTAACCGAAAAATTTTACTCCAAGTTTTTCCATACTCTGCTTGTTTAAAATTCCCAGGGCCTATCTATATATAACACTTCATTTGTTTCAATTCCTAAATTCGTTTTTGGCGAATTAAAAAAAAATCAACATACCCAAGGTGGACAACTTTGGAGGTTGAGCGACAAGGTTTCTGACAGAGGAGTATAAAATAAACTTCCAACTCTCCCAAACTTTAAACATATGAAATTTTATGAATATATCTTTAACGGTTCAAAGGCTACAGAATTAATTCTCAAAAAAAAAACGATTTGGACCCACAGTGCAATGTCCATCTGTCTTTCCAATTGACCTACAACAAGTCAAGTCAGCGAAATTTAATGAAATTTAGGGATTTATATAAGATGGTCTTAAATGGTGTTACATTTTAAATGACTAAAATTGGTTCAATAATAATTAAATTACAAGCTGATATTTCAGATAACCTCAAAATTTAAAAACAAAGTTATGCTAAACATTTTGTTATATTAAACTTGTGTAATCGATTCAAGAATATATATAACGATATATGAGATAATAATTTCAAAATAATGAATATTTATTTAATGGAGTTTGGGTTTATCAAAATCGGTTCAGTTATAATATTAACTCTCAGGGTATAGAGAACAGTTTTACATAACAGAAAGTGTGAAGGTATTAGTGTGGTTGTTGTCTTAATGTCATTCTTTCTCTGATGTGTGTGGTGTAGAGTATTTAAAATTCGTCTTTAGCCGAACATAATTTTCTTTGTTTTTATATTTTGTGTGTGTGTCTTAACTTATTTAACTAACGTTTTGTATATCTTAACTTAAAGTTAAACTTATTACCAGTTAAAACTTATGACTGACTTAAGGGGTTAATATTTTTTTTTATTTAAAGACCTCCTAAAAACTATAAAGTTTTTTTTAAATATATTTTTTTAATTTAATAAATTATGTTTTTTTTCTTGTCCTTTTTAGCAGTTTTTTTTTTTTGGGGGGAGGGGTAGAAGGGGAATTTTTTATTATTATTTTATTTTGAAGGGAGGGTTTAACTTATGAATTAATTTAGATCCTCTGCTTTACACAATTCTTAACATCTCTAGCAGTTTTAGAGAGTTAAGCTTGTTTTATTATTGTTTTTTTGTTTTGTTTTGTTTTTGTTTTTGTTGTTGATTTTTGAATTTAATTTTTTAATAATTTGTTTATTGAATTTAGCAACTATAATTCTTTTTTTTTAATTATTTATTTAAATTGTTTTATGTTTTTTTTTAATAATTATTTTTTTACTTTATTATAATTTATTTAAATTTATATAGTTTTTGTTGTTTTTTTTAAAGTATGTTTTTGTTTTTGTAAAATATAAGCAAGCGAGTATTTAGTTTAAAGTGTGTATTGTTGTTGTTGTTGTTTTTATCATAATTTTATATGGCCAAATTATTGTTGTTGAAAATTTGTTTAAAATTTTTATTAATATTTTTTAAATGTATTTCCGTTTTGTTTATTTCCTGTTTTATTAAATTTTCTTTTAGTTTATATTATTTTGTTTTTAAATCAGAAACCGAAATTATTTGAGGTTTTTCTTTTTTGTTTTTGTTTTATTAATACTTATTTTTAATTATTTTCGGTTTTTAGGTGTTTTTTTTAACAAAAAAATCCATTAAATTCGCCTTTTTTTGCATTTTTTGTTGTTGTTCGTAATCATATATTTTTGTGAAAAGGAAAAAAAGCTAAAACTAATTTAAAAATTCTAATTTTGCTTTCCTTTTCCGTTTTCCTCTTGTTTAACTATTGTCAAAATGATACTTTGGATGAAAAACAATTTCCTTTAAGAAATTCAAAATTTTCTTTTTTTTTTGGAGGGGGGGGTGGAGTTTTATGCCTTAAATCGATTGTCTAAAACATTTTTTTTAATTAATTAATTTTTTTTTGAAATTTACTAAGAATTTTGTATAACATTTGAAACCATATATTTATTTATATAGAGTGTGAGTGTGTGTCAGTTTATTATTATTTTATTTTTCTTTGTAAATAATTAAAATTAAATAAATAAAAAAATACCCTTTTTTGATTACGAATTATTCAGATCTTTTGTTTTTTTCTATTTTATATATTTTGTTATTATTAATTTTTTATTTTATTAAAATCATTTATTTGGCAAGTACTTTTTATTTTTATTTATATTAAATTATTAAGAAAATAAGCTGAATTTAAGTGAAATTTTCGTAAAAGAGTGATAAATTAAAGAGCTGTTTTATACGAAGCGTATGATTATATTAACTATAATAAATTAATTATAAGTTCAATGAGTTGTTTTTATACGGAGCATATTCCATATATATACGGAACCAAAACATTTGCATTTTCTCATTCGGAAATTTTCAATTTCAATCAGAATCTGATAAAATTTTCATAGAAAATTTCATCAGAATCTATAATAATTTTATAAAATTCATCAGAATCTGATAATAATTTTCATAGAAAATTTCATCAGAATCTGATAATAATTTTCAGAGAAAATTTCATCAGAATCTGATAATAATTTTCAGAGAAAATTTCATCAGAATCTGATAATAATTTTCAGAGAAAATTTCATCAGAATCTGATAATAATTTTCAGAGAAAATTTCATCAGAATCTGATAATAATTTTCAGAGAAAATTTCATCAGAATCTGATAATAATTTTCAGAGAAAATTTCATCAGAATCTGATAATAATTTTCAGAGAAAATTTCATCAGAATCTGATAATAATTTTCATAGAAAATTTCATCAGAATCTGATAGCAATTTTCATAGAAAATTTCATCAGAATCTGATAACAATTTTCATAGAAAATTTCATCAGAATATAATTTTAATATATATTTTAATATCTTAATGTTTACGTAGATCTCATCTAATAAATATATCAAGATTTCATAGAAGAAAGGTCTTTATATATGAGACCTTTCCATTATCATAAAATAATTAAAATTACTCATACGTCACGTTAAACTTCAACTCTCTTTTTTATTTTTATCTTTAGCAAATGAGTATGAATAAAGGATGAATATGTTAGAAGGATGATTGTTGTTTTTAATAAATAAAATGTAGATGTAACTGTGTGTCCATATGTGTGTAAGTGTAGAAAGATGATAATAAGCTTGATGACCATATAAAACTTTTTGTTGTCTTTGTTATTTTGTTTATTTATTTTCTTAGATTTTTCATTTTATGTTTTTTTATTTTTTTTGTTTTTATTTGTTTTTTCTTTTCTTCGTATTGTTGATTATTTTTGTTCTTTTTTTGTTCAATATATTTATTTTGTATGTATGTGTATGTGTGTATAATAGTTAAGGAAGACCTTTTCTTTTTTGTTTTTTATTTTATTATTATTTTCTATTCGTTTTACGTTTTTAATTATTTAATACATTTTAAGATTAAGAGATAATAAGTTATAAACTACTTACACATGCATAAGCTTCAAGTACATACACACTTATATATGTATAAATAAGTGTGGCTGTTTGTACATAATACACATACATATGAATGTATATACTTTATGTTTATACAAATGTGTTTTATATGTAAATACTTATATGTTTGTTTGTATGTATTAGTTTTAGGCATAAACTAATGATGATTTTCTAAATAGCAGCAGCATAATAATGATGATAATAATAATGATTATAAATGTATGAAGATTAAGTTCAAAGAAGTTAAATAGTATTTTCTTGTTGTTGTTATTATTATTCTATTATTATTTGTTATACTTAATTGTTTATCTTCTAGTTGTTGTTTTTTTTTTGATTTTTCTATGTTAATGTTGTTGTTTTTTTTGTAAGTTTAATTTTATACATTTTAATAGTTTTAAAACTAAATTTAATAGTTTTAGAAATTGCTAATGTTTTTACTTTTAGATATGAGTTCCTTAATAGAGAGAGATAGATAGAGATAGGGAAAGAGAGTGGAAGCGAGAGAAAGAACTTAAAAGCTTAATAGAGGAAAGCTTAATTAAAACGAAGTTATTATGTTATTGTTGCTGTTCTTTCATTATTTTTAATTTTATTTGGAAATATTTTATATACAAAAGACAATTTTCGGTAGATTCAAATTAAGTGTGACCAACTAAGGGAACATAAAAATATTAAATTTAAGGAGAAAATTGAAATTTTGGTGAATTTTTTAATATTAGTGAAAATTATCTAACTTAAGTAAAAATTGAAATTTTTAGCAAAAATTGGGAAATTTTAGTGAAAATTTTAAATTTATGGAAATTTTAAATTTTAGTGAAATTTTTAAATTTTAGTGAAAATTTTAACCTTTGAGTGAAATTTAAAATTTTAGTGAAAATTTTTAAATTTTAGTGAAATTTTAAATTTTAGTGGAAAAATTGAAATTTTAGGTGAAAATTTTAAATTTTAGTGAAAATTAATTTAGGAAATTAATTTAGTGAAAATTTGAAGATTTTAGTGAAAATTTTAAATTTTAGTGAAAATTTTAAATTTTAGTGAAAATTTTAATTTTAGTGAAAAATTTTAATTTTTAGTGAAAAATTTTGGAAATTTTTAGTGGAAGAATTTGAAATTTTAGATGAAAATTTGAAAATTTTAGTGAAAATTTGAAATTTTAGTGAAAATTTGAAATTTTAGTGAAAATTTGAAATTTTAGTGAGAATTTGAAATTTTAGTGAAAATTTGAAATTTTAGTGAAAATTTGAAATTTTAGTGAAAATTTGAAATTTTAGTGAAAATTTGAAATTTTAGTGAAAATTTGAAATTTTAATGAAAATTTGAAATTTTGTGAAAATTTGAAATTTTTGTGAAAATTTGAAATTTTTGTGAAAATTTGAAATTTTAATGAAAATTTGAAATTTTAATGAAAAATTAAAATTTTAAAAATCAAAAAATTAAAATTTGAAACTTTAGAGAAAATTTTAAAATGTTGTCATTAAAAATGTTATTAAATTACAATTTTCATAGAAAATTTCATTAGTTTCTAATGATAATTTTCATAGAAAATTTCATTAGTTTTTAATGATAATTTTCATTGAAAATTTCATTAGACTCTAATGATAATTTTCATAGAAAATTCCATTAGACTCTAATGAAATTTTCATAGAAATTTCATTAGTTTCTAATGATAATTTTCAATTGAAAATTTCATTAGTTTCTAATGATAATTTTCATTGAAAATTTCATTTAGATTTCTAGATAGAATAATTTCATTGAAAATTTCATTAGTTTCTAATGATAATTTTCATGAAAATTTCATTAGTTTCTAATGATAATTTTCATTAGAAATTTCATAGTTTCTAATGATAATTTTCATAGAAAATTTCATAGTTTCTAATGAATAATTTTCATAGAAAATTTCATCAGTTTCTAATGATAATTTTCATAGAAATTTCATCAGTTTCTAATGATAATTTCATAGAAAATTTCATCAGTTTCTAATGATAATTTTCATAGAAAATTTCATCAGTTTCTAATGATAATTTTCATAGAAATTTCATCAGTTTCTAATGAATAATTTTCATAGAAAATTTCATCAGTTTCTAATGATAATTTTCATAGAAAATTTCATCAGTTTCTAATGATAATTTTCATAGAAAATTTCACTAGTTTCTTACGATAATTTTCATTGAAAATTTCATTAGTTTCTAATGATAATTTTCATAGAAAATTTCATTAGACTCTAATGACAATTTTCATAGAAAATTTCATTAGTTTCTAATGATAATTTTCATTGAAAATTTCATTAGTTTCTAATTATAATTTTCATAGAAAATTTCATCAGTTTCTAATTATAATTTTCATAGAAAATTTCATCAGTTTCTAATGATAATTTTCATAGAAAATTTCACTAGTTTCTTACGATAATTTTCATTGAAAATTTTGACAATATTTAATGAAACATTTTATTCAAATTGATTAAATATTTTTTATGTTTTTATGTTAATGTAATTTATATTTTTATGTTAATGTAATTTATGTTGGTCACATTTATGTTTATCCATTTCAATTATTATAATCGTTTTTGAATATCTATTAAGTCCATAAATATTCCAAATTAGTTATGTATTTGTGTTGATATTTGTTTATTATTTATTTGTTTATATGTATTTTTGAGTGTGTATTTGTTTGTTTGTTTAATATAAAACCCAAAGTAAACAAAGCATGTCAATGTGACATAAATAACTATTATTTACTTACTTCATTATATGATTTGATATCTTGACAATTTCAAAATTGTTTTTGTTGTTTCTTTGATCACATGACTCTATCAAGTTTTAATTCATTTATAATGTGAATTAAAGCCTAATGGGGGGAAAATGGGGAAAATTAAAAAATCTAACAACAATTTTAATTATTAATTTAATTTTTTTAACCTAAAATATATTTAAATATTTCTTTTGTTTAATTACGAATTATGCAATGTTAACTTTTTACTGTATATTTTCATCATAATTTTGGATCAGAGGACTTAATTAATAATTTGTTGTTTTTTTTTAATATTAATTTAATTTAGCTACATTTTTGAATACTTAATTTTTAAATTCTTAATAATTTTTTGTTGTGTTTTATTGTTTACAATTAAAATATTTTGTTTTATATTTAATAACTATTTAACTAATATTTATTTATTTTTTTTTAATTTATTATTAATAATTTAATAATAATTTTGGCATTTATGTCTTGTTTTTATTCAATATTTTTTCAGTTTTTTTTTTCAATATTTGTCTTTTAAAAAATAGTTAACTTTATACTGTTTAGTCTTTTCAGACAATATTTTTCATATAGATTTTTCTTTGTTTATTTTTTTTTTGTAATTTTTAACTCGTTATTTTTAATTTTAATTATTTTACTTGATGTTTCATCATTAATTTTCTTTTAAACTTGATTTATTTAAGTTGCTGTTTTTATCATTTGCTTTATCCATTTTTTTGTTTTTCCATTCAAATTAATGCTTTTAAATAATTTCTTTAATTATTTTAATTGTATTAATTTTGTACAAAATTTATTTGATTTTAATTAATTTCTTTTATTATTATTTTGTTTATTTGTCTTCAAATGATCCTATCACAGCAACAAACATTTTTTTGTTTTTCAATTTAATATATTTTTCAAATAAAATTTTGTAAAAAAATATTAATTATTTTGAATTAATTTAAATTAATTAAGCTAATGATCAATTTAATTTTAAACAATTTAGCCAATACACAAACCTCAAAAATTGGAAATTAAGAATTCTAAAATAAAAATGTTATGTTTAATTAAAACCATTCGAACTTACATAATTTTCGGAAACTGATTGTAAACTTCATAACTTAATTTTTCATAAAAGCTTCTTAAAATATAAATTTTAAAATATAACTTAAATATATTTTTTAAATATTTCAAACAATAAATAAAATTTAATTACAATTAATCAAAAAATGTTTCTTCAATTTGTTTGAATTCATAAATCATTTCATTAAATCTTGATTAAATTTTTAAAGAATCAGATTATATTTTCCAATTAAAGCATTAAACTCTACGGAAAATTTCATCAGAATTTAACGATAATTTTCGTAGAAAATGCCATCGTATTCTAATCACAACTTTCATAAAAAATTTCTTAAGAATCTCATCAAAATTTTCATAGATAATAGATTCTGATTAAAATTCAATCCAGGTTTGATTACTATTTTCGTAGGAAATTTCATCAGAATCTGATAACGTTTTTTAAAGAAAATTTCATTCGAATCAGATGACAATTTACGTGAAAATTTCATTCAAACTGATAACAATTTTCATCTTAAAATTGCTGTTTTTATCATTTCTTTATCCATTTTTTGAAAATTTTTCATTCAAATTAATGACTTTTAAAAATTTCTTTAATTATTTTAAATTTATTAATTTTGTACAAATTTATGACAATTTTATTAATTTCTTTTATTATTATTTTGTTTAATTTTCTTCAAATTGATCCTATCACAGCAACAAACATTTTTTTGTTTTTCAATTTAATATTTTTTCAAATAAAATTTTGTAAAAAAATATTAAATTATTTTTGAATTAATTTAAATTAATTAAGCTAATGATCAATTAATTTTAAACAATTTAGCCAATACACAAACCTCAAAAATTGGAAATTAAGAATTCTTAAAATAAAAAATGTTAATGTTTAATTAAAAACCATTCGAACTTACATAATTTTCGAGAAAACTGATTGTAAACTTCATAACTTAATTTTTCATAAAAGCTTCTTAAAATATAATTTTAAAAATATAACTTTAAATATAATTTTTTAAATATTTCAAAACAATTAAATAAAAATTTAATTACAATTATCAAAAAATGTTCTTCCAATTTGTTTGAATTCATAAATCATTTCATTAAATCTTGATTAAATTCTTTAAAGAATCAGATTATATTTTCCACTTAAAGCATTAAACTCTACGGAAAATTTCATCAGAATTTAACGATAATTTTCGTAGAAAATGCCATCGTATTCTAATCACAACTTTCATAAAAAAATTCTTAAGAATCTCATTAAAATTTCATAGATAATAGATTCTGATTAAAATTCAATCCAGGTTTGATTACTATTTTCGTAGGAAATTTCATCAGAATCTGATAACGTTTTTTAAAGAAAATGTCATTCGTATCAGATGACAATTTACGTGAAAAATTTCATTCAAATCTGATAACAATTTTCATAGAAAATTTCATTCAAATTTTGATGACAATCTTTATAGAAAATTTCATTCGAATCTGATGAAAGTTTTAATAGAAAAATTCATTCAAATTTGATGACAATCAAAATTTTTTTCATATTTGATGATAATTTTATCGAAAATTTTGTTCAAATTTGATGACAATTTTCATCGAAAAATTTATTCGAATTTGATGACAATTTTTATCGAAAATTTTATTCAAATTTGATGATAATTTCATCGAAAATTTTATTCAAATGTGATGGCAATTTTCATCGAAAATTTAATTCAAGTTTAATGACAATTTTCATAGAAAATTTTACTAGGATCTTATGACAGGTTTCATAGAAAATTTCACTAGGATCTGTTGACGATTTTCATATAAATTTCGTAAGAACCTTGTGACAATTTTTATAGAACATTTTGTCAGAATTTAATGACAACTTTGAGAGAAAATTTAGCTAGACTCGTATGACAATTTTAATAGCATATTTTGTCAGAATCTGATGACAATTTTTATAGAAAATTTCATCAGAATCTGATTTCAATTTTCAAAGAAAATTTTGCAGAATCTGAAGACAATTTTCCCAGAATCTAATAAAAATTTTCATGGACCATTTTGTCAGAATCTGATAACAATTTTCTTTAAAAATTCATCAGTATCAGATTGCAATTTCCATAGAAAATTGTATTTGATTTTGATTATAGTTTTTATAGAAAATTTCACCAGATTTTTATCTCAATTTTCTTAGATTTTTTTTAGCAGATGGTAATTACAATTTCCATAGAAAATTTCGTCAGATACTGATGTAAAATTTCATTATCTGTTGATTTCATTAGATTTCGATTATAATTTTCATTGAAAATTTCACTAGATTTTGATTAAAATTTTCGTAGAAAATTTTTCCAGTTTCTAATCATAAAATTTTATCAAAGTTTGATTACAAATTTCATTGCAATTATATGTTATTTTTAACATTTAGATTAAATATTTTTTACAAAATTACAAATAGTATTTTCTAATAAATTTATTTCCATTTTATAACTGTCACTTACACATCAACCTGTAGTTTCAAATAAAATTTTTAATATTTTCTTAAAATCATTTCAATATTTTCTTATTTTTTAAAGTTATAAAGGAGATGGTTAAGATTTCAGTGTTGGAAATTCGTAACCTATGGTAAAGAATATATTTTCTTTTTTCTTTTCAAAAAATATATTTTAAATATTTTTTTAATTCAAAAATTGTTTTAAAAAAATTATGCTGCAAAATTCAAAAATACTCAAATTCTGAAATATTTTTTAGATTTTTTTAATTCAAAAAAATACTTCAGTTTCTGAGTTGTATTGTCTGTGCTTAAAATGAGCAAAGACTTCACGAGATGTAGTAGTAAGAGATTCAGAAATTTTCGAGATGGTTTCGAGACACACAAAAATGTTTTGAAATGATAAAATGACTTAAATTAAAGAAATTAAAAAAATAAATCAAAAAAAGTTTAGTGTTTGAAGAAAACTAAAAAATACGAGATCGTTTATGAAAAAGTTGTTCAAAGAAAAAGCTTTTCATTTTTACAAGCTTAAAATTTTTATTTGGGTTTGTGTCTTGGCTAAATATTATGAAATAATTTTGCATATTTTTTTTACCGGAAACTTCTATAATTTAATTCTCTTTTATGATTTTAAGCTTTTTGGAAGCTGATTTTAACTAAAATTATTACGCGCATTTTTGTTGGTTTTTCGTTAATGTTTAGCTAACCTAAGTTTAATTAAATTAATTAAATTTTTATTACGTTTAATTATTGCATTGTTGTTCTTGTTGGTTTTTTGTTTTGTTTTGTTTTTTATTTTAATTAATATAATTTATAATTTTGTTTTCGTTGACCAGGCACATGTGCTTAAAATAAAATTAAAAAATGATTTATTTCATTATTTTTCATCATTTTTTTATAAAAATTCCAATGGCAAAACTTAGTATAAAACTTGTTGATGTCAAGCGGATATATTGTTGTTGTTGTACTACGTCTATTATAATTTTCATTATTTAAATATTTTAGCAAAAGATCTCGTAACACATTCGCATAATTGAATATAAACCAATGTTGTCCATAAAGTTATGGGAACTGTAATGTAAATGTTTTATTTTTTTAAGAATTAAATGTGAATTGAAATTAAAATTTTACAAGAAAATTAAAAAATAAATAAATTTTGTGAAAAGAGATTTAAACTCAACAAAAAAAAGGGAAAATAAAATGTTAAAGTTTTTGATTATTTGGCTTCATTTTGTAGGAATTTTGAAAATACACTTACAATAAAATGAGGCGCTGAAAATAATACAGCCAATGTGGCAATTATGGTAAATAACGTAAAAACAATAAGGCACAAACGATCCACTACCATGGCAGCAAATTTCCAATCTCTTGTTACCTCACCAACTTCATCTTCTTTTTTTAACTTAAATTATTTCGAAAAACAAAACAACATAGGAAATTTATAGTTTTAATAATAATTCGTATTCAAAATGAAATTATTTGTTAGATTATTAAATAAATATATAATAATGATGTAACCCAGCGAACAATTTTAAGGAAAGTTTTGAAGTTAAAATAAATTTATCAATTAAAAAAAATGATCTTATTACAATTTCTAGAGATTTTTTCAGGACTAACAATTTTCATAGAAAATTTCATCAGAATCTGATAACAATTTTCATAGAAAATTTCATCAGAATCTGATAACAATTTTCATAGAAAATTTCATCAGAATCTGATAACAATTTTCATAGAAAATTTCATCAGAATCTGACAACAATTTTCATAGAAAATTTCATCAGAATCTGACAATTCATGAATTTCAATTAACAATTTTCATAGAAAATTTCATCAGAATCTGATAACAATTTTCATAGAAAATTTCATCAGAATCTGATAACAATTTTCATAGAAAATTTCATCAGAATCTGATAACAATTTTCATAGAAAATTTCAATCAGAATCTGATAACAATTTTCATAGAAAATTTCATCAGAATCTGATAACAATTTTCATAGAAAATTTCATCAGAATCTGATAACAATTTTCATAGAAAATTTCATCAGAATCTGATAACAATTTTCATAGAAAATTTCATCAGAATCTGATAACAATTTTCATAGAAAATTTCATCAGAATCTGATAACAATTTTCATAGAAAATTTCATCAGAATCTGATAACAATTTTCATAGAAAATTTCATCAGAATCTGATAACAATTTCATAGAAAATTTCATCAGAATCTGATAACAATTTTCATAGAAAATTTCATCAGAATCTGATAACAATTTTCATAGAAAATTTCATCAGAATCTGATAACAATTTTCATAGAAAATTTCATCAGAATCTGATAACAATTTTCATAGAAAATTTCATCAGAATCTGATAACAATTTTCATAGAAAATTTCATCAGAATCTGATAACAATTTTCATAGAAATTCAAATCTTACAATTCAGAAATTCATAGATTGATAACAATTTTCATAGAAAATTTCATCAGAATCTGATAACAATTTTCATAGAAAATTCATCAGAATCTGATAACAATTTTCATAGAAAATTTCATCAGAATCTGATAACAATTTTCATAGAAAATTTCATCAGGAATCTGATAACAATTTTCATAGAAAATTTCATCAGAATCTGATAACAATTTCATAGAAAATTTCATCAGAATCTGATAACAATTTTCATAGAAAATTTCATCAGAATCTGATAACAATTTTCATAGAAAATTTCATCAGAATCTGATAACAATTTTCATAGAAAATTTCATCAGAATCTGATAACAATTTTCATAGAAAATTTCATCAGAATCTGATAACAATTTTCATAGAAAATTTCATCAGAATCTGATAACAATTTTCATAGAAAATTTCATCAGAATCTGATAACAATTTTCATAGAAAATTTCATCAGAATCTGATAACAATTTTCATAGAAAATTTCATCAGAATCTGATAACAATTTTCATAGAAAATTTCATCAGAATCTGATAACAATTTTCATAGAAAATTTCATCAGAATCTGATAACAATTTAATTCATCAGAATTGAAACAATTTCATAGAAATTTCATCAGAATCTGATAACAATTTTCATAGAAAATTTCATCAGAATCTGATAACAATTTTCATAGAAAATTTCATCAGAATCTGATAAGAATTTCATAGAAAATTTCATCAGAATCTGATAAGAATTTTCATAGAAAATTTCATCAGAATCTGATAAGAATTTTCATAGAAAATTTCATCAGAATCTGATAACAATTTTCATAGAAAATTTCATCGAAATTTTCATAGAAATCATATCATTTTCACTGTTTGCTGGGTTATGTCACCTTTTACGTACGCACTTTTCTTTGATTATGTTAATAAATATATAAGTTTCTATCTTTTATCTGTATATAAATCAGTAAATAATATTAATACTCTTGAATATTTTTCACATTTTGAATCTTAAACAGTACAAATACAAAAAAGACATATATTTATATTCTTTAACATACCTGATCCGTTATCCATCTTAACTCTTTCAATATTAAAGCCAATTCATATTCAGCTGATGAACTCAGACAGGTGTGTGATATGGCTTCATGCATTCTTGTATCACCAACAGGACCAACAGGGCCAACACTACCATCGTCTCCTTGTCTAAAAGTTATAAATAATATGATTACATATACATATATACACAAACATATGTTAATGTATGAATACTTTATTATATGTGTGTAAAAATTGTAGTTTAATAATCTTCATTTATAAAAAGATGTAGAAAGAAACGTTATATTTATGTGTGAATTTCTATATAGAAAATACTTATTATTTGTTTTTGCTTTTACTGTGCATAAGTATTAACACTCTCCTCTTGAAATATGTGTTGCACGTGTAACACATCAAATTCTAATGATGAGTGCGTGAGATTTTCTCCCATTTTCAAGAGAAAACTGTATTTATATGGAGCATTACATATTGTGTAATAAGTTAGAGGATCTTTAAAAACAAAAACAATTTTGTCTTTATTGTCTCCGTTAATGGAGTAATTGAAAACTTTTGATTATGTCATAAATCCATTTGAAAACATTTAATTTTGTTTGTTTACAAGAATAACTTGAAGGGTAATGGAAATAAGGCTTTTTGAAAATCTTCTTATAAAATATATCATTACAATTTATAGAAAATTACATCAAAATATGATTCAGCTGCGGATTACAATTATCAAAGATAATTTTATTTGAGTTTGATGACAATTTTCATTAAAAAATATCATTTTTTTAGAGAAAATTTCATTCGAATCTAATGACAATTTTCATAGAAAATTTCATTCGAATCTAATGACAATTTTCATAGAAAATTTCATTCGAATCTAATTACAATTTTCATAGCAAATTTCATTCGAATTGAATGAAAATTTTCATAGAAAATTTCATTCGAATTTAATTAAAATTTTCATAGAAAATTTAATTCGAATTTAATGAAAACTTTCATAGAAAATTTAATTCGAATTTAATGAAAATTTTCATAGAAAATTTCATTCGAATTGAATGAAAATTTTCATAGAAAATTACATTCGAATTTAATGAAAATTTTCATAGAAAATTTAATTCGAATTTAATGAAAATTTTCATAGAAAATTTAATTCGAATTTAATGAAAATTTTTATAGAAAATTTCATTCGAATTTAATGAAAATTTCATAGAAAATTTAATTCGAATTTAGTGAAAATATAATATTCATGGAAAACATAAAAATTTAAACGGATGTAATACGGATGACATTATCATTATCGTTTCTTGGCAATTGATTGTTGTGATTCCGTTGAAGTGGTTGTTGCAACAAAAGGTTGTAATAAGTGAAACTAAAGTCTAATGCTATCAATTTCTCTATATTTTTATGTAAAGAATTTTTCAGGAGAGAAATTGTTGCATTTAATAGAAATTTGCATATACTTTCTCTTCAGAGACCTTCCTCTTTAGAGAAACTATATACCAATTTTTTCTTTACGAAAAAATTTTTCATTTCTTATATCTTTTTGACATATTTTTTCTCAAGTTGCTCTTCATTCAATTTTATCTATCTAAAGTTTGTTTCCTTTCCATAAGAGAGTTTTCTTCGAATTTTCTTTTAGAAAATAATTTTTAAGAAAAATTCTTTCTAAAATTTTATTTATGACAACTCTGTAAATATTTAACTAAAGAGAAAAAAATAGGTTTTTAATAGAAAATTTTCTCTTAAATCAAATTTTATAGAAAATTTTCTCTTAAATAAAATTTTATAGAAAATTTTCTCTTAAATCAAATTTTATAGAAAATTTTCTCTTAAATCAAATTTTATAGAAATTTTTCTCTTAAATCAAATTTTATAGAAAATTTTCTCTTAAATCAAATTTTATAGAAAATTTTCTCTTAAATCAAATTTCATAGAAAATTTTCTCTTAAATCAAATTTCATAGAAAATTTTCTTTTAAATCAAATTTCATAGAAAATTTTCTCTTAAATCTAATTTTATAGAAAATTTTCTCTTAAATCAAATTTTATAGAAAATTTTCTCTTAAATCAAATTTTATAGAAAATTTTCTCTTAAATCAAATTTTATGGAAAATTTTCCCTTAAATCAAATTTTATGGAAAATTTTCCCTTAAATCAAATTTTATGGAAAATTTTCCCTTAAATCAAATTTTATAGAAAATTTTCCCTTAAATCAAATTTTATGGAAAATTTTCCCTTAAAATGAATTTTATGGACAATTTTCTCTCAAATCAAATTTTATAGAAAATTTTCTCTTAAATCAAATTTTATAGAAAATTTTCTCTTAAATCAAACTTTATAGAAAATTTTCTCTTAAATCAAACTTTATAGAAAATTTCTCTTAAATCAAATTTTATAGAAAATTTTCTCTTAAATTAAATTTAATGAAAATTTTCCCTTAAAATGAATTTTATGGAAAATTTTCCCTTAAAATGAATTTTATGGAAAATTTTCCCTTAAAATGAATTTTATGAAAAATTTTCCCTTAAAATGAATTTTATGGAAAATTTTCCCTTAAAATAAATTTTATGGAAAATTTTCCCTTAAAATAATTTTATGGAAAATTTTCCCTTAAAATAAATTTTATGGAAAATTTTCCCTTAAAATAAATTTTATGGAAAATTTTCCCTTAAAATAAATTTTATGGAAATTTTTCCCTTTAAATAAATTTTATGGAAAAATTTCCCTTAAAATAAATTTTATGGACAATTTTCCCTTAAAATAAATTTTATGGAAAATTTTCCCTTAAAATAATTTTATGGAAAATTTTCCCTTTAAATAAATTTTATGGAAAATTTTCCCATTAAATAAATTTTATGGAAAATTTTCCCTTAAAATAAATTTTATGGACAATTTTCCCTTAAAATAAATTTTATGGAAAATTTTCCCTTAAAATGAATTTTATGGAAAATTTTCTCTTAAAATAAATTTTATGGAAAATTTTTTCTTAAAATAAATTTTATGGAAACATTTCTATCAAATAATAATTTCTCAAAATTCGATTTGTGTAAAATTTTTTCTCTTAAGTAAAATTTAAAAAGAAATTTTTCTTTAATTTAATTTTAATTTTTTTTTAAATTCTGTTTAGGAGATAATTTTCATTAAATTAAAAATTATTCAATAAGTGATATTTAAAAAACTCACCTGTACATGGTCCGATAATAAGTGGGTTGATGCGGTAGAGTTGCACTTGCGCAGCGATGATTACAACGAAAATCATCATCAATATCCAAAACGTTGGCCAGCAAAGATTTCGAAGATCTAAATATGGGCGTGAATATTACAATTAATTAGAATTATTAAATTGTTATTATTTTTCAAAAACCCCTCAAGAGGAAATATACAAAAATACAACAAGAGAGAATTCCTCTCTTTATTTGTATCTATTTTTGCTCTTATTGGAAATTGACATTAAAGGCAAACACAACAAGATGATGATAAGAGGAGTTGTAAGACAAAGTTTTGAATTTAAGAGAAAATGACAAACATTAACATGAGAATGAGAGTGTGAGTGCGTGAGAGAGAGAGAGGGAGTGATAGAAAATTATGTTAATTTTAGATGTTTTTGTAATTACCTTTCCTTTAGTTCAACATTTTGTATGTGTTGCTTTTTATCGCCATTATTCGAGGAGGTCGATGATGAGGGAGGCGGTGGGCATTCATAGCCAACCTGTCCAGGTCTTTGCATGCGCAATATGCAAGGTAACCAATAAAGGAATATTACTCTTATCTGGTACACATGATGATTGTTTTTTTTGTTTGTATTAATTAAGTTTTTATATTTTTTGGGGGTTTTAATTTAATTAATTTTTTTGTTGTTGTTAATGAGAAGATGATGATAATGATAAATATAAGTTTTTGATTGGTTGATTGTTGTTGTTTTAGGTTAAATAAAATTTTTATTTTTTTACAGTTATGTATATTTTATTTTGGTTAATTTTATTTGAGTCAGAGATGGGAGTTTTAGTTTAATTATGGTTTTTAATTGATTTAATTAAATTTATTTATATTTTTTTTTTGTTTTATTAAGAGAATATCATTATTATTATTTTGAGAGAGGAAGAGAGGAGGTATTAAATAGTTGATGTTGTTGTTGTTTTTATATAGTTGTAGCAGAGTTGTTTTTTTAATATTGATAAGAGTAGTTGTAGTAATAAGTAGTAGAAGAGTAGCAAGTTTCGTAAGTGAGAGTGGAGTTTTGATTTTGATTTTGTAGAAAAAAGTTCAAAATTAGCGTTTTTTTAAAAACGTTATAATTTTAACGTTTATTTTAGAGTTTTTGCAAATGGTGGCCAGTTTTAAATTGTTTTTCAAAAGAAACCATAAAAAATGTACAAAAATGGAAAAATTAATATTAAATTTAAAAATTATATTGAATATTTTTCTTTAAATAAAACAATATTAATAAAATTTTAATTATTTTACAGTTTATTTTTTTATAAAATGTCGTTCATTTTTTCAACATGCATTTTTTAAAATTTTTGCAATTAATTTTTTTGAAAGCAGTTTGTTGTTTCTTTAAAATATTTTAAGCGTGTGTGTTTTTTTATAAAATAATAATTTATTTTTTTTAAATATTTATAAATATTAATAGAAATTATTTTTATTTTGTTTAAAAGTGTTAAATGAGTGTTAGTTTATGTGTGTGTGTATTAAAGTGTTTTGTCTTAAAATAAAATGTTAGTATTTTTTTTAAAATTATTTCTTTTCAAAATAATTTCACTTTTTTGTTGTTTTGTTGATTGTTAAAAAAAAACAAATAAATATTATTACCCATTCACTCATTTCATGCGTATCTGGATTTCTATGATGATAATTGAGGATAAGTATGGTTGACACAACTGATGAAGCCACCATAAACATAATGCAATTGAAATAAGTTCCTAGAAGGACACAAAAATGACACAAATATTGTACTTACTACATTTCATTTCTTAATTCTTTTTTTTTTTTTGGATTTTGAGAAAAAATTGGGATTTTTTTTTTTTGATTACGAAAAAAACGTTTTCGAGATTTCGAAATTTTTTCAAATTCCTTTCAAAATCGTTGTTTATAGATTTTTAAATTTGATTGTGTAAATTAATCTTTACAAGAAATTGTAAAGCATAATTTTAGGAGTTAATGTTATCGCTTCTCACTTCTTAAAATCGTTTTGATATTTGAAATATATAAAAAGTTTGTTTAAAAAAATTCATTATTTATTTACAAAAATTATTAAGGATATTCACTTCATTTTCATGAAAGAGTTTTTTAATTTTCATGGAATAGAAAATATTTCATAACATAAAGAAAGGAATTTCTCTTTCCATAAACTTTTAATGGAAGATAAAATATTCCATAAAATTTTTTGATGACAAAATTGTATATAAAATTTTCTCTAAAGATAAAATTCCTTTTTTCTATAGAAATTTATTTGACAAGAAAATTTTCTATAGAAATTTATTTGACAAGAAAATTTTCTATAGAAATTTATTTGACAAGAAAATTTTCTATAGAAATTTATTTGACAAGAAAATTTTCTATAGAAATTTATTTGACAAGAAAATTTTCTATAGAAATTTATTTGACAAGAAAATTTTCTATAGAAATTTATTTGACAAGAAAATTTTCTATAGAAATTTATTTGACAAGAAAATTTTCTATAGAAATTTATTTGACAAGAAAATTTTCTATAGAAATTTATTTGACAAGAAAATTTTCTATAGAAATTTATTTGACAAGAAAATTTTCTATAGAAATTTATTTGACAAGAAATTTTTATAGAAATTTTTGAAGAAATTTTCTATAGAAATTTTTTGAGGAGAACATTTTCTATAGAAATTTTTCATGAGAAAATTTTCTATAGAAATTTTTTTGAGGAGAAAATTTTCTATAGAAATTTTTTTGAGGAGAAAATTTTCTATAGAAATTTTTTGAGGAGAAAATTTTCTATAGAAATTTCATTGAAGAGAAAATTTTCTATAGAAATTTCATTGAGGAGAAAATTTTCTATATAAATTTCATTGAGGAGAAAATTTTCTATATAAATTTCATTGAGGAGAAAATTTTCTATATAAATTTCATTGAGGAGAAAATTTTCTATAGAAATTTCATTGAGGAGAAAATTTTCTATAGAAATTTTATTGAGGAGAAAATTTTCTATAGAAATTTCATTGAAAAGAAAATTTTCTTTGAAGAAAAGATTTTCTATACCATTTTTTTAAACAAAATTTTCTTTAAGTAGAAAATTTCCCTTGAAATTTATTTTGACTAGAAAATTGTCTAAAAAATTTAATTAAAGAGAAAATTGTTTATAAATTTTTAATATAAAATTTTAGTTGAAGAGAAAATTTTTTATTAAATTTTTTAAGGAGGAGAAGGTTTTTTCTAAGATTTGTAATGGAAGTGAGAAATCAAAAATTTTCAAGATGGAACAAATTTGCTATAAAATTTTAATGGCAGAGAAATGAAGTGAATATCCATATTTAAAGTAGTTTTTTATTAATTAATAAATATAAATATTAAAAAAAGTTAATTTAAATAGAGTTACACAACCAAATATGAAATATATTTATAGTTTAAAAAGAATTTTAACTTAATTTATAATTAATTGTTTTATTATTTAATTTATTTTTAATTATTTTAGAAAAGAACAGCATACAAAATATTTGAGAAAATTATTTTTTATTTTACACTTTTTTTAATTTTAATTAAATTTATTAAAGCATTTTTTATATAAATATAATTTATAAATAATTTATTATTTATAAAGAAATATAAATAAATTTTACAAGGATACTTAAGGAAATTTTAAGATTTTGTTTTTAAACTTTAATAAGAGAGAGACAGAAAAAGAGAAAATAATTAAAAGAGTTTTAAATAAATACTTAGCCCTAGATATACCCTACACCACCGAAGTTAGTTGGGATATAAGACATTTATGTTAATGTTAGTAACATACAGAAAACAACTGGTGTTATAAACAGAATCTTTTTTCTGCATTGATTTAAAGATGTCCGTCTGTCTGTCTGTCTGGCCTTCTGTCACATATAAACATTGCAATCACTCTACATTTCGCAATGCTAGAGATTTCGTGATGAATTTTGTTTCATATTGTTGTTATAAAAAAGCCAATTGAAATTGATCGTTTTTGTTGCAATATTTCGGGTAGCTGCTATACAAATGTCCTCACGGAATGGGGTTTAAGACTCACAAAAAAAATCACTTATAAGAAGATTTTGGAATAAATTCGAAAATCCCTTTAAAGTGTTATTTTTGTAATAAATTGTGTCCAAGATTAAAACGTACAGAAAAAAATTTTCAAAATTTCTTTCAAGTTGAGTCCATAATTTGGTATAGCTTTCTGAAATATCATCCCAAATAACATAAACTTTTCATATAAAGATATTTTAAATAATTATAAATTTATACAAACAAAAATCAATGAGAGTCGGTCCATAATTTATCATACCTGCGTTTCGGTGTAGGGTATTATGCAGTCGGTTGTAGCCGTCTATTTAAGCTTTACTTAGTTTAATAAAATTTATAATATCAAGAAAAAAATATCCGATCCAATTCAAAATTGTACAAAATTGAAGATTTTCTGAAAATTCCCGAATTTTGCTATAGATTGAATTAAACGGGATATTTTTTATTTACTTTCATAATTTTTTTATAATTTTTTGTTGGGAATTTAATAAAAATTATATTTTTGTGCACAACCAATTATCCGCAATCATCATAATTTTATATTTTTTAGATTTTTTGCTTAAAAATCGAGATTTTGAAGATTTTTGAGTTTTTAAATTTAAATGTTGATTTTTGTTGTAGAATCAAAGAAATAGAGAAAAGACGGACCTGTAATTATTTTGTAAATAGAATTATTAAATTCTTAGTGGGGAATCTAATTGGTGTAAGTAGGAAGTGTTTTGAAAGTTTCTATTTTGGATGAAAATTAATTATGATTTTGATTATTTTCATTTAAATACGTGAATTTTATTCTAAAGTGTTTGTCAGCTAGAGGGCAGTGTTTTCATATACCATTTGTTAAATATTACTGAAGGATGGATGATTTTTTGTTTAAAATTATTTTTAAGCGGTTTTTAGAATTTGTTTATTAAAGCGTTTAAATGGGATTTATTTTAATAAAATTTATTTATAATTTATTTAAGTTAACCTTTCACCTTTAACTTGAAATTCAATCTTATATATAATAATATAAATTAAGTCTCTTAAGTAAGTCAGAATTTTAAGTCAAAATTTATTTAAATTTTATTTTCATTAAAATCCAATTTTATTAAGAGTCATTTTAGCTAAAAAAGAGCAGAAACTCTTCCTTTATAGTGAAAGATGAAAGGTTTTGAAAAAATCGTCTAAATCGATTTTTTATATATTTTTATTTAATTATTTAATTGTTTATTTATTAACAATATTTTACACCTTTTTGTTTCAATTACAAAATTTAACAAACAAACACATACATATTTACCTGTCACTCTTGACATTTATAAAATTTTGATATTTACACAGAATTTTAACCTCTTTTTTTACAGTTATTTACATAGAAATTGAAATCGAACAAGAAATATAGAATTTTTAAAAAAATTATTTACAATTTAATAAAAATAACTAATTCTTGCTGGGTTAGCCAAGACACAAACCATACGAATTTTTCTTTGAAATTTCAATGTTTTTTTTTTTTTTTTTTTTTTTTTTTTTTTTTATAAAATTTGATTGAAGAAAAAAATTTGTCTACACTTGGAGAGCAAATATTGTTATGAAGAGAAAATTTTGTTTAAAATATATGAAATAAATTCTATAAATTTTTATGAAAATTTTCTATAAAATATTTAATGAAAGAGAAAATTTTCTATAAAATTTTTTATGGGAGAGAAAATTTTCTATAAAATTTTTTATGGAAGGGAAAATTTTCTGTAAATTTTTTAATGGAAGAGAAAATTCTCTATAAAATTTTTAATGGAAGAGAAAATTTTCGTATACATTTTTCCATAAAATTTCTTAAAAAAATTTTTAAAGAAATTTAAAGAAATTTCTATAAATGCTCCATAAGATTTCTTTAAAGAAAAAATTTTCTATAAAATTTCTTTAAAGAAAAAATTTTCTATAAAATTTCTTTAAAGAAAAAATTTTCTATAAAATTTCTTTAAAGAAAAAATTTTCTATAAAATTCTTTAAAGAAAAAATTTTCTATAAAATTTCTTTAAAGAAAAAATTTTCTATAAAATTTCTTTAAAGAAAAAATTTTCTATAAAATTTCTTTAAAGAAAAAATTTTCTATAAAATTTCTTTAAAGAAAAAATTTTCTATAAAATTTCTTTAAAGAAAAAATTTTCTATAAAATTTCTTTAAAGAAAAATTTTCTATAAAATTTCTTTACAGAAAAAATTTTCTATAAAATTTCTTTACAGAAAAAAATTCCTATAAGATTTCTTTAAAGAAAAAAATTCCTATAAAATATTTTTATAAACAGAAAGAAAAAGAGAGAAATTTTTCTGCAAAAAAAAATTAAAGAAAAGTTTTTACACAAATTTGAAAAGAATCTTTCTGCAAAAATTGAAGAGAATTTTTTCTGAGAAGACATATAAAAAATTCACGATAAAATTTTTCTGGAAAAACATAAAAAAATTTAATTTAATTTTTATATAGAATTTATAAGTAATTAAAATATTTTTTTATGAAAAGTTGAAGAGATTTTTTTTAAATTTAAGAGAAATTAAAAGTCGAAAAAACACTGTTCTTCCTTTTTTATAAAAAATAAATTTTTTTGGTTTATGTCTTTGCTAACATACATTTTCCATAACTTTTTTTATATTTACACAACCAATTAGATTAAAATCACTTTAATTATTTAACGTAAATACACTTAAAAAATTATATATACAATTACAAAAACAATAAACTACAAAAATAATAATTTTTCTAAATTTTTTATTTACAAAAAGAATTGAAAATGAGAAGTGTATGATACAAAATGAATGATAAAATGATAGTGAATGATCACGAAAAAGAAAATCATAAAAAAATTAAAAAAAATAATTTAAAAACGGAAACCAAAAATAATTTACATCACAGACATTGAAGAAGAAAACACATAATGCACCACTCACACATACACAAAGAGTCAAGTAAGTGAAAAAGAGAGAGAGAGAGAAAATTATAAAAACATGCTGAAACAAATTTGTCATCAGTATAATAAAGTCATTTTCACATTTTACACTTAAATAATGACAAAAATAATGTTAATAATACAAGAGATCATGCCAGAGATCTGGTGAAATTTTAACACGCAAAAGTCTTTAACAGAGACAATTAGAGATAGAGAGAGAAAAAGCCTTATTTATAAAAAGTAAAGTGTATTTTTAGGAGTTAAAAATTACAGTTATTTTGTTATAATTTTTTGGGAAGTTTTTCTTCTACTTCCTTTTCGTTTTGGCAAAAGACATTTGTGTTCTTGTATGCCAACAAGAACATTTTTTCTTTTACATTATGTGGTGGTTTTCCTTTCTACCTTCTTTTTCCATATCCTTTCGTTTTTTAATTTCGTAGCTCAAAAGGACATTTTCGTATTAAAATCTTTTATTAGTTTAGATTAATTTTTATCTTTAAGAGAGAGAGAGCGAGAGAGAAAGTTACACAAAGAGAAAGATTTCTACACAGAAAAGCTTTACACAGAACACACATGAATATGTTTTAGTTACTTTTGTTAGTTGTTTGTTGCTTTTACAGTTATTTGTTCATTTAGTTTTAGCTTAAATTCTAATACAAAACATACAAACAGAGAACAAAAAAATTAAATATTTAACCAAAGAGTAATAGAAATCATAAAAGAAGTCAAGAACGAAAGAGAAATTAAGGAAAAAATGCAGTTTTCATACACACACTAAGAATAGAAATAAATCAACACACATACATTCACATACAATCATTGCAAGATGTATTTGAAATGTAGAATGTAAAGAGAGAGAGAGAGCATTAGGGAAAAGCTCTTATCAAAAAAAAAAAAAAAAAAGATATAAATAAAAAACAAATTAAATTTTTAAAGAAGAAATTTAAAAGAAAATTTTCTATGAAAATTTCATTCGAAAGAAAATTTTCTATACAAATTTCATTGAAAAGAAATTTTTCTATGAAAATTTCATTAAAAAAATTTTTTTTATAAAAATTTCATTGAAAAGAAATTTTTTAATAAAAATTTCATTTAAGAGAATTTTTTTATTAATTTTAAGAAAATTTTATTGTAGAAAATTTAGGTTAAAGAGAAATTTCTCTTTTATATTTGAATTGAAGAGAAAATTTTCCATTAAACTTTATAACATTTATTGTTGAGAGAAATATTTTATGAAATTTTATTCGAGAGAAAATTTTCTGTAAAATATATATAAAAGAGAATTTTTTTAAATAGTAACTGAAGAGAAAAATTTCTATAAAATTATAATGGAAGAGAAATTTTTCCGTAAAATAGTAATTGAATAAAAAATTTTTTATTAAATTTTTAATTTTATTTGAGAGAAAATTACCTGTAAAATGTTATTTGAGAGAAAATTTCCTGTAAAATTTTATTTGAGAGAAAATTTTCTGTAAATTTTTTTAAGAGAAATTTTCATTTGAAAATTTCAATTATAACTGCTTTAAATAAAATTTCAGATAGAATTTTCTTCTAAAGAAATTTAGAAAAGAATTTCTTTTATGAGAAAATTTCGAATGGAATTTCTTCTAAGAGAAAATTTCAGATAGGATTTCTTTTAAGAGAAAATTTCAGATAGAATGTCTTTACGAGAAAGTTTTCAATAACATTTTACTTAAAGTAAAAATTTTCTATAAAAGTTGATTTGAAAATTTCGAATAGATTTTTTTTTAAAGAAAAAATTTCTGGTATATTTTTCTCTAAGAGAAATCTTCGTATAGAATTTGATTTAAGGAAAAATGTATTTCAATTTTTTTTAAGAAAAAATCTTGATTATGTAAACGTTTTTATTGAAATTTCTATTAAGAGAAAATATGCTACAACATTTCTTTAAAGAGTATTATTTCTAAGTGAACAATGCAAAGTGAATAATGGAGAGAAAATATGATATTTTTTAAAGAAAAAAATATTTCATAACATTTCTTTAAAGAGAATTTTTTTTATTGAAGAAAATTTTATAATTTTAAATTCCATTTTGGAGAATAATTTCTACAAATTAAATTTAAAAAAAATTTAAAAGAAAAAATCTTTTCCCCTCTGCTCTCATTTATGTTTGATTTTTGTATGATTTTTTTATAAATTTATGTATTTTCAGAATTCTTCTCTGTATAGAAAAACACATAAAAGTTCTCCTTTTTTATTTCCTTTTTAAATTCCTTAAGAAAAAAGTTTTATTACTTTGATGTTTTTGTTGTTGTTGTTGTTAAAGATTAAAAGCAATAAATAAGAAGAGAAACATAAAATGAAGAAAATTATCCTTAGACATAATAATGTAATACATAAATATGTTTGTTTGTATGTATGTGTGTCTTTGTTTTTGGATGTATTTGTAAAGAAAGTGTTTTGATTAAAGGTGTTTGTTTAGGATTTTTATAATCTCAAACAGGTGTTAGTGATTGAGTTGCAGTGGATGTGCTTTGGGGTGTTATTGTGTGTGTGTGTGTCTGCGTGTGTGTTTGTAGTTGTATGTGTATGTTGTTACTTAAATGTTCCCTTTTTAAAATTTGTTGTTTTTTTAGTTATGTAAGTGACAATATGCTGAATTATGTACATGCATTCTCTTTTTTCATCATCATTTACATCAAAAAGAATATTCATTTTATGCAAATGAAAGAACAAATAATTTTTTTTTTATTTCAAGTGCAAATTTCTTTTTAAATATTTAAAAATATAAAAATTAAAAATTGTTTGTAAAATATGGAGAAACAAAAGAAATGCAAAAGCATTTATGCAAAATGGAAAGAGCCTTTTAATGGTGATACATGTTTAATGGAAAAAAAAACATAAATATGTGATTTTCAAATTTTTTCTTAAATTTCAAATTTACTTTCAATGACAAGAAAATTTTATGTAAAATGTACGTTTGAGATAATATTTATGTAAAATTTTAATGAAATAGAAAATCTTCCAAAAAATCTTTAATCGAAAAGAATTTTTAATGAAAGAAATTTGTATAAAAGTTTTATGGAGGAGAAAATATCGAAATATTGTATAAGAGTTCAATGAAATGAGAAAAAATTGTATAAGAGTTTCATTTTCCATACGATTTTAACAATAGAGAAAATTTTCTATATAATTTTAAGAGAAAATTTTTTATAAAGTTTTAAGAGAAAAGAAAATTTTCTATGAAATTTTGGGAGAAAAGAAAATTTTCTTTAAATTTTAAGAGAAGAAAAAATGTTCTAAAAAAAATTTAAGAGAAAAGAAAATTCTCTAAAAAATTAAAAAAGAGAAAATTCTCTAAAAAAATTTGAGAGAAAATTCTCTAAAAAATTTTGAGAGAAAAGAAAATTTTCTATAAAATTTTATGAGAAAAGAAAATTTTCTATAAAATTTTAAGAGAAGAGAAATAAAATTTAAATGAAAGAGAAAATTTCCTATAAAATTTTACTGGAAGAGAAAATTTTCTATAAAATTTTACTGGAAGAGAAAATTTTCTATAAAATTTTACTGGAAGAGAAAATTTTCTATAAAATTTTACTGGAAGAGAAAATTTTCTATAAAATTTTACTGGAAGAGAAAATTTTCTATAAAATTTTACTGGAAGAGAAAATTTTCTATAAAATTTTACTGGAAGAGAAAATTTTCTATAAAATTTTACTGGAAGAGAAAATTTTCTATAAAATTTTGCTGGAAGAGAAAATTTTCTATAAAATTTTGCTGGAAGAGAAAATTTTCTATAAAATTTTGCTGGAAGAGAAAATTTTCTATAAAATTTTGCTGGAAGAGAAAATTTTCTATAAAATTTTGCTGGAAGAGAAAATTTTCTATAAAATTTTGCTGGAAGAGAAAATTTTCTATAAAATTTTGCTGGAAGAGAAAATTTTCTATAAAATTTTGCTGGAAGAGAAAATTTTCTATAAAATTTTGCTGGAAGAGAAAATTTTCTATAAAATTTTGCTGGAAGAGAAAATTTTCTATAAAATTTTGCTGGAAGAGAAAATTTTCTATAAAATTTTGCTGGAAGAGAAAATTTTCTATAAAATTTTGCTGGAAGAGAAAATTTTCTATAAAATTTTACTGGAAGAGAAAATTTTCTATAAAATTTTACTGGAAGAGAAATTTTCTATAAAATTTTGCTGGAAGAGAAAATTTTCTATAAAATTTTCAGTGAAGAGATTTTGTTGTAAAATTTTTATTAAAGAAAAAAAATTATTTTAAATTTAAGAAAAATTTTGAAGTTGAATGAAAACAGAATTTATGTGATTTTTAATGAAAAATAAAAATTATTTAATGCTCAACATCACATGCAACATTTTTTGCTAATTTTTTTTTTTATATTTTTTATTTGCTAAAAGGTGTTATGGCATAAATGGAAATATTTCTAGATTTATGAACAAATAAATGGTTTTTCAAATGAAACGATTTTTTTATTCAAAATTTTATTTAAACTAAAATACAGAACTAAAACAACACAAAATATTTTAAACAAATATTTTTATTTTTCTAAATAAATTTTGAAATTTATTATTTTATTTTTTTTATTTTATTTTCAGCTAAAATCTCTCTACTACACAATTGTTGAGATTCAGGTTGGTAATTTTATTTTATTTTCATTCTAAATCTAAAGAATATTAAAATTGTTGTTATTTATTTTTTACAAAATTTCTATTATTTAAGTTCCAGAAAACTTACCTTTTTTTCTTAAATCTTTTCAAAATTACACTTTTCAAATATGAAATTATTATTGTAAATAAAATTTAAATAGAACTATTAAATGTCATTTTATGATTAAAATTTTAAATTTGTTTTCTCTTAAATTTATTGTTAAAAAAATTTAAATAAAATCAGAAACATATTTTTTCATTTATTTTTTTTAATAAAAATTTATAGTAAATTTCTGTTATAAAAATGAAAATTATCTTTTTAAGAATAATTTTGAATTAAAACGACTTTACGTGTTTATGAGTTTTAAATTGTTGTTGTCACGTTTCGAAACATTGACATGTTTCCTTTGGACTATAAAAAAATAAAAATCAAAATATAAGAATGTATGTTTTTCTATTTTGCTATAATATAAAGTTGAATAAAAAATAAAAAAATAAACCTGGTTGTATAAGAAACCCATAATATCAATTCTCTAAAGTGCCATTATCTACACATTGTTTGATTCTTTGTAGTATTTGTTGTTGTTGGCAGTTTTGACTATTTTTAGGAGGCTAAAATACCCTACAGAACATTAGAAGGACACTCAAGTAAAATTTTAGTTGGAAATAAAAAAGAAAATGTTTTCTAAAATTTTCTTTAAGGAAAAAATGTTTTCTAAAATTTTGTTAAAGAGAAAATGTCTTATAAAATTTCGTTAAAATTTTTTTCTCTAAAATTCCTTTAAATAGAAAATGTTCTCAAAAAATTTGTAAAGGAGAAAATATTCTCTAAAATTACGTTAAAGAGAAAATATTCTTTATAATTTTGTTAAAGAAAAAATGTTTTCTAAAATTTCATTAATAAAAAAATATTATCAAAAATTTCCCAAGAATATGTTCTCTAAATTTTCGTTTAAGAGAAGATTTTCTTTGAAATTTTAAAGTAAATGCTGTGTAAAAGAGAAAATGTTCTCTCAAATTACATTAAAGAAAAAATGTTATCTAAAACTTCGTTAAAACAAAATGTTCTCTAATATTTCGCAAAAGAGAAAATGTTCTCTAAAATTTTATTAAAAGAGAATCTTCTCCAAAGTTTTATTTTAAATTAAAAAAAAATTATTACAAAAATTATTTTAAAGATAAAATTTGATTACAGAGAAAATTTTCTATAA